>BPTQ01000008.1:52277370-52307165 GCA_019973895.1 Chrysanthemum seticuspe
TTAACCGCGGTTTAGTGTTTACTTGCCTATTCTAATAAGATCGGTTAGGTTACCGAGTTCAAACCACCCTTTGTTAGTCTCCGTACACCCTTACTACATTTCAGATATTTCAACTTCATTCTACGTTACATAGTTATAGAACTTCACATTAAAATAAAGAGAATCAGCAAAAAAAATTTAATTCAAAAAGTTACATACAAAAATAAAGGTTCATGGAATAAAGTCAGAGAGTTCACATAATCTTGGAGAAAACTATTCATTAATGTTCAAAATTTCACATAAAGTCAAATACGTTTTAGAGTTTAAATTCGTTTAAGAGTATACAAAGGTTACAACAACAAACAACTAATGTACCTGACTCTATCCAGTGAATTCGAGGTTCTTTCGAATTATTTCGAAAATCTATGTTAATTTTGTTTAAATCTTCAATTTAAAAACATACATTGAAAAACTTAATTTAAAAAAAACGACTAAGAGAAATAAAATTACACTTCAAGATATTGATACATTGCATCTTACTTCAACTTTATAGACTTTACATCATTCCCACATGCCTCTGATTGTTTCCCACCAAACTTGAGCCATTGGATTGGCTAGAATAATCTTATCCGTTCATTTGTGATTTGGCGCCAATTTCCACTTAGCAGTTTTTTCCAATTAATGAATTTGGTGGAGGTAATTAAAGGATTTTGGAATGTAGAGGAGTTGGAGGGGACATGGTATGGGAGTGGTAAGAAAAATGGGGTGAAACCAGGTCTGGTATTGGAGTTTCTGTTGGGGAAGAGATGGAGCTACAGTACAAGTGGTTTGGGCGCGTTTTTCCCCTGTTTTGACTTTGGCTGACCACAGTTTAATAACAAAGGGGGTCATAATGGGTTGGCTGGGGTCTTTTTGCAATCTGAACTGGGTCAAGGGTGAAGGGAGGGGTCAAGATCAAGTGGATTGGGCTTATGTTGGATTTGGGCTAAGGGCTTGGTAATAATATTGTGTCCGTTTGGTATTAGTATTAAACAAGGACCAAAAATGCAATTTTGCCAAACTCCAAGGACTGATCTTGCCATTATTCCAAACTTCTCACAAGGACCAAATTTGCCATACATTTATAAAACAAGAACCCTTTTTGCATTAAATCCATTTTTTAAAGTCCAAAGACTATTTTTGCAATTTTCCAAAGTTTAGGGACTTTTCTTGCCAATTGACCAAAGAATCATTCAAGGATCATTTTAAACAACTTAGAATACTTCAGGGACCTTGAATGATAAATTTCCACATTTTTGAATTTCCAGGGACTAGATTTGACAACTTTTAAAACTCGGGGGACTAAAACTGCCAATTTTGCAAACTTGATACATTTTTCATCTGATTTTGATATTTTTGAATTTAAAACACATAAAACACTGATTTGTGATAATTTGATCATTTTGATGTGTTTCTGAGTGTTTTCAGATGATTTTGCAGTTTAGATTATGTAAAAATGATGAGTATTTGGAAACTCATCAGTGGCCTTTTGTAACATTTAGTCACACAAAGCCTGTTTGTTTTGGGTATTTAGTCACATACAATTAATCATAAAGTGGCTAAAAGTGTTAATAAGTGTGACCATATGGTGTTTCAAGTGAAGAAAGGTGTCTTTTGTGTGACTATTGATCATCCAATGGCCACATGAATTTTATGTTTGTGTGGCCTTTTCTAACATTTAGTCACACAAAGCATGTTTGTTTTTGGTATTTAGTCACATACAATTAACCATAAAGTGGCTAAACGTGTTAATAAGTGTGACCATATGGTGTTTCAAGTGAGGAAACGTGTATTTTGAGTGACTATTCATCATCCAATGGCCACATATTAAGTTACGTGACCATATGTACTGGATTTTGGCTACACTTGAATAATATGTGTGACAAAACGTTTAGTGTGACCATATATGGCATTTGGTCACGGTGTTAGTAGCAAATGTGACTTTATAGATTAGCTTTCGGCAAGCTAACACAAACTAAACTTTAAACACACATATTAACTTACGTGAACATATGTACTGGATTTTGGCTACACTTAACGAATGTGTGACAAAACATTTAGTGTGACCATATATGGCTTTTGGTCACAGTGTTCAAGTGTGTGACATATATTTGTCACTGTTTATATGTATATCGTGACTAATGCTTCAACCTTACTTTTCATTTGTCACTTGTTCCAATTTCAGATGTGGCTAAAGAGTTGGCAAAACATATCAGTCACCCTTACATAATGTGTGACAAAACTTGACTCTATGATTTAGACACACAAAAAATTACTTCATGTGACTAACGCATCAAGGTTACTTGTATTTGTCACGCATTCCAAATTCATATGTGGCTAAATGATCTGAAACAAAATCACCAGATACCTTTAGCCACACAACGTTCAATTGTGTGGCGATACAGTTCTAATGGTCACACAATTAAAATTTTCATGTGTGACTAATTAGTACATGTTGTCAATTTTCGTACCTTCAGCCACACAAATATGCGAATGTGTGGCTGTTCCATTTCGACCATGCGTGACCAAATCCCGTTTTTGTACTAGTGGAATATGTATGTATTGTCGGGTTACAAGTGGAGTTTTTTTGTTGATACCCTTCGTTTGTTAAGTGGTGATGTTTGTTTGTTTACCAGGAATAGGGGAAAAAGGTTGTGGTTATATGCTTTTGATAACGATGATATAATTCTTACAAAGGTGGTATTCAAAACGGCGGCTTTTTTAAGGATGCTCCAACTACCATTTACTTAGTTAGAGCAGTGTTTGTGTTTTTGTTCTGATTTATTAAATTTTATTGTTTAAATTTGATATCATTTATTTCTTAGTTTATATTATAATTATATTCTGGTGTGTTACATGTTCTTTTTTTTTTTTTTTTTTTTTTTTTTTTTTTTTTTCCAGAAGGAGTACTTACTAAGTTTTGCATGGACAATTGTTTGTAGTTGTTTAACACAAACACAACTTAAATGTTGATGTTTACATTATTTTATATAAACTTCATTTTTGTGAATTATATTATAACTGATTTTTTATAGTTTATATCCATTATATAAAGGGCAAATGACAAAAAAATGCATCGAACTTGACACTTTTTATGATTGTATGTAGCCAACTATTTTTTTTCTTATTTTGTGTACTGAACTTTCAAAATTCGATTATTGTGTGTATTTTGTGACCATTTTACCCTTAATTTTTTCAAAATTTGAAGGGTAAAATGGTCATTTTACATAGCAGAATAGTCACAAAATACACATAATGATCGAAATTTGAAAGTTCAGTACATACAATAAGAAAAAAAATAGTTGGCTACACACAATCACATAAAGTGTCAAGTTCGATGCATTTTTTTGTCATTTGCCCTTATATAAACATAAGTTACAAATATATAATGTTGATGTGGAAATTCATTATATTGTTTAAAGGTCGATGCATTGTAAGTGTTTTGTATAAAAGTGAAAGTTGATGATGTGGCGTTGCATTCAACCCAAATTGATTCAATGCATTGGAGATGCCCTAAGTGAGAGAAAGAAGTGCTTGATGTCACTTTCAGCAATATAAGATGGATATTTATGAGGTAGAAATAGTTATTCCATTGGTAAAATGTGAAAAAGCAAATAAAATGATTATAACAAATAATAGTAGGTTTGAATGAACAACTTCAAATGGTTAATGTAAAGATCACCATTGTTAGAATCATTCTACTAATTTGGCATTACTTGTGCAATTTTATGAGATACACTTGTTGTAGGCGTGCGTTTTGTTCCAATTTACTGTGCATTGTTTGGTTATGTGAAAAGCTTTGCTCAATTGCAAGAATGAAATACGTCTTTTATATATATATGCTTTGTGACAACAGTAGATGAAGATGAAACTTAAGACATAGTCTTTGTAGATGGAAGTTGAAACTCACAACATGGTCTTAGTACATATTATTAAAATAGATCTAGTGAGAATAATTATTTAAGTGAGAAGAATTGTAGCCACATATTTCAAATAAGAAAAAAATAATAATAAAGAGATGCATCTATTTTTATGGATGCATCTAATATTTGTGAGTGTGGTTTCTTCTCATTCTTTTCATCTTAAAAACAAACACACCTTTCATCTTTAGCGTCCTCTCATGTAGTTCAAAAGCTGAAACTAAACCAAATACTGGTTTTTATAACGTGATAACCCGACAAACGAAGTTAAATTTTTCATAATCCTACATGGATTTGTCACACTTTTAATACATTCAGCTATAAGTTCTTCTTTTTGCTATTCTTGAGTGAAGCATGACAATGTAATCGGATTACACATAAATAGGTTCAGATAACCACTATTTCACCATGGTATTCATTTGGTACAAACTACTAGTAACACAACAACCACAATGTGATGTAAACTCAAATTATCATTGCCCAAGTGTTGCATCTAAATTTTACAATTATACATTACAAAGATATTAAATATGAGTGATACTTTTCTAAACATAATTGATTATTAGTTAAACAAATAGTGTCTAAAATCATATGCTTGTGCAGAATAAATCCACCATTAGCTTGTGTAACAAAAACCAACCATTATCCAATAGCTAAGTAGCAAAAACTATGGTTCCTTGAAATACAACATTGAGTTTCTAGTTGATTTAAACTGTCATCTCAGTTGTTGACGATGAGCTGCTATGAACAACGACCGGATTGAAATAGGGTAAGATTTTCTCATCTACATAACATCAATTGTCTAAGCTAGTTTTAAAAAGATTAAGAAAAAGGAAATAAAGTTGACATGATTAGTAATGTACTAAAGTTAGCAATGAGATACCGTGTTGCAGATATAGAATGTGGTCACGTACCCAACATATTTGGAACCTGCACTAAAAAAACAAAAAAAATGGTAATTAAGAAAAAAAAAAAATTAGATATACTCGTGTTATAACTCCATTCTACCACCCAAGTTGTGTCGGCTACTCATGCTATTAGCCTGCATAAGATGACTAATAAGATTGTAAGTACATTAATATTGAAAATCATGCGTAACATTCGCAATCTGTTTCCAAGTTTATCAGTGGCATGTTATATTACCCATTTTGACCCGAATTAAAATTGTATCCGGTCCAACTTAACTATTTTGACACCTATAGAAGCATGTCTCCTAGGCAACTTGTAGCAATTCGTGATGACTATACACACTAATAACTGGCTTCGTTTTTATGAACACTTAAATCCAAAGTGACGCAAAAACTTAATCAGAATGCAGAACTATAAGTCTTAGCATTCACCGTGTTTTCAATTACTTGAAGAGAAATCAAACCTTTTTGAGCCGTCCAATTGGTTGTTGAAACAATCGGTATTAGCTGCTGTCCTCGAAACATTCGTTGTCCCGGTACCAAACAGTATCTTGGGTAATCAAATGATTGCCAAACGACTGAACGATTGACATCAAACAACACCAGGTTTCCGTCATCAGTTAAATTCATACCAGCAACTGATTTTCCAGTAGTGTTGCTACTCCAAACTACGGTTTGCTGACCAAACGACTTGAGCCTCTCACGAGTACCGTCAACAACTTGTTGTCTCAAATGCAGATGCTCATTTGCGTCGTTACGTGGGCTCGCACGGTCATTGTAAGCAAGACATGTGATACACAGAAGTTCCATAAATTATGATATTGTCACTATCTGAAATAGCGAAATCTAAATCAGCATTAGAAAGAACGGATATCCAGTTTGGGTCAGAATGTTTTAACTTTTTTAAAAGGGTTGCTTTCTTCTCCATCATCAGTAAAGGCACCAACACCTCTTTTCTCCAAACTGGTCACATTGGTGGAAGCGGAAGACGCTGTGTCTGAAACATCTGTCACAACTGACTCTGAATCTGAAAAGCGTGCATAAAATTGTTAGCCATCTGATTCGAGATTTCGAGAATGTTTGAATAGTATCAGGTTCAATGTTTACCTGAAGACTCTGTAGAACCGAGTTTAAATCCAGGATCACCCTCAATTTTCTGTTTCAAAGTTTCCACCACATTTTGAACACATCTATCATCTTCCATACTCAGAGGAAGAAAAAACTCTAAGACATAGTCATCACCGTTTTCAACACTATGCAAATAGATTGCAAAACAGCTAGCTAACTTATACATGCGTGCAAGGTAGACCAAAGAGTACTCTTCT
The DNA here is from genome assembly GCA_019973895.1 of Chrysanthemum seticuspe. NCBI lineage: Eukaryota > Viridiplantae > Streptophyta > Magnoliopsida > Asterales > Asteraceae > Chrysanthemum > Chrysanthemum seticuspe. Next base: position 52,283,542 of record BPTQ01000008.1, read on the forward strand.
GCATTGAGTATGGTTGCATCTCTACAAAGACATAAACTGCGACATAATAATGCCCTCCCAACAGCCCCATGGGATGACTGTTCCAAGTGTCCTTCTGCACATGCTTTCCTGAATTGCCACTTGGGTAAGTCTTTAAGATAAAATGGTAAAGCGGTTGTGGACATGCATACTTTACCTATGCATTTAGTGTCAAAACTGCAACAACACTTCTTTATAATTTTATCATGTGAAACAAAGCTTGTTGATGGGGAAACGACCCATGTCTGAGCAAGAGGTAAAATCTAGATGTCACACACAGTCTTCAGATTACCCATGATTTTATAGAGCTCATTTTGCCGAGGAACCTGTATATGAAAGAAACTTACCACATAAGAATTCATAAGCAAAGGAAAACTTTGCGAAACTAATAAACCTGACAGATAGTTTTTTTAATTATAGATCAGGGAGTCCCAACTCACATGTGCAGTACCGTCAAATGCTTGTGGGCAACTCAAATTCTGTGTCTGCATGATGAACAAATTTTAAAGTGAGCAGAAAAGAAACAAACATGCAACTCACTAACATTAAACATTTCAACCACATTTCTATTTGAAGTTTACCTTCAATGCCTTTATTATCTGTAAACGGAACTTTCAGCCACCTTGTTAACTACCTAATGAGTGATTATCACACCTAAAAGCCTATCATTAAATGTAACAGCAGCAGGCCAAAAACGCACTCGTACTCCCACTTAAAACCATCCCAAAACCCGTTAAAAACGACCAATTAATCGCTAGAAATAGAAATTTGAACCACGTTAATATATAATGGGTCAATTTGGGTTATCTTTTTTCTCCACCCACCTGAACGTATAAATACAAAATATAACTTAAAAGGAAATAGGTTGAACAGGTCAAAGTCGGCCAAAACTGATGAAAATTATTAAATAACAAATTTTAGTAAATGTTGAAACTACGATTTTCAGCAGCCCTAAACACCCCGTAAATCGACCCAAACACCCGTAAAATCTGAAGTTTTGCAGCAGACATATAAACCTCATTAAAAGTCCAATCACCCCTTTACATCTTTCTAATGTTTGGGTGCCACTTCACTCTCAAACTTGTGATCCTGACACCATGCTCAATTTGCAACATAAGAGACCTCGAATCAATCTCTTCTAAGCAAATTAATAGAGTCAAATGGCTACATAACTCGGTAAGTAGCTAGGAAAAGCCTCAACAGCTCAAGAAAAAATGACCGGGAACAAACGAAAAATAATCATAGTAGGAGTAGTAGATATTTACTACCGTGTAGAAGGAAATAAAGACCCATAAATCTTCAATTGCACGAACTGGGGCAGCTCAGCCTTCAAAGTTGAAGCGTATAACGCTCAAGCATATCACTACAGATACAAAGGTAAACGGGACGCATGTTTAACGTGTTTTTCTGTAGAGCCAAACATATACGCGTTTGATATTAATTTGTTGTTTTTAGATTTTCAAGTATGCAACACAAATACAGTTATACATATACAGATGAAGCACAAATCATTGCTATGGCCTTAATTTTTTAATTACATGTGATTATATAAACATAAGACCGCATCCTCATGGAAAGGAAGAGGGCAGGCATAGACGTTGCAGAGTCAAAAGAAGATAGAGAAAACAGAGAAAAAAAATACAGCAACTTCCGTAACCACATGATTTATTATAACAGTTGAAAGAAAGTAGAATCCCAACACATCCGCCTTTCACATATGCAACTATTATCGTTACAGAAATCAGCATATGCAAGTTGCTGTGACTATATTATGACGTGCTAAAATACCCCAGGGCATGACCTTTGAAAGCATGACGTCAGGGGGAGCCTGTCTTTGATTATAAACACTATACATGTGGTATACGTAAATCTCCGTATATTGTCAAATGATATATCTCCGTATATTGATATAATTAGTTGTGTTAGGATAGCTAGGTTTCCACTCAAACTTACATGCCCCATCTTAATCTTTATTCCTTTGTCAGTTTAGCTTAAGCTCAGGATTGATAAGCTTTTAAGCCATTATAATGTTCATAAGGCCGTTAAATAAGCTTATCAGATTTTCATATTTTCAATCTATAACTCTATAAGCAAACACATCTGAAAGAAGTTGAAAATGCTGAAGATAACTGCATACCTCGGGCAGCCCTCGGCTGCGGCACACGACGCGAACCGGCTGCTCAGGAACTTCTGCACGACGCCGACACTTGTGCTGCAATAATAACAGTAGACAACTACTGTTCAGTTCCTGGTATCAAGACAGACAATGACTAAACAAAGATACGTAAACGTGAAACACAAAAAGTACATTGGGAACTGGATGTGGATTAAGGTGACCAAAAGAGAGCATTCGCCTGCTTTTGCTTGAGGGTTGTAAGCTTTAAAACCTTACCGCCCTTAACTGAGTAGAAACTAACATCGGGCCTTGGATTATCACCATGAATAACTGCAAACGTGTGACCCTTTGGCTCCCAAGCAAATGCAATAACCTTGTCATTCTTGTTATCAAGCTCAAAAACCTCAATAGGTATGTCACGCTATTTGATTCTGAAAAGCTCAAAGCCAGTATAAGTGCTTTTCTTGGTTTTTGTGTAACGGCCAACCTTAACAGCAAGACAATCTCCATTACTTTGCCAATACATTTTGTAATCACTAACACTAAAGAGAATCCATCCATCATGCTCGACCCTCTAACCCATTTTCTTACAAGCTAACTTTTTTATTATACCAGTCTAGCCTGTTAAACATAAACCCGGATCTACCCATACATAAATGGGTAACTCTAATAAAGGTTACAAAAAAAAGCGGATAAAGTAATTAACTTTATTACATGAGTATCTCGGGGGTTGCTTGGTTCATGGTTGCTATATGTAACCAAATATTTCTCGCCAGGGGAGAAATCAATGAGTTTAACCTACAATAAACAATAGAGTTTTAAGATCACGTGCAGAAGAGGTGACGAAAAACACACATAAGTTGCCAACAAAGAAGAAAAGCATAACCATACACAACCTGTGGATGAGCATAGCGCATCAGGCGGTTGAATGTAGAAGCACCACCCCAAACAGCAGCTCCTTGTCAGTGAACGGTGGACAAGTAGGTACCCAACGGAGACGACTGAACAAAACTTTCAGTCCAGAACTGCAGACAAGAAGGAACTCCAGTGTAAGCAGCATTTTAACATAGAAGAAGAAAGGGACAAGAAAATATATAATTACAGGGCGTTTGTAAACAGGATCAGCCTTAACTTGTCTTGCATCATTCCACAGGACAATCTTCTTTTGATAAACGTATAGGTTATCAAAAAAAAACATTAACATATTTTGATTTTCTTTTAAGATTTCTACTTTTGATAAACGCATACCTTAACATGCATACGATTCTTGTAGAGCTCTGGATCATGTGCTGATAGCTCATCAATAAAGCTATATATATATAAGCAATCACAAACAGCCCTATAGCCATAATCAAAAGCCAAAAAAAAAAAAAAAAAAAAAAAAAAAAAAAAAAAAAAAAAACGAAAGCGAGAAATTGAAGCCCTAAAAAACTCAAAGTTAAGAATTAACTTACATAATTGAATTGATTTAGGTAAAACTTGTTGAATGCAATTATCTGCTCCACCCCTCAAACTGAAAATTAGGTACACACACCAAAAAAAGAGATGCAGCCGAATGTATGTTCATTCTAAGATGTAGGTTACTCGTATCAGTAGGGCCACATGCAACAACACAACAAACGTTTATTATATCTCACCCTTGAAACGGAAAAAGCTTTGGAAAGAATAACAAAAGCATCATTACATGAACTCGTAAACGTATGTAGTAGTGGGGACGTATGCGCGAGAACTTGAAGAACTGTCGCCAAGCACATGAGCGTCACCTATAAGAATTTCCAAAATATTAGTTGTTCACTGAACAATACCATAGCTCGAATCAACATAACCTAACAATGGCAACACACAGGGCAACTCACATTGGTAATCAGCTATAGAGAGATTCAGATGCACATCAGTTGCGTCGATGTGAGAACCTTCCACGTCACCCACACGAACTGTAACAACAGGAATCAGAAAAGAATGAGCCGATAATTTAGCATAAACATAACTCGGGGGTACCGTTGCTGGTTCATTGACAAACAACACATGAAGTTGTATTAAAACAGCAAATCACAAAATACATGGTTGATTGATTTATTATCTTCTTTTGATCCTAGAATTTATATGATTGAGTTTTTTTTATGAATTTACAGATTGATTGATTGCACTTAATGGTGATTTACTTTTTTTGTCTAACCTCAAGAGTCAACAAACAAAATTGGAGAAATACTCTAATACATGATGAGCTTTGATTCTAGAATTTACTTAAACATCACAGCATATATGTTATCAATGTACGCGCATAGGAAGTTTACAAGCAGTTTCAAAAAAAAAAAAAACAAGTCCAGCATCAAGTTAAGTATGGACACTAACCTATTGATCACCAACGCCACTTGATAGTAGGTTCCTCAGCAGGCACGCGAATACGCAATAACTGGAAGAAGCTGAATTCCGACAAACATACGCAGCAAGTTTCTCTACATTGGGATCCCAAAATAGTTCATAAGATTGGCAAATGGCTATTAAATTCTTCTCTTATTGTCTGTTCGTGGTTTTTTCGAAGACCTTGCTTTCAAAGTCTCAGCATCCGACTCAATCTGAAAGAGAGATAAATAAGTCATAAAAGCTCACTGATAAACAAAGGGCCAGATAGTCAATCAGTGCTACTGTGCTGCACACCTTGTTAAGTTTTTCCCTGACCAATCGAACCGTCTGATTCATAGACTCTACTGGAAAATAATCCTGATATTATCATTGACAGAAATATAACAACTGAATGATTTTGTAGCTTTTCTTTTAAATAAATCTTCTATAAAAGCTACCTACACAAACCTAATACATGAACAACAAAAAAAGTTGTTAGATGAGCATTAGAAGTGAACCATCTAAAAACCGCATCAAGAGTCTAAATTAATCATAAAATAAATAATAATTAATTAAACACCCAATCAAACAATCAATCAATTTATTTTTATAAAATAAAAACTTCACAAACCTGTTAATCGAAAGTGATGATGAAATTCGTTTGGTGCATCATATGTGGTATTGATTAATCTGTAAAAAACACACAAAACATAAAAAGAGATTAAAAAACATAAAAAGAGATTAAAAAAAATAATTATACATGTGATGAAGATGTAGATTTGATGATAAACATGGTACAGATTGAGAGAGAAGATAAACATGGTATGGATTTTGTGAATATGCGATTTTTAATTAAAATTGTAGGGGTGTACTTATAGTTAATGAAGTGATTAGTCGGATTTGTGTTAGTCTATATCAATTTGGGAATGCAAAAGTATGTCACAAAAACTGGCATGATCCACTGGTTGTAGCGGTTGTGAGTGGATGCCAAGACCCGGGTTCGAATCCTTCTATGCACAAAATTTTTGAACAATTTAATTATACCGAATTTAAGTGTCATAAAAGCTTGCTTAGGTGGCTTAATTGTGATGACATGGAAATATGACATGGCATTATGGGATGCCAAGTGGCATTATGACGTGTCATGCCTCCTCTTATATATAATGTATAGATAGATATATATATTTACGACGGTTTTCGTAAATACTATTCGATAATTATTTATTCACTAAATTCTTGTAAGAAATGTATTTTTATAATTTTTATGACTTCGATATATTTTATTTTGTTCCGTAAAAATCGATTTCTAGCTAACGCTACCCCAAATACCTATTTAAACTTACAAATTATATATAATACTTACACTTAATACTTTTAAAACATTAAAATTTATCACTTGTCTACCCCTTTAGGGGCTTGCCGACACCCTCACTATGACACACCATTTATGTAAAAATCTTACATATTACTTGTACACATAATGCATAGTTAGAGAAGATATTTGTCTTATAACCATTTTCTTACAAACCAACACATAGAAACTCATTTATCCAATGTGAAAAACTACCAAAATTCTCTCTTCTTCACCATAGTGATCGGCCAAGATAAAAACCAAGGAAGAAACATCAAGTTTTTCAAGATCAAGTAATTTCTACAAACACTAGTATACTCTTTTTAAGGTTTTGAAATAAAAACCTAGGATAATTAGGAAAAACCTTGTTCTATAAACCTCATCATTCAACTAGTAAGCATTTCATGATCATTTTTAATCTTCCATATTCATACTTTGGTTATTTGTATCATGCTTGAAGAAAACATGCAAGTTATATGATTATCTATACCACTTTACTTGTTTTTAGCACTTATAATGAATATATATCATCTTATAATTAATCCCTTGAAACATATCATTTTAGATGATGTCTAGGAACCCATGACACCCTAAGAATGTGTATGGTAGGTTTAGAATAGCTTTGGTGTTGATTTGAAGTGGTTAGAATAAATATTACGCGAGAAAAATCAATTTTGACAACTATAAATAAGGGTTTGATCAATTTTGCTAAGTCTGGAAATTTCGACAGTTTGTAAAATATTTTGGGCTAGATATTCAGAAAATACACTTTAAAACGAAAACGTGGTCGCTTGAACGGGTTAAAACGGAGTTATAACGAAGAAGTTATGCTATTTACAAGTTTAACGACGAAAACTATATTTTCCGGAAAATTCAGCATGCTGTCCAGATTTTTAAGGGTTAAAAATGAGTCTTAAGCGTTATCTAAATGAGTCGATTTATCAAAAATATATTAGTATACTTTAACATGAAGCTAAGGACATATAAAACGTAGAAAACGGTCTTATAACGACTAAGTTATTCACATTTTAAACAAGGTTATCGTAACTTTTTATACAAATATAAAACACTTATATATTTTTCCTATTAGACAAAAATTATTGTCGCGAGTGACCATGTTGAGATTCGTTTTTAACATCGATATAATACTTTTTAGAAAACGATGTCTTCTAGTAAAAGTAAGTTCACCTAGCCTATTTTCCAAAATGTTCAACCGTTCGTCAAACGGAGTTGTAACAAATAAAATACGGTCACTCAAACTTTGCCGAAAACTACCTTTAAACAATATTTTTGGTACAAGTACCGTACTTCACCTATGTTTTTCTTCATGATCGAGACCTCTATGATAAAAATTTAAAAGCTAAGACTTTGAGATAATGCTACAAGCTTTCCAAAACCGTTGAGTTTGTTTTCTAACACTCGATAGTCCCTATTTTACGACTAGCTTTTCGAGGCCATTTAGTCACTTTCATAAATTGTCAAATTATATTGTTTTGCGACGAAAAACTATAATTTTATAATAAATCACTAAATGCTTATCGTAGAATATCATTTCAACGAAAATACTTGTAAAGTAATTTATAAATTGTCAAGACGTTATAAGATTATTTTTTCGACGATAAACTTTATTTTCAAAAATTCACAAGTGGTATAGATATCATATGAATTGCATGCATAACATTACATCATGACTTATTATAGATCATATCATTCATAATAGGTCGCGGTTAGAGATCTGCGTCTTATTTCAGTGTACTCACTTTTGCCATCGCATCATTTAACCAAGTGAGTAATCACATCCCCTTTTTAACGTTTTTACTATATTTTGGGGCTAAATGCATGAACCATTCTTGAACTAAATTGATTACTACTCTTATGAACTCTTTTGACTAGAGATTTTGAACTCGAATCAAATCCTTAAACTTAATTACAAACCTATGACTTGTTTGAACTTATTGAACTGTACTTGCTATGACCCTAAAAGTCTCGCCTTATTGGTGGAGCGTACAAAGTCTCCCTTGTTCGGAGCAACCTTAAGCCTCCCCGGTCCGGAGCAGAATGTCTCCCTATGGGAACGGAGCATTTTCAATCTAAATTCTCCCATGTTCGGAGTGTTCTTAATTGTATATAATAGTTGTATGATGTACTGTTCGTACATTCGCATTGTTAGTCTCCTATTATTATGTAGTATGGATAGCGCTATTAGAGGTCGGCCAACCTCTCGTCCACTATGTTACGGGACGCATATTATTTATTATAGGGGCTTTGCCTGGCATACATTATTATATAGGTGGTGCTATATTGTGAACTGTCCTGACAACGTATACTTGACTACTTGACACACTATATTTTGTGCTATGGGTTGTGAACACACAGGTTGCAAGTTTTGTATGGGCGGAACTTGGAACTGAGTGGATTTACAATGCCTTTGCTTTGTAGACTATTCCCGATGACCGAAACCTTTGACCCTCTCTCTTAAGAATTTTCATATTATACGAAACGTGTGTACTCACCAACTATTTTTATAGTTGACCCGTTTTCTCTCATGCATTTCAGGTGATCGTTAGTAAGCTTTTCAACAAGGTCTTTGCATAATAAAGTTTTCACATGTCACTACAAATCATTATGTATTAAATCGAAGTCTTTTGGGATCTAAACTTTGTACTTCAATTGCCGATGTCGGCTAAACTAGTATTGTAATAATGTATCTTTTCCTTTAATCTTAAACGTTGGTATGTTCTATTATCTTTTGCTTGTGTTCCTTTCCATTACACCTCGTGTTTCCGCCTCCCGGCAAGGGTGTGACAGATTTATATCAGAGACAAAGGTTATAGAGAATGCCGATTTTTCAAAAATAAAAATCTCAACTATAACCGGAATAAAGTTTTATTAAACATCGAACATCATACGAGTCAACTAGTCCTATCGTTGCATCGTTAATCATAAATTATACATAGCCTGATCACCTATGTCTAATTTATGAAGAACCATGCAATGATAAGAGTGGTAGTTTTAAATCATGTTTAGTCGAGTCTTTAGAGTTTGGTCGCCTGAAATTGCATTGGTCGGGTGGGTATGCATAGCATGCTTTCACATTCACGTTTACGTTACCGTACTTTGTTTATACTTTCTCTTTTCCATCTTTCGACTTGTTAGACATAGCATGTCTTTGTTCCTGTCATATTTCGATCACTATAACACATATTACCGTCGTTATGCACCTCATCTGCCTTCGTTCGAGTGTCATTTACTCAACCCGATGTTTTGGTCCATTGCAGGATCATGGCTGCAAGAAACACACGCTCAGGAGTCAACAACAACGCCAATCCAAATAACAATGTCAACCAAAATAACAATGCTAACCCAAACAACAATGACAATCCAAACAACAACGCTGCTGGAATAGCGAATCTACTCACCCAAATTATGACGCACCTTGATGCTAGACGAACCAACGTTGGAGAAGGTACTTCAAACACTGGTCATGGATGCAGCTACAAGACTTTCATGACATGCAAGCCAATGGAATTTTATGGTACCAAGGGTACCATTGGACTGCTAACCTGGTTCGAGAATGTTGAGTCGAAACTTAGTATCACGAAATGTATTGAAGAAAACAAGGTTGAGTTCTCTGCTGGTCTACTACAGGGTCGAGCATTTAAGTTCTCTGCTGGTCTACCAAGGCTACCTCTTGACGATGACTTTTCATGAACTTCTGAACAAATTCCCTTTCTTTTTGCTTCTTGTCTTTCTCATCATTTAAGTACTGTATTTGGTCAGCAAACCAATTCAGTTTTCTGTAGAGCATGTCCTTCTTTCTGACTTGTTGGACAGCTTTCAAAATTCTTTCATGAGTCTGAGAAATCCAAGATCGAGGTGGTTTCTTCACAGATTTGGATGTTGATTTGGTTGATTTCTTTGATGGTGGTGGTGAGGAGTGAGATGAAGAATCTGATGAGGAGGAGACATGAGGAGACTCGGGGTCCTTAGGAGGTGCAAAAGTATCCTCCTTGGAACGAGTTGGACTTTTGAGAAGATAATCATCATAATTCTCTTCGTCATCTTGTCCAGATTTAGTCTTTTCTTCCTTCTGAGCCTTAGCTTCTTCATCAGTTTTCTCTTTCTCAGTCTTATCCTTTTCTGGTTCCTCAATGTTATAATCAGTAGACTCCTCCACAAGCGTTTGTTGTTGCCCAAGAGTGGTGGCACCAGATCCCTTATCGGGTTGATTAACCGCATCAGGATCTGGTGAGGAGTGGGCAGCACCACTTGATCCTCCGGGGCCACCCATTTGGTCTTTTGCAAATTCTTCAGCCTTTTGAATGTGTCTAACTAATTTAAACTTCTTCCTGTAGGATTGATCCAGTAGCTCTTCTTCTTCTTCAGAGCTTTCATCATAGGGCACAAGTGCAGGAGTCTTCCATTTTCCTTTATCAGCTTGAGGACTTGGAGGTTTTGGTACTGAAGGATTGTCATCCTTTTGCAGTTTCAGAGTAGGTAATCTCTTCATCTGTGTCAGTACCTTCAGAGCTTTCGTCCAAAAGCTTTCTTTGCGGTTCGGGTTTAGGGATTGGGATGGGAGTAGCTTCCTTAGAGGGAACAGTCCTTTTACGAGGAGGATTCCTCTTGGGAAACTTCCTATGACTTTCAGAACTTACTGCACTTCCAGCACTTCCTCTTCTTGTTCTCCGAGTAGGAGTCCTTGAAGCCTTTTCATCAAGATGGCCAACTTTTCCTTCTTTTACGGCTACCCGATACCTTTTGTACGTTTCCAGCTTTTTGATTTCCTTTGTAAGAAGGTGATCGGGCAACTCAGCACCTGTTTCTTCGTAGACGATTCTTTGATTCTGACAGATAGTATGGGCTCAGTCAAGATGTCATGATTATTTGGGTCATTGAGTCTCCTGGGGATATCAGGATGAAGTCCAAGAGCTCTCTGGATCAACAGTTTGGTGTATCTGACATAGGGAATTTTGGAGCCAAGCTTCTTATGAAACAGCATCATATCTTCCCATAGCAGTGCTTCAATTATAATGTCCTTCTTGTTGATCAACGACCAGAAAATTTGCAGTTCCATGAGCTTGGGATGCTCATAGCCACTGTCACGACCAAAGACTGATTTGGTGATGATCATATAGAGTGTCCTCCATGGTTGAGTAATATTCTTCAGCTCCACGTGAGAGTGCTTAGTAATGATTCCTGTAGCTTCATCATAACCAATATCTATCAAGAATTGCAGGACAGTCTCTTCAGTAGGGGTAGCAAAGAAGTCGGTTGGAGCGATGTTTGGAATGATGAGAACAACTCGTAAGTCATCAGGAGTGATAGTGACTTGTTTGTGATTAAGAGTCACATTCACAGCATTTTGACCAGTGATCCTCTGCATAGAATCCCAGAATTGTTGAATGTAGACCTCTGGAACTGTGGCAGAGTGTGAGAGCATGTTCTGGTAGGGATGATTCCTGAGAATATCCACTGCAATGAGACAAGAAGATTCTGAGCATGTGAGGGTGTCAAAGTCAACCCTAAGGTTTTTCTTTCCAAGCTTTCTCGGATAACCCTCTGGAAAGATATCAGCAATTGTAAGAACTTCTGATGCATCCACATTCATTTGTTCAGCCATGTCATGATCTGAAATAACATTAGCCAAAAGAACCAACATACCGAAAGACATAATGTTAGTCAACAGAAGGTCTTATTGTCTAGTTATTTGAATGTACAGTGTCAATGATTGTTACGAGTCCTAAGTCACTTGTTTGTCCAATAGTCCAATGATGTCGTGAAATATTTCGTGAGTTAGTTAACTTTAGGTTTTAAAGTTTATGTTATCACTTATGGTTCACAACATATCAAACGTTTAAGTTTATTAGTGACATTATTGGATTCGTGATGATATGATAAGTTTATTAACAAGTTTGTACACGTAACAACTCATAATGAAGGTTAATCAAGGCTTAAGCGTAGTTTTGGCAAAGTTAAGCGTAAACAGAGATGATATACGCGTAGACGAAAGCTTATGCGTAGGATCCTAACTTACGCGTAAGAGAAGTTACGCGTAGGAAAGGTGGACCTTATGCGTAGAGCTTATGCGTAGGCGTATAAGGACCTTACGCGTAAGGCTTAATCGTAAGAGTAGACCTTATGCGTAGAGGTCACTGTTTACGCATATCCTTCATAGGATACGCGTAGTCCCATTGTAGAACCTTACGCGTAATAGTTATGCGTATGATTATTCTTACGCATAACTTGACTACGCGTAGGGTAATCCTTATGCGTAGAGTTGCAAATGACCTTGATTCTGAATATTAAGCGTAGCAAAGCCTGAAATAATTTCATCAAATCATTATCATTAACACAAAACTTCATTTTATCAACAAAACATGGCATGAATCATTCGTTTAAAGGTTACGCGTAGAAAGTCATACGCGTAGGTCAAAACCCTAAGGGTTAAGATTTACGCGTATCATTTCTAGCCATGGGATTTGCACCAAACAAATTCTGGTAGGTCTATGATGTTGAGAGAGTCTATGAAACAAGTTATAACATCTAATTCCTTGAGAATCAAGATTACCCAAAGTTATGAACTTTAAACCCTAATTCCAAATTGTTAAACATTTAGAGTTTCTGGGTGGTTAACAACCTTGGAAATCATCAATTCATCAATATGTGAACATAACCCAACAATCTTTTTGACCAAAACACTTCACATTCGAAAATACCCAATTCGACTCAAGAACCTTAGTTTTCAAAAATCATCAATATGTGTTTCTGGGTGGGTTTTGATGGTTAAAATGATATCCTTGATGTATTAGAACCGTTTTGACACTATCCATTAATCCAAAAATACACACACAATGATTGTGTGTTCATACGCTTATGCGTAGAACACATAATCACGTGTAAAACACGTTTTAGCCGTAGGATTAGCATGAAATTTAAAACCTTAGCTTAAAAACATGTTGTAATCACAAAACTACTTACAAGATGATGATCAAAAGGACGGATTTCTTGGTTGAATTGTAGGCGTAGATTAGTTAGGTTGAGAGAATTAAATGAGAAGTGAATAAGTTAGGTGAAGGTATTTTATTAAAATTAACTTTAACATTTTGACAGTTTTGGTCCCTCCACCTTTTTCTTTTTCAAACAAAGCCATTTAACTTCCATTTTGGTTACCAAACAAAGTTTTTAGGAAAGAAACTTAACGACACTCCTCCTTTTCTTGAGAAAATAATGAAAGGTTATTAATTTTAGTCCGAGGAGTGTCATTGAACCAGAAAATTCACCACCATTGTTAAAAGAAACAACCGAGATATGATAACATGCAAGTGCACAGATGTTTTGAAACATTTAAGAGATTATTTTCTCCCCCTCAACACTTGATCGGAAAAATACTGAATTTTGAAAGATTAAAGTGTTGACGGAAGAAATGTACTTGCCATGTTGAAAGAAAAATAGACTAGGAGAATATTTTTGTTGTTTTATCAGATTTTATATTTTTGTATTTTATTTTTGAAAAATTTATTTACAAAAGAGAGTTTTGGTGTTTGACAGGTTTTTAAGACTGTTTTAAGAGGTCATCCAATTCCTCTTGAGTCAAACACCTCATACCAATCCGGTGGATCAGCTCATTAAACCTAGCGGGAGGCAAGGCTTTGGTGAGAAGATCTGCCAATTGGTATTCAGTACCCACAAAGTATAATTCAACGGTACCCTGTTCCACGTGGTCTTTGATGAAATGATAGCGAAGATCGATGTGCTTTGATTTCGAGTGCTGAACTGAGTTGCACGAGATCGCAATGGCACTCCGATTGTCGCAGTACATCGGGATTCTGTCAAATACGTAACCATAGTCTTTGAGTTGTGTTCTCATCCAGATGACTTGAGCACAACACGCGGACATGGCTACATATTCTGCTTTGGTTGATGACAGCGATGTACAATCCTGCTTCTTTGATTGCCAAGACACCAGTTTATCACCAAGAAATTGTAGAGCTCCTGAAGTACTTTTCCTTGAGTCTAAGCATCCTGCGTGGTCAGCGTCTGAAAAAGCGATTAGTTCAAAACCAGAATCCTTCGGATACCAGATCCCCAAGTTAATGGTTCCCTTGATGTATCGGAGGTTTTAGCCTCAGAGAGGTGGGTTTCAGTTGGTCGCGACTGATAACGGGAGCATAGATAAACGGCAAAGACAATATCAGGTCTGCTAGCTGTTAGATACATGAGAGACCCAATAATACTTCGGTATTTGTGTTAGGAATTAGAAATTCCAGGTATTAAAGAGTCGGTCACCTCAAGTATATGTAATCGTTAGAAAGCTCGTAGTCGTAGTTATTTTAAGTTAAGTAGTATTTAGTTAAGTAACACCATGGAGGACGGACGGGTATTTACCCACTGTATGCCTGATCCACAGCCCGTTGTGTGGCGTTTTATGTAAGACTATAAATACTCTCTATCTCCCAAGGTAGAGAGTTGGAGCTCATAATAATATCTTTCACTTTCTCTCACTAAGTTCCCTAAACCTCTAACTTTCTCTCTCTAGAATTCCACTTATACGCCCACTTTGTGTTATGGTTTGATGTGTAAGTGAAAACCAATATATTACAATTGGTATCAAGAGCCATGGTTAGATCATATCTTGCACATCTTTGGATTTCTAGTGGTTTTTAGGTGGTTTTTGAGTTTGAAAAAGTTTAGTGGTTTGTGCATCATTTGGTTGATCTCTTGTGTTAAAGCTTGGATTTTGTTAGTACTTTTATGTTTAGAATCATCACAAGTGTTTAGGTTTTCATTTGGTAAGCTTGAATCATCTTGGTTGGGTTGTTTTTGGATTGAAAAGTGATGTTTGTGATGTTTTCTTGCTAGCGACTTGACCTACGGATTTATTTCTTGCTAGCGACTTGCTTTACATTTTTGTAGCGAGTTACAGTTAGTGGAGTTAGCGACTTAGGCCTAGCGACTAACAGTACAAGTAGTGGACGCTCCACTACGGGTAGCGACTTGGTGTTAGCGACTTGGTAAGTAGCGAGTTGCTATTTAGCGACTTGATTCCTTAGCGACTTGTATCTTAGCGAATTGCTGCCAAAATTTTGCTAGCGACTAGAGGCTTAGCGAGTTGCTATTTAGCGACTTGTCTTTTGTTTAGCGACTTGGGACTTTAGCGACTTGGTGGAATAGCGAATTAGAAGATAGCGACTTGGTGCATAATTTTCTAGCAACTTGGGTGATTTCTTTACGGTTTTCTCTTGATTTAGTAAAATCCCGTGAAAGAATCTATTTCCCAGTTTAATCATAGAGTTATAAAATCCCGTTTAATTTATCATCATATCTACCAACGTTTCTACAATCATCTCCACTGTTGCCGAGGATGTTCAAGCAGCTGGTTCAGATACTCGTCCACCCATGCTTGACAGAACTGACTACGATTCTTGGGCTCAACGAATCAGATTGTACTGTCTTGGAAAGGAAAATGGTGTCAACATTCTCAAATCCATTGATGAAGGACCGTATCGAGTTGAGACGACTAGAGATGTACTTGATACTGCTGAAGATGGAACTCTGATTTACGGAATGGACAAACCAAAGATGTATGATGAGCTTGATGATAAGGAGAAAAAGAGATTCGATGCTGATATCAGGGCTTCTAACATTGTTCTTCAAGGTCTTCCTAAAGACATCTACAAGCTGATCAATCACAACACCGAAGCAAAGGCAGTATGGGATAATGTCAAGATGCTTCTCTCAGGTTCTGAATTAACTATGGAAGACAGAGAATCACAACTCTATGACGAATTTGAACACTTCAAGATGAAACCAGATGAGAGTGTCTATGAGTACTATGTGAGATTTCATAAGTTGGTGAATGATATGAGGAACATCAGAATGACTATGCCTAGCATTCAGCTGAACTCAAAATTCGTGAACAACATGAATCCCGAATGGCACAAGTTTGTCACCTCTGTGAAGCTCACTAAAGGATTGAAGAATACAAACTATGAGCAACTATATGCCTTCCTCCTTCAGAATGAGAGACATGCTATGTTTGAAAAAATGATTCATAATCAGTTCAAAACCAACCAGGGAGAGACAAGCTCATCTAATGACTCAACTGCCTTCTACTCAAACATCGGAATCACAACCAAAGCCTCACAAGTCATACCCATGGGTAATGGTAATCACAAACTCATTCCTGATCCTATGTTCAAACAAGCTGATGCTGATGCACACGTGGGTAACATCATTAATCAACTAGCTCTTCTGATTAGTCAAAACATGAATTCTCTCCCACAAACCAACAACAACCTCAGAACAGCATCTAACCCACACAATCAAGCTACTGTTAAAGATGGGAGGATCGTGGTGCAACCAGTTCAGGAAAAACATTATGATCAGGGAAGAGGTGGAGCTGGTAGAGGTTATGTTGGTAATCAGAATCGAGGAAGGAATGGTAATCAAGGTCAAGCTAAGCCGATCAAATGTTATAACTCTGATGGTGAGGGACACATTGCAAGGAACTGCACATCTCCAAAACGTCCACAGAATGCTGATTACTTCATAGATAAGATGCTGCTTGTACAAGCTCAGGATAATGGTGCTGCTTTGGATGAAGAGGAATTGTTGTTTCTTGCTGAGGGCAATGCCAAGACCTATGATGCAGATGTGGATGAGCAGCCTATTCAGGAGATAGGTCACAATCATCAGAATGCCTTTCAAGTCGCTGATTGTGATGCATACGACTCTGATGTGGATGATGGACCTACTGCACACACAATTTTTATGGCTAGCATTTCTCCAATGGTCTCTCCCAAGGTCTCTTCTTCACCACAAGCTGGCCCATCCAAAGACAAACTCATCTCAGAGGTACTAAAACTATACGATGATGCTGATGTGCAAAAGATGCATGACAAAGTACTATCAACTGAAACTATTGAATCAAATATTGAAAATATGGGTAATATCAATGTTGTCCCATATGATCAATATGTGAAACAAAGTGAAAGTGAAGTTGTACCAAGTGATGCATCTTCTGCAGTCAACAATGACTATGTCTTTGATGAATACACTGCATGTGCCCCTGATGATTCTGTAATTTCTGAACTAAATGCCTATAAAGAACGTGTTGCTATTTATGAACAACGTGCAAAATTTGAGTTGACCACTCGTGAGCAGGAAATGGACGACCAAGTGCGTACAATCATTAGAAAAAGTAATTTTCGAGAAGAAGTATTAAAACAAGAGTTAAATTCCTTGCAAGAAAAGCTTTCTAAAACTGCTAAGCAAAAACAAGAACTTCAAGAAAATGTGAAAATGCTTAAGCAAGAATTTAATGCAAAGGAATCAAAAATCTTGAAAGATTTTTCTAATCTGAAAACTTTGAAAAACAAACTGGAAAACAAGTTGTACATACAATGGAACACCATTCAGACTGCTCACATGATCACTAAGCATAGAGTTCTAAGCGATAAGCATAGTGTTCCCATTATAGATAAACCCAACCCTGAGTACGGGAAGATAGCAAAAGCAGCTCAAAGTGTGATCTATGATGGCAATGAGATTCTTAAACCTAGACAAAAACCTAGTTGCTTTGAGTGCACAGAGGAAGATAAGAAATTAGATGAAATCACTAGGGAGAAAATGAATAAGAAACTAAATGATCCTAAATGCAAAGAGAAGAAAGTAATTATCACTCCCCATGACTACAAAAAGGAGAATTGGATCTCCTTGAACATGTTTAAGCCTCAGACATTGTTGACTCCCGAACAAGTGTTCTGGAAAATGGACTTAGATAAGCAGAAAGCAGAAAATATTGTTGAAACAAACCCTCCCCTTTGGAAAATGCCTAGAGCGACTGTGTATCCTCCTAATACACCAATGCATCTTGTTCCTAGAACAATTGCCACTAAAAGCAAGACCTTAATTAGCCAATATGTTATCTTTCAACTATTTGTTGATTTTGAGAAAACTTGCAAGAAAAGGATCACACCCACTGGTATAACTAAAGGAGAAAGGGGTTTTGAGCAAATGAAAGAATGTTATTTAACTGAGGTCATGCCTTTCTTTAAACTTCTAAAAGATCACTTTGAGAGTCTTAAAAAGGGGATAGATACTGATATTAAGGGAATGGAAAAGGAATTTGATGCAATGATAGTTGAGGTTAGTGACTATGAGCGAGCACTAAAATATAATGAGATTGAGAGGAAGAACTTGCATACACTAAATGAGAACCTGATTTCTGAATGTATTGCTCAAGATGTGTTCTACACTGCTACTAACTGTTCTATTACTTCTTCTCGATTCCATGAACTGTCTGTTGCTTTGAAAGTCTCCCATGATCGTGTCATTGAGCTTGAAAAATCTAATTCTGAACTAAATGAGAAGATTGAACTGGATGATCACGACAATTTGGTTAAACATTTTTCTAAACTAGAAATTGAGCATTTTAATTTACAACTAAAATATCAACATCTTAAAGAAAATGTCAAAACTTCAAATATCAAGACATCCTCGGATGCTCCAGAGTTTGATGCAGTTTTTCAAATTAACAAACGTGATGAACAGATTCAAGCTCATTGCAACACAATCAAAAAGTTGAAAACCCAAATCTCTCAATTAAAGGGTCAAACGAACAATGTGACTGGTCCCCAAATGCCTCCTCCTTTAGATTCTCAGAATTCTCAAAACTTTCATCTTCAAAACTTAGTAAATGCTTTACAAAAGGAAAATGAGGTTTTTCTTGAAGAAAATGAAAAGGTTAAACGTCATTTCAATGAATTATTTGAATCTATAAAGGTCACTCGTAACAAAAATAACGAAACGGTAGCCTTGTTACAAAAAGAAATTGAGAATCTAAAGAGTCAGGTAAAAGGGAAGATGCCAATGACCAATGGGGAGAATGGTGTATCAAAGGTACATGTCTGTAATAAATATGCTTTGTCTGTGAAATATGTTCCTCCTCATCTTAGGAATAACAAACTTGCTATTCAAACATACTTCTCATACCTTAAGGACAGCTTAGAATGTCTCCGTGAGATTGTTGAAGTGGATAAGTTATAGAAACCAGATGATAATGCAATTGGCCATGCATGCTTATATGCCAAACGATCTCAAGAACTTCTAGAATGCCTAATTACAATATGCCCTAAAACCTTAGGTGAGCAAGTCAATCCCTTGATACCGTGTTCTATGCCTAGTGCCAAGCATGCAAGTCATTCAATGCCAAATGTTATGAATATGAACCTTAATGTGCCTTCAAGTAGTTCCGATTTCAAATCGGTTAGTGCTAAGAATGTGAACTCGAGTGTGCCCTCTAGGTGTTCAAATCCCTGCTACTCAAGTGTTAAAAAGGTTAATCTTAGTGTGCCTGCATGTAGCTCAGATCCCAGCACATCTAAACAGGTGAAGCAAATAGTAGCCAAACCAACTAATGTTCCCATTCCCTCTACAGGAGTAATCAGTGACATTAAAGCAAGCAGGTCAAAGTCTCAAGACAATACAAGGAAGGACACGACGTCGCGAGCTAAGAATGTGCATTGGAAGAAAGTAGAAGACCTACCTAGGAACTTTAAGTTTGGGCCGAATAAAACGAATCGTGTTGATTCTAGTATTAGCCATAGGCATACTGTAATTAATTCGAATTCTGATACTATTTTCAAACCCTGTATTGATGTCTTCTTGAATTCTGTTTCTAATCATGAATGTGGTGTTAATGTTTTGCCTAATGATGTTAATTGTCCAGTTAATATTGTTAATGCTAAAAATCATGCTAAGAAGGCTAAAAGGCAAAAACGAAAGAAAGTTAGAAAACAGTGGAAACCCACAAGAAGAACATTTAGTAAGATAGGCTATCATTGGATACCTGTTGGTCATAAGAATAATCAGACAATGCCCACTAGAAAATGGATGCCTACTGGTAGAACTATTCCCTTAAGAAGTGAGCACACTTTGAATAGGGCTAATACAGACTCTAGTACTACATCTATTCATAATGATTCCATTGCCTTAATTTCTTATATGAATGCTTCTATTTCTGATGTGGGTGTTCCAACCATTGTTACTAACCAAATGGAACCTATTCTTGCATGGGGATCCCAATTATCCAGTTATCCATTCTTGTCTGTGTTCAATTGCAGATCGTTCAAATCGTTATGTGGTACCTGGACTCAGGCTGTTCCAAGCATATGACTGGCGACCGGTCGCGGCTCATGAACTTCGTGAGCAAATTCATCGGGACAGTTAGATTCGGGAACGATCATTTTGGTGCAATCATGGGTTATGGAGACTATGTTGTTGGCAAAAGTGTTATCTCCAGGGTTTACTATGTAGAAGGTCTTGGACATAACTTGTTCTCTGTTGGTCAATTCTGCGATTCTGATCTAGAAGTAGCCTTCAGAAAACATACCTGCTTCGTTAGAGAACTTGATGGTAAGGAACTTTTAAGAGGTTCACGTGGTTCAAATCTATACACCATCTCTATCGAAGATATGATGAAGTCTTCTCCAATTTGCTTGTTGTCAAAGGCTTCTAAAACAAGGTCATGGTTGTGGCATCGTCGTCTCAATCACTTGAACTTCGGCACCATCAATGATCTCACCAGAAAGGACTTAGTTGTAGGTTTACCTAGACTCAAGTATGAAAAGGATCATCTTTGTTCAGCATGTCAATTGGGAAAAAGCAAGAAGTATGCCCATAAACCCAAACCTACTAACTCTGTCACAGAAGTTCTTCATACAATTCATATGGATTTATGTGGACCAATGAGAGTGCAGAATATCTTCGGGAAGAAATATGTGTTAGTTGTGGTTGATGATTACTCTAGATTCACCTGGGTCAAGTTCTTAAGGACAAAGGATGAAACTCCTGATATCATCATCAAACTCATCAAACAGCTGCAGGTTCAACTTAACAAAACAGTCAGAATAATTCGAACAGACAATGGAACAGAGTTTGTCAACAAACAACTCAGTGAATTTTATGAAAGCGTTGGAATCAGCCATCAAAGAAGTGTTCCACGAACTCCTCAACAGAACGGTGTAGTTGAAAGACGAAATTGAACTCTTGTAGAAGCCGCTAGAACAATGCTGATTTACTCAAAGGTTCCAATGTTTCTCTGGGCTGAACCTATTGCCACTGCATGCTACACACAAAATCGTTCCCTGATTCACACTTTTCATAGAAAAACTCCATATGAACTTGCCCACAACAGAAAACCTAATCTCTCTTTCCTTCATGTGTTTGGTGCATTGTGTTATCCAACTAATGAGGGACAAGACTTAGGCAAACTTAGAGCTAAAGCAGACATTGGAGTATTTGTAGGGTATGCTCCAAACAAAAAGGGATACCAAATCTACAACAAAAGAACCCGAAATATCATGGAAACAATTCACGTTACGTTTGATGAGTTGACCGGTCAAATGGCTCCTGGACAATCCAGTTTAGGACCCGCACTTCAAAATAGTCCCATTGGTTCATCCCTTGTTCCAAACTCTTCTCAAGAAACTCCAAATGTACCTCCATCTGAAGATGATTTAAAGAAATTGTTTGATCCTATGTTTGATGAACTTTATGATCCAAGTACTAATGAGGTGTCGATTCCTACTACAGAGGCTGCTCATATTCCTGTGAATGAAGTCAATCCCTCAGTCTCAATATCTTTAAGTCAAGAAGCGGCTGCTGCTGATCCTTCAGTCTCATCAACAAATCATCATTCTTCAAATGTACATCATGGAAATGTTTCTGGCATCAATGATGAAGTTAATCCCTTTGCTACTCCTGAAGATGCTCTATTTGAAAACATATTTGCTCCCGAATCTTCATCAGAACCATCTTCTTCAGGAGACATCGACTATGCTACTTTAGTCCCTCAACAACTACCACATGAACACCTCAGAAAATGGACTCACGATCATCCATTAGACAACATCATTGGAAATCCTTCTCGTCCGGTATCCACTCGTAAACAGCTTGCTACTGATGCCTTATGGTGCTTCTTTAGCTCTGTACTCTCAAAGATCGAACCTAAGGATGTTAAAACTGCTATGAATGAAGACAGCTGGTTCAATGCCATGCAAGATGAAATTCATGAGTTTGATCGATTAGATGTATGGGAATTAGTACCAGCTCCAGATTGTGCTATGATCATTGCTCTTAAGTGGATCTTCAAAGTGAAGCTTGATGAGCATGGTGATGTTTTGAAAAATAAGGCTAGGTTAGTGGCTAAAGGTTATCGTCAAGAAGAAGGTATAGACTTTGAGGAATCTTTTGCTCCAGTTGCTCGTATCGAGGCGATCAGAATCTTCTTGGCTAATGCTGCTAGCAAGAACATGGTTGTTTATCAGATGGACGTGAAAACCGCATTTCTTAATGGAGATCTGAAAGAAGTGGTTTACGTCAGCCAGCCAGAGGGTTTTGTGAATTCAGAGCATCCCACTCATGTTTATCGCTTGAAAAAGGCCCTATATGGTTTGAAGCAAGCTCCTAGAGCATGGTATGATACGCTGTCAAAGTTTCTTCTATCTACTGGATTCAGCAAAGGAGCAGTTGATCCTACTTTGTTCACCAGAAAGTCAGGCAAACACTTAAGTCACGTTCAAATTTATGTTGATGATATTATTTTTGCCTCGACCGACCCAATGGAATGTGATCGTTTTTCAAATGAAATGAGTTCAAAATTTCAAATGTCAATGATGGGACAAATGTCATTTTTCTTGGGATTACAAATTTCGCAAAGTCCCGGAGGCATTTTCATAAATCAATCTAAATATGCAACTGAGATCTTAAAGAAATTTGGATTTGATTCAAGTGACCATGTTGACACTCCCATGATTGATCGAACCAAACTTGATGAGGACCACTCAGGGATCATGATTGACCAAACAAAATATCGTAGTATGATTGGATCCCTGATGTACCTCACAGCTAGTAGACCAGACATCTTGTTCGCTGTTTGCATGTGTGCTAGATACCAGGCTAAGCCTACTAAAAAGCACCTTGAAGCGGTTAAACGGGTCTTTCGGTATCTCCAAGGAACCTTCAATATGGGTCTTTGTTACCCGAAGGACACCGGTATGTCACTAACAGCCTATGCAGATGCTGATCATGCAGGGTGTCAAGATACTCGTCGAAGTACATCTGGAGGTGCTCAGTTTTTGGGTGATAAGCTTGTGAGCTGGTCTTCAAAGAAGCAAATGAGTACTTCTATTTCCTCTACAGAGGCTGAATACATAGCCATGTCATCTTGTTGTGCTCAAATCTTATGGATGAGATCTCAATTATCTGACTATGGCTTTGAATTCAACAAAATCCCTCTGTACTGTGACAATAAAAGTGCTATTGCTCTCTCATGCAACAACGTTCAACACTCAAGAGCAAAGCATATCGACATTCGACATCATTTCATCAGGGAACAAGTGTAAAAAAGTGTGGTGGAACTCTATTTTGTGAGGTCTGAATATCAGTTAGCAGACATCTTCACCAAAGCTCTTCCAAGAGAACGTTTTGAGTTTATTCTTCTACGTCTTGGCTTGAAAAGTCTTCAACTAGAAACAGTCAAACGTCATCAGGAGGAAGACGAGGAGTAAAGGTCTATCTTCATCTATCTCTTGTATATATCTATTCGAAAAACAAAATACAAAATTATAAAACCTGTAAAATCCATAAAAATCTGAAAAATTCGAAAAAAAATCTTCAAAAAATATTGTCAATTTGTTATGCTTTTTCTCGGTTCGTCAATATCTACGTTCTTTGTGCTGTCATTCAAAGAATGACACGGGACTTTAGATGTTGTTCGAATTCTTAAAAAAA
>BPTQ01000008.1:52309004-52362873 GCA_019973895.1 Chrysanthemum seticuspe
TTATTTACCTCCCGATAAACAAAAGTGGGAAAAGAGTAAGTTAAGAAAAATTAAGAAGTTGGGGAAGTCACGAATGGTTCTGAAGTATCGTTCTTGGAACAACCCAAACAAGGTCATGGACGAGACAGAGTCAGGCGTGAGAAGGGTATAGAGTGAAAAGAGGAAAATAGTAGTATGGATTCCTGAAGATGTGGTTGATCACCTAACAGGGACCCATCTAGGGAGGCCAAGACCGCCTAGTACCCTTGGTTATGGATTGGAATAGTAGGAATATAGTGGCATGTATTTCATTTAAACCAGCCAGATAAACCATAACAAGTAGACGGTAAACTTGGTTAACTTTTGGTAAACTTTTAGTTAGGTCTATGAACACTATATAATAGTTTTGTAAAACATGGACTTAATAAAAACTATAAAAATCTTGTTCACGAGGGGGAGTTGTGGTACAAAATGTTTTGATAATATATCACAAGTATCTGGATTGATTTTCAAATGGTTTTCAATTGGTTCAAATGGCAGATGAACAATACCAAATAGACCGACCAAATTTACTTTATGTACGGTGATATAAGGATGATAAGGTTAGGTATTGGTTCCCATGATCCGCCAGAACCGGAGGGATCTACCCAGGGACAATCCACTAGTTGGTGTAGAAGTCCTTAGGTATGATGATAAAAGGAGAAAAGTGAGATATGGGAAGAGTGCGGACTGAGACAGAGCAGGTACTGGAACAAACCCAACAAGGTTCTTGCTATGAAGTCTTGGTAAGCACTGAAGGGGTTGAAGAATTAAAAAGAATTGAATGAGAAAAGGGTGAAAACAAATAGCCCTCCATTTATTCAACCTTAGGGCAGAAACCGGGTTCAATTCATATGCTACTGATGGTAACATCGGTATTGAAGACAAGACGTCATGGACCCAGTGACGCACTGCACTTCAACTTTCCAAACCACTCAAGTTCCTCTTAAAAGGACTTGTTTCATTCTCACGGGGAACCGACATTATCTATCGACTTTCTCTTAGAGTTTGTTGATATTGAAAAAGGAGACCTTATCCCTAGTCTCCGGCACAGGAACCAAATATGCACAAATTGAGTCTAGAGCCACGAGATTATCTATAAATCTCATCAGGACACTTTCAATGAAGACTCTCTGTTTCACACAATGTGGAAAGAGAGATTATATCTTGAGTCCTACGCAGTATCCGTGTGGTATTGCCAGAACATCTGAGTGATATGCAAACATACTCACAATGAAGATGGAAAGCCTTCTGGAGCCAACATCAAACAAGCTCCTGGTGGGTGGCATGTGAGAACTATTATATAGATCAACCATGTGACAACTGAACAGAAACAATGGGGCGATTCAATCTCTTGAATCAATCCTGGTTCAGGTTATGGATTGACGGATACCTTTGAAAAACCGGTCTTTGTGCTTAAAAATCTTTTCTTCAGCACGTCGACCGTGTACTGATTTTTCAAATCAAAAGGTGTTTTTATGATTGATAATTGATTTTTTTTAATAAAACCTTCGGTGTATTGCAAAACAATTTCTATTGAGTAATACACGATTGTTTTTCAAATCTATTTTCATCAATCAGTGAATTTCTACTTCGCTGGTTCACTCACTCCGTGTTGTCTTCTTTGAGATGTTTCGGTTTGAGAACAGCTAGAGCAGCTGCGAAACCCTGTCAAGGAAATTCTTAGGAGTTATACCTGATCACAGGCAGTACTTGTACTGATCAACGGGGAACCGTGGGCCGTGTACCTCAATTCAACGAAAGTGATCAAAGACACTTTCGTGTGCTTTATTGCTAACTATTTTATGCAGGTACATCCTACGTTTGCAGCTGATCAGAATGAAGCGGTCAATCCATAGCCGCATGCTCACTCTACACATTCATCTCAAAAGAAATCATGATTAGTGCATCAATGACTCTGATATTTTCACTCCATGCTTCTGCTACGCTGTTGCCAATATCATGAATCAACGAAAGCTTCCGCTACTCTGATGAGAAGATATCATGATCCAGAATGTGAGCATGTCGGTCCGAATGTCACAACATCGTATAATACCAACACCACAATGGATGTCTCAGAGATTTTTTAGTAGCTGATGATCTCAAAAGAGGGCTCAAATTTATTATCACGTGGATCAGTAAAAGACCTCCACCTGGAGTAACCAAACATGCAATGAGATGAATCAATGACTACGAGCTTCGGAGCAAAGTACTACATCAAGAATGCAAGAACAATTGTTAATGAAATATATGTTTGTATTCAATGTAATTTTAGTATATGTTTGAGGTGACCTCCCTTAGGGGGAGATTGTTAGGAATTAGAAATTTCAGGTATTAAAGAGTTGGTCACCTCAAGTATATGTAATCGTTAGAAAGCTCGTAGTCGTAGTTATTTTAAGTTAAGTAGTATTTAGTTAAGTAACACCGTGGAGGACGGACGGGTCTTTACCCACTGTATGCCTGATCCACAGCCCGTTGTGTGGCGTTTTATGTAAGACTATAAATACTCTCTACCTCCCCAGGTAGAGAGTTGGAGCTCATAATAATATCTTTCACTTTCTCTCACTAAGTTCCCTAAACCTCTAACTTTCTCTCTCTAGAATTCCACTTATACGCCCACTTTGTGTTATGGTTTGATGTGTAAGTGAAAACCAATATATTACAATTTGGTAGGGTCAACTAATTTCCCATGTAAATCAGCGTCTAGCTTCTTGGTATGAGTCATTGGTGTGGCATAAGTATCACAGGTTTTCATTCCAAATTTGTTTAACAATTCAAGGGCATATTTGGACTGACTCAAGAAAATACCACGGGGTGATTGATGAACTTGCAGTCCTAGAAAGAACGTGAGTTCACCCATCATGGACATTTCAAAATTTTTCTTCATTAGTTTTGCAAAAGCGGTTGAAAACTTTTTATGTGTAGACCTAAAAATGATGTCATCCACGTAAATTTGAACAATTAAGATATGTGCCCCGTGATATTGTATAAAAAGAGTTGGGTCAACCGAACCTTTGGTGAAATTATTAGCAATGAGGAAAGATGATAGCTTATCGTACCATGCCCGAGGGGCTTGTTTGAGACCATAAAGAGCTTTGTTCAGTTTGTAGACATGGTTCGGGCACTCTGGATCAACGAATCCTTCGGGTTGGCTGACATAAACCGTTTCTTTCAGTTGTCCGTTGAGAAACGCAGTTTTGACATCCATTTGAAAGACCGTCATATTCATATGAGCCGCGAACGCGAGAAATATCCGAACAGCCTCAAGACGAGCAACCGGAGCAAAAGATTCTTCAAAGTCTATTCCCTCTTCCTGACGATAACCCTTAGCAACTAGACGTGACTTGTTTCGGATGACGTTCCCTTCAGCATCCAATTTGTTTTTCCAAATCCATTTTAGACCAATGACGTAGACCCCTGTTGGTCTTTCAACCAGTTCCCATACTTCAAGACGTTTGAATTGGTTGAGTTCTTCCCGCATGGATTCAATCCAGTTGTCTTTTTTCATTGCGTCTTTAATGTTTTTAGGCTCAGATTGGCAGACAGTGAGTGCATAAATGCAATGTTCACCATCTGCGTGAAGACGTTGTCTCGTAACGACTGGTTGATTCGGGTTGCCAATAATATTAGCCAGAGGATGGTATTTTGTCCATCAATGTGTAGAGGGTTGATGTTGGTATACATTGTGCAGATTCTGAGGATTCAAATGGTTTGTTGAAGATTCCGCGACATCTGGTGCAGCAGTCTCATTAGCAAACGGGTTAAAGAACGCATTTGGATCAAAATCTGCAGGTGGGGGTACATCATTCAGAATATCATCAGCTGGTTCATCATTGTTGGAAGCGGTTTGTTCAACTATTATTGTGGAGTCAACTGGTGTAGGTGCATTTTCAACAGTAGTTGTTGTAGCAGGTGTATCAGGTATAGGAATATTATCAGGTTGTGCAGCGGAAACAGCGGATATACCTGGAGCACGTTCATCAATATCGTCACTGAACAGAGGAGCAAATAACCTTTCCATTTGTTGACGAGTTAGCTGGAGGCTTTGTTCAGCTGATGATGGGGGTTGAGGGAAGTTTAAACGGTTGTGACCGGGTTCTAAGCTGTTGTACTCAGAAGCCATTTCCGTGAGTTCATCAAAATGAGCATGAATCGTTTCCATCACCTGTTTTGTACGACGATTCCAGATCCGGTAACCTTTAGAATTCTCACAATATCCAATAAAGACTCCAATGTCAGCTTTGGCTTTGAGCTTTCCAAAATCATCACGATCATTATTAGGATATCAAAGGGATCCAAATACATGAAAGTGTTTGAGATTCGGTTTATGGATGTGGACAAGCTCGAAAGGTGTTTTGTTGTGGCGTTTTGTGATCATAGAACGGTTTTGAGTATAGCATGCAGTAGATACGGCTTCTGCCCACAAGTAATCTGGAAGTTTAGCATTGATTAACATTGTTCTTGCAGCTTCCACTAACGTTCGGTTTCGTCTTTCAACAACTCCGTTTTGTTCAGGTGTATGTGCAATAGATGTTTGATGCTGAATTCCCACTTTCTCATAGAATTCACGAAGGGTTTGGTTAACAAATTCAGTTTCTTTGTCTGTTCGAATTAGCCTGACGGTGTTGCGGAGCTGAACCTGTATTTTCGTGAGAAAGGTGATGATCATTTGTGGAGCTTGGTCTTTGCTTCGAAGAAAGTAGACCCAAGTCCATCGTGAATAGTCATCAACAATTACTAAGATGTAGCGTTTGCCATTGATCGTTTGCACGCGCATTGGGCCACACAAATCCATGTGAAGAAGATGAAGCACATGCTGAGAGTTGTGTTCCACCTTTGAAGGAAAATGAGCACGAGTGCTTTTCCCTTGTTCACAGGCTGAGCAAAGGTGATCTTTTGAATACCGAAATCGTGGGAGACCTTCAACTAGTTTGTGTCGAGCAAGGTTGGTGATGGTTTGAAAGTTTAGATGTGAGAGACGACGGTGCCAGAGCCAGGATTTTGTTGATGTTGCCTTTGAAAGTAAGCAGATGGGAGATGAAGCAACCATGTCTTGCATAGAGATAGTGTAGAAACTAGAATTACGCGAGCCAGACATAAGGTCATTTCCTTGTAGATCACGAATGAAACAAGTTTTCTCCCTGAAAGCAACCTCCAAATCTCCATCACAAAACTGACCTACTGAAAACAGATTATGACCGAGGCCTTCCACATAGTAAACCCTGCTGATTTCGATGTTCCCATTGACATAATCTCCGTAGCCCATGATAGCTGCGAAGTGATCATTCCCGAACCTGACAGTGCCAATGAACTTTGCAATAAAGTTTGATAACAGTTTAAGGTTGCCTGTCATGTGTCGGGAACATCCGCTATCAACAATCCAGAGAATGATCTGTATCACCTGCATTACACACAAACGACACAGATGGAATAGAAGTAGATGTGGAACCCGAAATGTTAGAGGGTTCCGAAGCAGGTATATGAGACATGCACACATTAATGACTTTAGGCATCCATGTAAATCCTAGTGTGTTATATATCCATTTCTGCCATCTATAACTACTCTTTGCTTTAGTCTTAGTGAATGTACTAGGTGGTACTACATTCTTAGGAGGTGAAACTGGAGCTACAGTGACAGCAATGTTTGCCTTAGAATCTAAAGAAGGCGGTCTACCAAGCACAGACTTAGAATGATTAGTGGGCCTAGAGGTATTCCGATTCTTAGGATTCCGTAAACGAGAGATTATAGCTTTAGCAACACATTTGTCATGACAATCAGAATTCATACTTTTACGACAAATAACACAAGGTGCATCAGACTGAATATCAAAAGTGCTTAAAGGTTTAGCATTCGTTACATCACTATTTCTATTACATTTGCCAGACGCAACATCTATAGTGGAAGCAACGTGAGTCTTATTCATAGTCCTAGGGTGTTCTTCTACTTTAGCATTCCTTATTGATCTTTTCTTAGGTCGCAACTTCCTATTCTTCGATTGAGTGCTCCTAGGCTGTGAAGTGCGGACGTTTGGAAAAGACGCAACTATTCCGGTTTCAGTAGAAGGAAGCACGTTAGCAACTTGTGATTTGGCAGTAGGGATTCTAGGTGCACGATTACTAAGTGTGACTGGTGCTAATCTCTTAATGATGGTTGGCGGAAGTTGTTCATACTTTCCTAACATTTCTCTTAACTTAGAGATAGTGTGAATCAAATCTTGATTTTCAGAATGAATATTACCAGCAAAATTCATGACTTCTCTAGTGTGAGCAAGATAGTGATCAAGTTCGTTTGATGCTTCATGTCGAGTCTTATTGAGTAAATCAAATATGACACCATATTCCTGTTTAACTGTTACAATTTCTTGTTCATATTTAGAGATTTGACTTTTCAAAGACACGTTTTGATCATCCAGTTGCTCAATTTTAGGATCAGAAGATTTTGCACTCAACTGAGCGATTTTCTTTTGAAAACTAAGTTGATGGTTGTGAATATCTTTTTCACACCAATGAAGACGACATTTTGCATTGTAAAGTTCGTTAAGTAATCGTTTATTTTCAGCTTTTAAAGACTCGATCTGAAGCACATTATCAATATTCTCAACAGTTACCACATAGTCAACATAATCAGCAGAGATATAATCAGATGCATGTGGCAAAGAATAGAATAACACAACATTATGGATATCAGCACAGATAACATCTTCCAAGAGTCGATCAACATCTTTTCTCAACATTTTCTTTTTGCGTTTAGTATTAGAAATAGATGTTTCAGTTTTCTCGAAAACGACCTTCATCACTCCAAGTTCCTTATGAAAATCCTTTTCCCAGGCTAATGCACAACTTTTCAAATTTTTAACATTTGGTAAAAGATTTTTCTGAAAAATGTCTCTTTGTTCTCGCGCTAAAGGCGATTGAAAGTGTTGAACTTTGATTTCAGAATGATGTTCTATCTCATGTTCTAAAGTTTTGAGGTCAGCCATGAAAATATCAAAATATCTAAGAATTTTGCGATTTTCAGGTTTGGAGTTTACTTCACTGATTGAAGGTAAAGGACCATAAATTTGTGCATAATCTGGTTGGGGATTAACATTAGAAGACTCAGGTGTTTTGATGATAACCCTTGGTGTGTTAGAAGAATCCGTTGGTGTGACGAAAGTGACCGGTTTTGAATAATTAAAAGGTTTGTTGTAAACAACCGTTTTTAATTTTGATCGACTCTCGTCTTCTGCATCTAATTCCTCTTGACGATGATATTCAACAACACTCATAACAGTATCATTAATTTTATATTCTGCACTGGAAACTTCAGGATTTGGTTTGAATGTTTTGAGTGAAAGCTTTGGTTTGTAATCAGCTAGATTTGGTCCATATCCTTTTGGATTGGGTTTTAAAGTAAACTTTTCAATAGCTGTTACTGATTCACCATGTTTGTAAACAACAGTTTTAAACTCTTTAATTTTGTTTTGCAAGCCAATAATTTCTGCAAGAAGGTCATCTACCCGATTCGTTGAATGCTTTTTGTATGCTGAGAACTGTTTTTGACAATTTAACAACTCAGCCTTAGCTTTTTGATTTTCCAAGGTGAGAGCGTTAATTTGCTTTTTATGTTCATGTTTCAGTTGTTCTATTTCAGACAACAAAGCATTCTTCGAAGCGGCTAGATCACGCATCTGTCTCTCTAAATATTTTTCGTTTTGATGAGATTTAGCAAAAGCGGCTTCAAAACCTTTTTCACGATTTTCTTGAGTTTTGAAAAAGTTGAGTTGCATTTGTAAGCATTCAAAATCCTTGGTTAACAGTGCATTTTTGCTTTTTAAGTCCTTATTTAATGCATAACATTCCTCCATTTTGATTTGATGGTCTTGAATTAAACGAGCAAAATCTGGATGAGGCAACAGTTCAGCTTGTTCAATGTGAGTTACAACATGATCATTATTTAGATCCTCAAGTACAACCACGGAGTCAATTTGATTATCAAAGGAAACCATAAGGTCATCTTGATCGTCAAATGTAACTACAGGGTTAACTTGAAAATCGTCAGAATGAGATGTAGATGACTCATTTTGAACAGTCTGATACGTGCCGGATTCAGATATTGGCGGAGATATTAGTTCAGATATGATGATGGTTTGTTCGGGTAGCCTGTTTCACTCATGTGTAACTCATGCATATTAGCCATCAACATAACAGCTGCATTGGCTGCAAGTCCTCCATATCATCATCTGAGTCTGCATCTGCCATAAAGCTCTGTTCTTTGTTTGTGAGAGATCCACCAGCTTCATCCTTAAGAGCCAAAAGAAGTGCCTCTTTGAAGTAAGCACTACCCCTAGTCCTTGGCTTTGGGCATGCATTAGCCAGGTGTCCCTTCTCATTGCAGTTGTAGCATCGAAGACCATTCAACCCATTCTGAGCATTTCCCTGTTCTACCACTTGAGCTCTGTTGTTATTCCTACCCATAGCATTAAACCCTTGACCACCTCCCATTTGACGACCATAACCACGATTCTGAACTTCAACTCGTCCATTGTTCACAACAGCCTGATTTCGTGTATTGGATGAGGAACGAATACGATTGTTGGATTTGTTTGTATAACGGCTAAAAGCATTAGCAATCATAACAAATCCCTGTTGCAATGCTTCGAACGGATCGGATTCCTCATTAGTTTGACTATGAAGTGCTTGATCATTGTTGTTGTTGTAAGGAACCAATTGATTTTGTTGAGATTGCTGTGATGGATCGTTTGGTGTGACTGAGGTAGTTGGTTGAGTTGCTTGTTGAGGAGGATAACTTTGTTGAGCATATAAGGCAAGTTGTTGATTTTCCGGATGTGTAGGTGGAGCAATTTGAGCACGGAGAATCCTTTCCCGATCAACTTCCTTTTCATAAGGCTTCAAGTAATCGTACAACAATCCATATGTAGAATGATGCATATTCTTCGCTTGACGGAGAAAAATGACATACTTCTCCCATTCAGGACCAAGACTACTCAGGAAGTTAGTATTCACTGCAATTCTTGGCATGATGATGTTGTGTTTATCCAAATCATTGATGATGTCTGAAAATCGATGATGATAAGACTCTAGTGTCTCTCCAGGTTCAATCATGAAGTGTTCATAAGCCAAGTAAATTTTGGATTCCAAATCCTCCTGATTGAGTACAGATCCTTCCATAAGAAGATGAATATGGTCCCACATTTCCTTTGCAGTCTTTTGAGCATCAACACTTCGAAGAATTGGGTTAGGTAATCCTAAAAGGATATATTGCATTGCAAGCTCATCAGCTTCATAGTGTAGAAGTTTTGTTGGATTTAGATCTGCAACAGTAGCAATGTTTGTTTGTTCATCTCTTGGTGGAATAGCAGTAGGATCTCCGGGTACAATGACAGTTGGCATCTCAAATGGACCTTCCAAGATAACCTTCTTTAAGAACTTTCCATGTGGCTTCTTCAGATCACAAAACCTAAAGAACCTTATCACCCATTGATCGTAGTTTCCTGGAGTGAGCATTGGAGGTCTATCAAGTGATCAAGCTTCATTAATTGATTGTTGGCTGCTTAAAGCTTCACACATCTTTGCAAACCAAGTGGGTTCCTTCATAGTGTTCCTTGATGGATGTTGATTGAATTCATTTGTGTAGGGTTGAACTTGAAGACTTGGCGGTGTTTGAACCATTTGTGGTGGGGGAATTGCACCAAGTTGTGGAGTATGTTGTTGATTAAATTGTTGTTGATAAATTGCTTGTTGTTGATTCCATTGTTGATGTTGTGGACTTAGTTTTTGTTGTCGTTGAGGATAAGTGTAAGGGAAATAGTTAGAGTATGGTGGTTGAGACATGTTGAAAACTTGTGTTGGTAAAAATGGATCTTTGTAGTCGAATGAACCTTTGTTGATGAAGTGTCCTTAGGCGTAGAAAAGACAAGAACCAAGTAGCACTTATGCGTAAAAACACCAAAGTTACGCGTAACAATAAGGAGTTACGCGTAGGATTTAGCTTACGCGTAAGTAGGGAAAAGCATTAAAGTTAGGCGTAGAAAAAAGTTAGGCGTAGAAAGTTAGGCGTAGGATTTTCTTATGCGTAAGACTAGGCTTAGGCGTAAGAAAAATCTTAGGCGTAGGATTTCTACGCGTAAGCTTATGCTTATGCGTAATTTTAGGGTTTTTGCCCAAATGATCTTTTACACTATCACAGTGCAAAAGATATCCAAAGTCGACGTATTTTCAGACTTATCCAAGTAAGAAAACACGGAATAAACCACGAAAATGAAGATCAAACCAAGGAAGCACTTACGCGTAGTTTTAGGGTTTTACTACGCGTAGAAATGCTCGTAACTTTGATTCTGTCCAAAAGTGTTTCTAAACCAGTTTTTGTGTGATAAAATAGCTTCAATAACACCAAAATACACAAAAGTGTGAAACTTGATGAACCAAAGCCTCTAAAACAGTTACGCGTAGAACTACACCCACGTTCAAAAACTAGATGAAAAACAACTATCCACGCATAAAGTTTGAAACTTTTTGCCAAAAACAAGTATTTTAACACCTTAAAACGTTGAAAGAACAAGAATCTTGGATTCAAAAGTGTAAAAAATACGTTTTTGATCAATCCAAAGGTGAGGTATACGCAAGTTAGGCGTGAGACCAAAACTCACTTCAAACAATACGTTCACTCAACTATTAGGCGATTGATACCACTGTTAGGTCACAAGTTTTACAAACACAAGTAATATAGAAAGAGATAAGGCGATTGAACAAGCTAACCAAACACACACACACAATATTAAGGACGGTTATGAGTAGGTATGTGAAAGAGAGAATAACTTGAACAACCAACCTTCAAATGAAGGTTATTACAATGTATTTATAGGCAAGGAGCTAGGGCAACACTCCCTCTCCTTCCCTATTCCTTATTGGACATGGGCCTAAGCTCATGGGCCTTCTACATAAGCTTAAGGCTAAAACAAACATAAAGGCCATAATTATGCTAACTATTACATATTAATTACTAACACTTGATTATGGTTTAGGAGTGATTCCAACACTGCCCTTTTTACATTACGTGTCTAATAAACATCCGAATACATACTCATCAGGCTCGCAATTGTATTTCGGCATTACAAATTCAAAATATTAATGATTAAAGTACAAAAAATAAAACCATCTTCACTAAATTATGTAACATGTTACCTGATCAACTTCAAGTGCATAGTGCAGATTATGGGGTGTTTGGGATTGAATATTTAAACACATCTGCAAGGAATTAAGAAAACTGTGATCAAAATCTTATTACTAACACATTTGGTCCATTGTAGGGTGCTACAAATAAGAAACTATGTTAGAATCTTGTATAGCAGTAGAGATGGACTAATAGGTCTAGGCCACTTGATTAAGGCCTGGGTAAGCTCGAAAGCCTAGTCCTTATTCTAGAATGTATGGTCTATACTAAACTAATTGAGCCAGTTTATGATCCAACCAGAAAAAACCTCTCAAAACCTGTCCGGATAAACAATTTGCTTCTATATAACTATCACTTTATTATTTGAAAATTTTATTTGAGACACTTTTTACAAATCTATGTGCTATTTTTGGTTATTATTGTCTCATCTGGGTGACTACTATAAGTCAAATGGGTCGAAAGACGCAAAAGGGTATTTAAATGCATGAAACATCGTAAATCATTCTATTCAAAAAATATTTTTAAAATACCACAAGATTTTTTTCATAAAAAGTAAGATTTTGGTTGGCAGACCTATTTGTTCATGTGACCATAGTTCAAGCTTCATGCCCAAATAAAATATACATGTAGCAATTGCTTTAGATTACAACAAATACGTATTATGAGTAGACTATGATGCAAAAAATAACGGAACCCACAAATAAAAGCTAACAAAACTGAAAAGCTATTGACTTTAATGAACATGAATAGCAGTATTTATATCCATAATTTTTCAGCACTGCCACCAGATTCTTTATAAATTGCAATGTTTGATTCCACAGGTTGTTTTTTATGCTCTTTAGGATTTAATGTTTATATCCTTGCTTTTGTT
Source organism: Chrysanthemum seticuspe (assembly GCA_019973895.1). Classification (NCBI taxonomy): domain Eukaryota; kingdom Viridiplantae; phylum Streptophyta; class Magnoliopsida; order Asterales; family Asteraceae; genus Chrysanthemum; species Chrysanthemum seticuspe. The sequence continues at coordinate 52,321,067 of BPTQ01000008.1, forward strand.
ACGTGGGCGAAATATGTACCCACTTCTCAACAATGGTCGGTGAGCCATATCAAGGCCTTGTTTCGCATCTCAACCAGCAGGTGAGTGCACTCTCTTAAAACTAATGTTTAAAGCACCCTCGAGATGCGTTGATACTTATGGCACAACTTCATCACCCCATACATCTGCCTGCCCACACATATGTTGAAAATACATTAATGTTTATACACTTACACCTAAAGTTAGAGGAGGCACAATTGGTGGGTCAGCAGGCTAATGGGTCATATAGATAATTTTGTATGAATTTGGTCGGGTGACCCAAATCACTATGTGTCCAGAACTTTTGACTCTTTTTTTAAGAATTATAAATTCTTGAATAAAATGATTTAGAACATTTTATGCATCAATAGTCCACCCTAGGCAAATTTTGACTTGTTTAACCGTTTTTCGTTCTAGCCATGATTTTAATTTTATCTATATGACCCAATTAATATAGAACAAAACTGAGCAATCATGCTAGTAAATAAGTGGAATGGGATCTTGAATGTTATCACCCCTCATATGTATTGGTCACTTAGTGTACCAATGGTTGTAGTGACTTAGTATACCACCGATGTTTTGTCTTTGGACCCACACGGTGAAAATTATAAGTTACCTGTTTATATCCCTGGCCAACAAAGTGAGTGCAAAATCCCTGAATGTAGCAAAGTTGTCAAAACTCAGTTAAAGCCAATATGAAATCTCTAATCAATCTTTCTCAATTTCAATCTTTCAGAATTACCTGTCATTTTGACCCGTCCTAATTTACATGTTTCACATAACTCAACTTAACCGGGTCAATTAAACCATTTTGACCCATCCTAATATTTGCTATTTTTATTATTTATACTTCAATAACCACTTAAAATTAGTAACCCCAAACACCCCTTTGACCATAGTTACAGTACGACCAATTGGATTAACTAAACGACTTATACATATATGGTGGAATTAGATTTAGATTGAAACCATGCTTTGTATGTATTGAATATAAAGGAACTAACAGATCCGTTTCGCTCAAATACTATAAGATTGCGCTTGCTTTGGTAAATGGGTTCACGGTGAGGCATAAGGAAACACATTCAAACATTAATCTAATTCATATCCACTAAAAGTCCCATTTTATTGTCAAATAGGTAGTAAAAATATAGTAGAACTAACAAATCAAACTACAAACCTTCAAAAAGTACATGCCCATGATTGTATTTGAGTTTCATGGTAGAAGCCTTTGAGCACGGTTTCTTCCACTCAGTCCTAGAACCAAATTAAACATCTTTAAGTTATAAACTTTAAAGCAATATCTTAATAACTCAAGAAAAAAGGAAATTTGGTAAATAGATTGACTGCCTGCAAAATAACAAATGAAGATTATGAGTACACAAAGGTTTAAGAAATTAAGTGTATTATATTTGACCAAAAGTTGAGGTCAGGCCTAACGACTGGGGGTTGGAACCACAACCATCGTCTATATTTACCACAAATAATATAAAAAGAAATTTTGTAGTTAGAATAAGAAGACTTGTATAAAATCCAATCAACGAACCTGGAGGAGGAGGTTGAACACGGCCCATTGCTGCTAGATCAGGATTGACTTTCTACCTGGCTTCCTAAAGGATGGCAAAAAGTTCTTTAGCAAAACTGGCATTTTCTGTAGTTTATAAAGTGTAGATTGTCCCTTTGCCCCAGCTCTTCCTATATTTAAACTATTAAATATAACGATATTTTTTTTCCTTGTGTAATAGATATCAATAGCTTTTAGCGAAAGAAAGTGATTACAGGTCAACCAAACCCAGACTGACCCGATTTGGCAAGTAATAAAACATATCTTGTTTTCACAGGAACCCGTTTTGACGTGTTACATGACCCGTCCAATTTGTAACATATGCACAAGAATAAGAGGAGGTTTTGTACTATAATGAAAGCAATACATGATGCTTTCGGTTGGCCCATCTCTCTCTCATAACATGATCAAATCAGGCTTTATAACTCGAGATACATGGTTCTGCTTCAGTTTCGAGCCACAAATTCTTATACAGCATTGTGTCAGATGATGGATCCTTGCTACATTTTAAGTTCTCATCGAGTACCTTATTTATTGTCTGCTCCAAGTGATATACAAAAAGCAAAACATCTTTTTTTGTTCAATATAGAGTTAAAAAGAAAATAAGCCAAAAGACAGAATACCTGAATCATGTTATGATATTTTGGTAGATTGTTGTCCCTTACGGAATCACCCGGTGGTTGATCAATACTCTTATCAACATGATCAATAATAAACTAATTTAGTCATAGAATCAAAGAATACAAATGTCATCTTAGATGGTATTTCAATTGCTAGATATACATAGTCTCACCTCAGTGATGACCTGCAAAGAATTGCTGTAAATATCGTTTCTAGTAAGGTTGTCAAAATTCTATGGAAACAGTCAATGTTTAGAATAACTTGGTTGTTGCTTATCTATGATGACACCCTTATCTGTTCATTCAAATATTAAAATTGTCAGACTTGAATCCTGTGCGTGTGTGTGGAAAGCTTGTGTGCATGGATAAATATAGAATTCAAAAAAAGTGTACCATATATTTGTCAACTTGAAGGACCAGCAACACACACCTGATATAAACATATTGAACCACAACCAAATGCAGACGTACGCTTTTATAAAACATCTAACGATTGTAAAATGTGTACCTGGATAACTTGAAACTCGGTCTGATCAAATCCAGGAACCATAATTTCCCAGAATAATTTCAAATCTGGAATGCCACTTTTTAAGTCGCACTGATATATGATCCCATGGGCAAGGAAGCTTGTAAGAGCAATAAAAAATAAACTATCATTCCTCAGTGGTATAATATCATCCAATTAAAAAAGCTCATATCACTTAACAAACATGCAAACTTTTGTTGATGTGCCAAAAAACTTAAAATTCGAGTGAACCTATTGAATATCAGAGATAAACCTATTGAAAGCAAAAAACAACATCAGTATAAGAAAATCACCATCACAAACCGTATTTCTCAAACACGTTATTGTGTCGATTACACTTTTTAGGGATAATTATGTTTAGGAATAAGATAACAAAGGTGTATTTATACACAAAAAAAAATAGGTTAAAAATATATATGGTATATTTATCTTCTAAGTAATATATATCATAATTTATTTTAATTGTTATCTTCAAAAGATACATACCTAAAATAAAAATTCTAGAATTTTTTTATAATCTCCTTATTTATATTGATTTGAAAGATATAAATCAAAAAACAATCTACTCTAGTGGTAAGTTGTTTACAAAACACATGAATGACCCAAGTTCAACTCCAACAAATGTCTTCTTTTTAATAAAAAAATTTTAAAATTCAAACATAATAATAAAAAAAAAAAAACGAAATTTACAATTTATTTAAAAAAAATTGTACATATATTAATTAAAATGCCACATGTCATTTAAAAAAAATAAAAAAATGCCACATAAATATAATGATTACAATTTATTTAAAAAAAATTGTACATATATTAATTAAAATGCCACATGTCATTTAAAAAAAATAAAAAAATGCCACATAAATATAATGATGACATGGAAATATGACTTGGCAATATGGGATGCCAAGTGGCATTTTATATGGCATGCCTCCTCTTATATATAATGTATAGATATATTTACGACGGTTTTCGTAAATACTACTCGATAATTATTTATTCACTAAATTCTTGTAAGAAATGTATTTTTATAATTTTTATGACTTCGATATATTTTATTTTGTTCCGTAAAAATCGATTTCTAGCTAACGCTACCCCAAATACCTATTTAAACTTACAAATTATATATAATACTTACACTTAATACTTTTAAAACATTAAAATTTATCACTTGTCTACCCCTTTAGGGGCTTGCCGACACCCTCACTATGACACACCATTTGTGTAAAAATCTTACATATTACTTGTACACATAATGCATAGTTAGAGAAGATATTTGTCTTATAACAATTTTTTTACAAACCAACACATAGAAACTCATTTATCCAAGGTGAAAAACTACCAAAATTCTCTCTTCTTCACCATAGTGATCGGCCAAGATAAAAACCAAGGAAGAAACATCAAGTTTTTCAAGATCAAGTAATTTCTACAAACACTAGTATACTCTTTTTAAGGTTTTGAAATAAAAACCTAGGGTAATTAGGAAAAACCTTGTTCTATAAACCTCATCATTCAACTAGTAAGCATTTCATGATCATTTTTAATCTTTCATATTCATACTTTGGTTATTTGTATCATGCTTGAAGAAAACATGCAAGTTATATGATTATCTATACCACTTTATTTGTTTTTAGCACTTATAATGAATATATATCATCCTATAATTAATCCCTTGAAACATATCATTTTAGATGATGTCTAGGAACCCATGACACTCTAAGAAGGTGTATTTTAGGTTTAGAATAGCTTTGGTGTTGATTTGAAGTGGTTAGAATAAGTATTACGCGAGAAAAATCAATTTCGACAACTATAAATAAGGGTCAGATCAATTTTGCTAAGTCTGGAAATTTCGACAGTTTGTAAAATATTTTGGGCTAGATATTCAGAAAATATACTTTAAAACGAAAACGTGGTCGCTTGAACGGGTTAAAACAGAGTTATAACGAAGAAGTTATGCTATTTTCAAGTTTAACGACGAAAACTATATTTTTCGGAAAATTCAGCATGCTGTCCAGATTTTTAAGGGTTAAAAATGAGTCTTAAGCGTTATCTAAATGAGTCGATTTATCAAAAATATATTATTATACTTTAACACGAAGCTAAGGACATATAAAACGTAGAAAACGGTCTTATAATGACTAAGTTATTCACATTTTAAACAAGGTTATCGTAACTTTTTATACAAATATAAAACACTTATATATTTTTCCTATTAGACAAAAATTATTGTCGCGAGTGACCATGTTGAAATTCGTTTTTAACATCGATAGAATACTTTTTAGAAAACGATGTCTTCTAGTAAAAGTAAGTTCAACTAGCCTATTTTCCAAAATGTTCAACCGTTCGTCAAACGGAGTTGTAACAAATAAAATACGGTCACTCAAACTTTGCAGAAAACTACCTTTATACAATATTTTTGGTACAAGTACCGTACTTCACCTATGTTTTTCTTCATGATCGAGACCTCTATGATAAAAATTTAAAAGCTAAGACGTTGAGATAATGCTACAAGCTTTCCAAAACCGTTGAGTTTGTTTTCTAACACTCGATAGTCCCTATTTTACGACTAGCTTTTCGAGGCCATTTAGTCACTTTCATGAATTGTCAAATTATATTGTTTTGCGACGAAAAACTATAATTTCATAATAAATCACTAAATGATTATCGCAGAATATCATTTCAACGAAAATACTTGTAAAGTAATTTATAAATTGTCAAGACGTTATAAGATTATTTTTTCGACGATAAACTTTATTTTCAAAAATTCACAAGTGGTATAGATATCATATGAATTGCATGCATAACATTACATCATGACTTATTATAGATCATATCATTCATAATAGGTCGCGGTTAGAGATTTGCGTCTCATTTCAGTGTACTCACTTTTGCCATCGCATCATTTAACCAAGTGAGTAATCACATCCCCTTTTTAACGTTTTTACTATATTTTGGGGCTAAATGCATGAACCATTCTTGAACTAAATTGATTACTACTCTTATGAACTCTTTTGACTTGAGCTTTTGAACTCGAATCAAATCCTTAAACTTAATTACGAACCTATGACTTGTTTGAACTTATTGAACCGTACTTGCTATGACCCTAAAAGTCTCGCCTTATTGGTGGAGCGTACAAAGTCTCCCTTGTTCGGAGCAACCTTAAGCCTCCCCGATCCGGAGCAGAATGTCTCCCTATGGGAACGGAGCATTTTCAATCTAAATTCTCCCATGTTCGGAGTGTTCTTAATTGTATATAATAGTTGTATGATGTACTGTTCGTACATTCGCATTGTTAGTCTCCTATTAGTAGGTAGTATGGATAGCGCTATTAGAGGTCGGCCAACCTCTCGTCCACTATGTTACGGGACGCATATTATTTATTCTAGGGGCTTTGCCTGGCATACATTATTATATACGTGGTGCTATATTGTGAACTGTCCTGACAACGTATACTTGACTACTGGACACACTATATTTTGTGCAATGGGTTGTGAACACACAGGTTGCAAGTTTTGTATGGGCGAAACTTGGAACTGAGTGGATTTACAATGCCTTTGCTTTGTGGACTATTCCCGGTGACCGAAACCTTTGACCCTCTCTCTTAAGAATTTTCATATTATACGAAACGTGTGTACTCACCAACTATTTTCATAGTTGACCCGTTTTCTCTCATGCATTTCAGGTGATCGTTAGTAAGCTTTTCAACAAGGTCTTTGCATAATGAAGTTTTCACATGTCACTACAAATCATTATGTATTAAATCGAAGTCTTTTGGGATCTAAACTTTGTACTTCAATTGCCGATGTCGGCTAAACTAGTATTGTAATAATGTATCTTTTCCTTTAATCTTAAACGTTTGTATGTTCTATTATCTTTTGCTTGTGTTCCTTTCCGTTACACCTCGTGTTTCCGCCTCCGGCGAGGGTGTGACAATTCAGGCAGCACACATAATTTCATTGACACTAATACAACGAAGAAAATGGGGTGTAGAATCACTGCTACAGTTCCTCTGCAAGTGGATGTGGCAGATGGAAATCATTTGACTAGCACCTCAGTTTGTAGAAATTTTACTTGGCAGTTGCAGGGTGAAACCTTTAAAATTGATGTTATGTTAGTTCCTTTGGGGGGATGTGAAATGGTTCTTGGGGTTCAATGGTTGCCTACTTTAGAAGACATCCTGTGGAACTTCAGGGAATTGAGGATGGTTTTCTACCATGAAGGGTGAAAGGTTACACTTAGAGGTACACAAAAGTCAACTTTGCAGTGGATGCAAGGCAAGAAAATACCAACTGCTACAGTTCAATTGTCCTCAATGGTACTTTGTGTCTACCCAATGACTGAGATGGCAATGTTGCAAACAACTGATGTGAACCACCAAGATACAACAATCACTCAGTTATTGCAAGATTATGAAGATGTGTTTGCTTTACCAACTACCTTACCACCTATCAGGCATTATGACCATAAGATTGAACTGAAATAGGGATCAGTACTAGTTATAGTGAGACCTTACATACATCGACCTATTCAGAAAGATGCCATAGAAGCCATGGTTACAGAGTTACTGGAATCAGGGGTAATAAGGGAGAGTCAAAGTTCATTTGCTTCACCAGTGGTCATGGTTAAAAAGAAGGATGGCAGCTGGAGAATGTGCATTGATTATAGGAAATTGAATGCTCAAACCATTAAAGATAAGTTTCCTATACCAATAATTGAAGAACTGATTGATGAGTTGCAGAGGTCTAAGCATTTCACCAAGTTGGATCTTAGATCAGGTTACCATCAGATAAGAATGATGCTAGAGGATATTGCCAAAATAGCTTTTAAGACTCATGAGGGCCATTATGAGTTCTTGGTCATGCCCTTTGGACTTACAAATGCACCTTCAACTTTTCAAACTTTGATGAATTATGTCTTCAAACAATACTTAAGGAAGTTTGTCCTAGTATTTTTTGATGACATCTTAGTGTATATCAAGGATTTGCAGAGCCATTATGAACATTTGAGGTTGGTTTTGGAAGTTTTGAGAAGCCACACCCTTTATGCCAAGAAGTCCAAATGTGTTTTTGCAGCAGAAAGGGTGGAGTATTTGGGCCATGTAATTACTGGTGAAGGGGTTTCCACTGATGAATCTAAAATAGAAGCAATGAAACAGTGCCCACAACCTACCAATATCAAACAATTGAGGGGTTTCTTGGGCTTAACAGGTTATTACAGAAGATTTGTTAAAGGATATGCAGTTCTTAGTCACCCACTCACCCAGTTGTTGAAGAAAAATTCTTTTCAGTGGGGACAAGCAGCTCAAGCAGCTTTTGAGACACTCAAACAAGCAATGGTTCATGCACCTGTGCTTAAGCTACCAAATTTTGATGAAGAATTTGTGGTTGAAACAAATGCTTCAGAAGGGGGAATTGGGGCAGTGCTTCAACAAGGTGGTCATCATATAGCTTACTTCAGTAAAACCCTATCACCTAGACACCAAACCTTGACCACTTATGAAAGGGAATTGTTAGCAGTCATTCAAGCCTTGGATAAGTGGAGAGGATATCTTTTGGGAAGGTATTTCAAAATTAAGACTGACCATTTCAGCTTGAAGTATTTGCTTGATCAGAGGATTACAACTCCTGCACAAATGAAATGGCTTCCTAAACTCATGGGCTTTGACTATGAGATCATTTATAAGAAGGGTAGTGAGAATTGTGTGGCAGATGCCTTGTCCAGAATTTCCACTAGCAGTCAATTGTTGCAGATGGTCCTTACTACAGTTACAACTGATTTGTTGGCCAAGATAGAGAATACTTGGACACAAGATACTAATTTGCAGACCTTGATTCAGAAATTGCAACAAGGGGAAGTTGTGAAGCATTACACTTGGTCTAATGAACAATTAAGAAGGAAAGGGAAGTTGTATGTAGGAGATGATAAGGAATTAAAACAAGCTATCTTGGTACACTTTCACAATGACTCAGTGGGTGGCCATTCAGGGAGTACTGCAACCACCAATAGACTCAGTGGCATGTGTTATTGGAAGGGCATGAGGCAAGATGTGAAAACTGTGTGGCACTTTGTGATGTTTGTCAAAGAAGTAAACCAGATTTGGTTGCTTATCCAGGGTTGCTTCACCCATTACCAGTTCCTAATCTGATTTGGTCTGAGATTTCCATGGATTTTATAGAAGGTCTACCTATGTCTTATGGTAAATTTGTGATCTTAGTGGTGGTAGACAGACTCAGCAAATATAGCCATTTCATTGCTCTCAGTCACCCCTTTATAGCAGTGCAAGTGGCAAATGTGTTCCTAGACAATGTGTACAAACTTCATGGTCTTCCAAAAGTTATAGTAAGTGACAGAGACAAGATATTCCTAAGTTTGTTTTGGAATAACTTGTTCAAAATGTTACATGTTAGCCTGCATTTCTCCATTGCCTATCATCCACAGAGTGATGAACAAACTGAGGTGGTCAACAGATGCTTAGAGACTTACCTTAGATGCATGACAGGGGAGAAGCCTAAGGAATGGTCTAAATGGCTACCTTTGGCTGAATATTGGTACAACACCAACTTTCACACATCTGTCCAAACAACTCCATATGAGATAGTGTATGGTCAACCTCCTACAAACCCAATTTCTTATGTACAAGGCCAAAGTAGTGTTGATGCAGTAGACAGAACCTTGGGTGCTAGAGAAGCAGCTGTTACTCTTTTGAAGTTTCATTTGCACAGAGCTCAACAGAAAATGAAAATTAGTGCTGACAAAAGAAGGACAGACAGGGAGTTTGAAGTGGGTCAGTGGGTATACCTAAAACTACAACCTCATAGACAGGTCACTCTCAGGCAGGCTAAATACAACAAGCTCATCCCAAAGTACTTTGGTCCTTTTCAGATAATGGCTAGAAGTTGGGAAGGTAGCTTACAAACTATCCTTACCTGCTACTTCTCAAATCCATCCGGTCTTCCACATCTCATAGTTAAAGTTGTTCAAAAGTCCTATTCCAAATGCTACTCCTACACTTCCTATTCGTAATCAACAAGGAGAAGTTTTGCAAATTCCACTCAAGGTCTTAGACAGAAGGCTTGGCAAGGTCAAGAATAAAGTTGAAGTTTTTGTGTTAATCCAGTGGACTAATGGGTCAGAGGCTGATGCTACTTGGGAACTGCAGAGTGACATAGCCAAGAGATTCTCTGAATTTCCAATAGATTCTTGAGGACAAGAATTTAGTGAAGGGGGGGTATTGATATGAATAAAATGTCAAATTGGTCAAACTTGGAAAGTCAATAGTTAAAAGTCAAATAACAACTTTTGGCGAGAAAATTGGTTACAACCAACCCATCTTTCTCTACAATTTCATTTGTATAAATACCACTTTCTACTTCATTTGTATTCATTCATCAATTGTAACAGTTAGCATTTCTCTCTGAATTTCTATTGTAACAAACCATTGTAACTACAATTCATATTTCTATAACAAACCCTTTGAAATATATTTGTGTTGCTATTTTCTTCTTCATTCTTATATAGAATCTGGAAGTTACTATCATTGTTCATACCATCTTCGACATTTTTTACTACTTGTTATTTAAAATATGGTTTGTTTAACATAATTTTAATGGCTAAGTTTGAAAGTTAAAATTAACGGCATCTGGTTAAAGTTTATAAAATTTTATAATTATTTCACATCATCATATAAATCTTTTAAGTTTATTAATCTTTTTTCATTATGATAAAAATGTGTTACAACTTTATAAATGCTTCACATTATACATGCATTAATTGTATTGAGTTAAAAAAAAAGTCTAAAAGCTAAGATTTTTTCATGGCATTTATATTTTTTACTAAGGCAATAACAACATCCAGAATTAGTGTCTTATAAAAAGGTTATTAAATTTCAATGAAGTTTATAAATTGAGTCATCACAACGGGATTTAGTTTATAATAACATAAAATAAAATAGGTTTAGGTTTTTGAACTTTTTTATTGCAATAAAAAACATGTAACTCAGTTAATACACCACTAATTTATAAAACTTTATCGAGTTTAAGATAATAGATTTATAGTTTGGGAAATTACAAAATTAATATCATGATATGACATAGATAATTTATAAGGGTTTTGCTAACATATGCTCACTGGGCATATATTAACGTGTATTTAATATATTTTTTGGTTATATCAGAAAGATTTTGTTTATTAACTACCCGCTAACTTGTGCTCAGTGGGCACTTGTTAGCAAAACCCGATAAACCTTTCTAATATGTTTATTTTAACAACTTTAAAAGCTTATAAGTGTGCATTTTGAAAAAAAGCAGGAGTTGTACTAGCTCAAATTCTATTAATGTATCTGCATATCACATAACAACGAATCATTTAACTCGCAGTAACAACATTATGGATTAGTTCGAAATATAAACTTTGTTTGACTTAGAGCATTTATAAAAGTCTTATTCTTAAAGTAAGCTCTAGTAATAAGCTTTTGAGATCAAAATACTTCAAGTAACTTATCAAAATAAGCTTTAAACTTCAGATACAACTCGACATCGATTGGTTTGATAAACACATCTAATACATTAAGAAGTTAGTTGATCTCAATTAGTAGTTGATCTTAGCACAAGTCTTTCTGAATCATCATAGTTTAGAGTAGAAGTTAGCTACTATAACCCAAGATCATCTTTTTATACCCTTTCTGATAACTAATTAATGATGGTCTATCTCAAAGATTATTTTCAAATACATGTTTTATTATGTAATGTTATAATGTGTCAATTTGCAAGAGTAAACTTAACAATCCATTTTTTGTAATACTAGATATACACATGATACCACAGTTGTAATAATATGGTAGCTTGTCTTATACTAGAGTTGATTGATATAAAATATTAAAGGATAGACAAATACAATAAGGTTGAGGTTGGTGTAGAGGTTAAAAGTGATATACCCATTGAGGGTAGGTCATGAGTTCGAACCTCTAGGTCCATCCAATCTTTTTTCTATATATATTTTTTTTCTTTTTAGATTTTCCTTTCGGTTTTTCTTTTACTGTTATCGGTAGTTATACCTATTCATCCTTTTGGCCGACTAATCCACGGGATTTGAAACCACCATCAAACAAACTCAAACCACGTAAAGTCCTCCCTTTTTAAGAGGTTGGCGTGGCCACTTAAATCATGGAAACATTTTTGATATACAAATGGAAAATACAAACAAAGATGGATATGTTGTTCACACATAAATGCCACAAACATCAAATTCTTAGTAAGAAAGATGGACAGTCAGCCTCAACAACGACTCGACCCCATCAGCAACAATCTGACCAGCTGGTATCAATGACCGAACCTCAGCAAACCCACAAGCATGCAAATACTTCCCAGTTCCACCAGTAATGGAAAGCCGAGACATTGCACTACCAATGTGATATACTCCAAAGAAGTTGATACTATCTCCATACTCACCGCCTTCCATCATGGCTGTGAATGTCATCATCTGTCTACTTCCATCAGCTGAACTTGCTACGTAAACACCTTGTGCTTTTCCTAGAGTCTGTGAACCTAAATGTGGGTCGACGGTCAAGAGATCATCAATAACTGTAATGGTTCCGAAGCCAAGCCCAAGTCCATCGGGTCCTAGTTGGGCTGCAATCTGGTTTTGTATATTGTTTTGGTTCAAGTTTCCAGCGAATTGTGTCCCAACTAAGCCAGTTCCTAATGGGATGCCGTTAGCATTTACAGTTGGGATGGCACCATTGGCGTTAGGAATGGCTACACCACCTTGTGGTGCACGGAAGCCTATACGTCTAGCAAACGGTACTTGACCGCTGTATATGTTGCCTAATAGACCTGTTACTGGTCTAGCTGTTGGGTTGCTGCCACCAAGTATATCATGCATGTAAAGCTCGAAAACATGGTCTCCTGTTTCTGATGGTGCTGGATTCACTACTGCTGTTACGGTCAAGACACCGATATGTAACAAGATCGTGAAGACTGATAGTAAAGATTGCTTCGACATGTTGAAAATTTTTCAAGCGATGGGGAATTAATGCTTGTTGCTTTGTTTTGGATGGTTACAGAAGCATGTCGATGGTGCTTATATACCAACTAATGATACTTTTAGCAAGTATAATAAGAACATGGAGTTGGTTTAATAAAGTTGTCATATTTGATATATATTTAACTGCAAATCCATCTAAACCATACATTCTTTATGTTGTAGTGGTTCCAACAAAACCATACATATGACTAGTTTGATATGATCATCCTTCTAACATCAAAGATTTTGACTTTATTCTAAGTATAATAAAAAAAATGGAATCGAGCTTATTCTGTCAAACGCTCCTATCGTACCAGTTGTTTTACAAGACTATATGTATGTATGTATCATTGCTGATCTTGTTGCATAGGTTCTTCATGATTCATGATCTTGGGTTGTCTCACAATTGGCCAAATCAGTTTCCATACTGCAAAAAGTCGAATAATTATAGAAGTCAAAGTCAACCACAACCAGAAACAGGCTAAGTATGTGCCGATAAGTGCATACTTACAGTATATTGTGGCTGCAAACCATTCGTTAACTATTTTAACCCATGTACTTGCCCAACCGACATCGATGCTCCATCTGTTGTTTCACAAGATTACACAAAAAGGGTTCGGTATAAAGTCTTGATTTGACAACAGATTTTGTTACTTAATAAAAGGGCGTCTTGATCTTACTTTCTAGTTGAGCTATCAAGATTCCAGCTGATGAAAAGCATAGCGAAATACATAGCACCCAAGGAGAATATCAGGTGAAAGAATCCGTAGTTGTAGGGGATATCATCCTCCATTTGATCTACTTGTTTCTTTAGCTGAACAAGATAGCGATTTTAATGCATAAACGTTATAAGTAAACAATCATAAGTTAAAAACAAAATTTTTTTATTTTTTAGATTAGTCATATTATATGGAGGAACCTGAAATGTTTGTGAATCGATTCCAGTGGAAAACGTTGCCATGACAATGGCGGAAACTCCGATTAGGAACCCCTAGAAGCACAAGAATAATGAAAATGACCAATGTAAATAACCAATATCATAGTCTAGTTTTTTGAGGTCTAAAATAGAGGGTGTTAGCTTGATTACTAATACAGTCATCCAGTCGACATGCTTGTTATCGTGTTGAGGACTGCATTTTTCATGGACTGGCTCGCTGTAAAACACTAAAGTTATTATGCCAAAACTTGAAAATTATTTAAAGTAATTTGCACTTTAACGACAAACGAACCTTCTTAAAGCAGACCAGCATAAGAAAACAATATAAGATACCATGATCCCTGATGACAAAAGACCTCTATTCACCTGTACCAAATGCCGTGATAGTTATAGTCTCCGATAACATACAAGAAATTTTTGTCATAAGATAGCATTGGAGACATGTATACCTTTGAATGCAAGGATATGACCATCATGACAAGAAGCAAAATTGCTGTCCATGTGATGAAAAATATGTTGAGAGTGCATGAAGGTTTGGATGCATACATTGCATACATCGCAATGATCCCACATAACGAGGCCATATAGAAGAGTGTCGACATGAATAATCCACAACACGAGCTGCAAAACATAAGAAAATGTTAGATATTTGTGACCTTTGACGATGATGAGAATAATAAGATAAAAAATCAGACCTTCGTTTCTTTCTTTCATCGGGCATCCAGTAAGCATTCCACCATGCTATGAACTCGATTACACTTATAAGCTGTAAAACGAGAAAGATCCTGAATCATAGGTTTAGCCGTTTTAGATATGAGCTGATTTTTCATGAGAACTATCAACACTCCATGTAAAAGAAGGATTATAGATAATTACCCTGCACCAACTCGAGCAAGCTCACCTGCAAGAAACTTATAGATTTAGATTATACATAATGGTGTTTATAGGTTCATGTACTTTTATTAACTTACCATACAAATGAACATAATCCGATGGGATGAAGAACGAAAACACTAGGGCGATCAACAATATAGCAAGCTTCAAAGACCACCATCCAGAATGCCATGTATTCCGAATGTTGTATAATTTTGACGTTCCACACGTTGTCAGAAACATTATAAAAAAGAATATCTAGAAATGTGCGTTAAGGTCGCCACAATGGATTACTAAAAAATCCAAACCGAACTTCAGCGGCACATGAGACAGCAAGAAAAGGCAACAGACTATTCACTTTTTATTGATAAATATATATAACTTACTTTATTTTATAGCATTTAACTAAATTTACCATTTTTTCATATTATGCAAAGTTTCATACTTTGGTAAGAAATAGTAACTATGGTGTATATAAAGGTAAAATGTGAATAGTGCATTGAAACCTTTTTCGCTAAAGAAGGATACAAAGCATCCTAAGCTCACGCGAAGAACTCCCATTGTTTGGAAACATTCATGGCCCTCGGGTCCACAAGTTTTAAGAACTGCAATACAAAAATAATTTTAAAAGAAATGCAACCCATACAGAACCATTAAATTTGGTGATGACTAACATTAAAGGAACTTACCGTGGAAATGAAGGGACACTCTTTGCCCATAATCGCGCAGAAACCAAGCTACAAGATTTACTAATGAAAAGATAATGCCATACGTAAATCGGGCTCTTAATGATTTCTTCTTCCCCAATAAGCACTCTATGCTCCTCTGCTGCATAAATTCCCATTGAATAATCTCATCATCTGTTAGTTTGATATCTACAAACACTCCGTCTTGTATCATTTCACCAGACTCAGCCATCCTGAAATTAGTTTACTAGCTCAAAATCAATCCGAAATACAAGAAAATGGAACTTAAAGCTGTTTTTGGAATGCAGGTAGGAAGCAAAGCACTGCAGCATGAACCAACACAATTATACATTTGTAACGCTTAGCTAAACGAGCTTAATGTATAATGCTGATGCAGAACATTTATAATCAAGATGAAAGAAGTGCTACAAGGGTTAGCAGACCTTAAAAGTTTACGTATTTGGAGCCAGTGACGGTTTCTTGGATACTTAGTAGATCAGTGAGGCTCCTTATACCGAAATAAGGTGGAGACGAATCCTGATATCGTGTAAAGTAATGATTAAATAAAGAAGAAGAAGGTAGCAAGGATCCAATGTGTCAGGTTTGAGTAATAATTGAACCAAAGTCAGCCCAACAACTAACTCTCAGTAAGTAGATACTGTTAGCAGACACTCCATTTCTTGAACACACTACTATTGTTTGGAAGTGTCTTGGCTTAAGTTAAGTAGTATTTTTTTTACTTTTAATATTTTATAAATAAGAAATTAAACCCATGTTTTAAAAATGATAATAAATATAACCCATTAAGGAAAAGAAATGTAAATGAGGAAAATGGGTTGCTTTTGGTATACAGTCATATTTTAGCAAAGCAAAACTTTTTTTTTTTATTTATTATTATTATTTTTATTTTTTTTAAAAGCAAATTATTTACACCTAAACTACTTATTATCTCACATAGTCCTCACAAAATTTTCAAGCGAGACCTGAACTCACAATCTCTCGGCTGATGGGTCACTCGCATACCACTAGGCTAAAGGCCTGGCCTTTGGTTATAGCAATTTTGTTACAATGCGGTAAAAATGTTAATGGTAAAAGACAAATATTCGGCTGCTTTCTAGAAAAGCAGATGGTAGTTATGTTAGATTAGTATATTTTTATTCTTAGTCTGGTTTAAGTATGAGTACAAGTTAACAAATTGGATACTTAACCAAATGTTAGGAAGATTAGGTCCAAGAAAACAAGCAAAATATAGACAGATGTCAAAAACATATGCAACGATACGAAAACATGGTAAAAATTGTTAAAAATGGTTTAAGGGTGAAGTGAGAAAAGTCTACATGTGAAGATGAAGAATGCTGCTTTGAGTACAGATGAAGCCACAAGCAAAAAACCATATAGAAGGTGACAAAGATGGTAGGTCCTAATAAGTTGACACAATGTTAAAAAGTTCATTAAGGTTAATCACGCGTAAAGGACCGTTGTTAGGAGCGGAACGGTGCTCGAGAAATGAAATTAAATATTCACTAATCTTGTGCCACATGACATGTAATATTTTGGAATGTGATTGTTACTTGCCTCCTTTTTTGCTGTTTTTTGTTTTGACCCTCTTTGTTCATTATATCATATATGAATCATGCTGTTACCCAAAAACAATCATATGAATCATGCAGTTGCAGATGTGGGTTCTATGTTAGGTGTAGTATGATTGAGTTTATGTTTGTCCTTATGAGTAACTACATCACCAAACCATGACTCACTTAACCTACTCGCCTTCAGTCGAACACGAGGACTAGTCATTTCAGATCTCGTGTTACATGTTACTCTCTTTTACTGTGGTCGAAAATGTCTTCTAGAATTACCCAAAGAAATCACATGTTTTTTTATGTTATCTTTACTAAAAAGCAAAACTTGTAACAGGGAATTGGTGGGTAGTAGGCAAGACTTGTAACATGGAAGTGTGCACCGAGAGGTTGAGTAACCGAGAGATTGAGTAACTCAGATGATATTCAAATGGTATCAAAATAATGATCAAGAATTGTTCAAAAAAACTTGCCTCAAACAAAATTCCGCATGCTAATAATGTACTAGTTCTCACACTGTAAACACACTTAGGCCTTTGTTTTACTACCAAGTGACGCACATAATGAGCCAAGCTCTTATGTGTTTATTCTGTCAGTAAAATGTATGTCAATCTTTTTTGCTATCACAGGGCCGATCAAAAGTCCATGCCACCCATTCCGCCCATTCCACCCATGCCGCCGCCCATTCCTGGAGCTGCTTCACTAGCCGGTTTTGGGAGTTCCGTCACAATTGCTTCAGTAGTTGTCATCAAAGAAGATACACTACACACAGAAACGGAACACGAGAATTAGGGGGAAATCAGTTTGAAGTGTCTTTAGAAATATAATAATAAAAATATCCAACCACAGTTGCTTCAACTAACCTTGCCGCATCGACCAAGGCTGTCCTTATCACCTTCAACGGGTCAATGATACCATTTTTCACCATGTCCACATATTCACCTGTTTATTAAGAAACTTTAATTTGACAATCCCTAAACGTAATAACAAATTATATAAGAGGCACAACCATCCCCTAATAAACCGGGGTCAACTTGGATCATATTTCATGTGTAATGAGTCAAATTGATTAAAAAAGTAACAGGTTGGAAATATGTTACCAACCCTGCCTGGTTTTGCCACCTCTAAACTATCTTATACATCTGCTTATGCATATAACAAAAAAATTGGCACAAACCTTTAGCGGCATCATATCCAAGATCTGGGTCATCTTGCTCTAAAAGCTTACCAACCACAACCGAACCTTCCACTCCAGCATTAGATGCTATTGTATGAACTGGCATCTGCAATTAGTCAAGCAAAACATGGGCTTATATAACAATCATTAGATTAACATTTATGTGCAAGTAAAATAAGTGTCTTGTTCTTGTGTAAAGAATATAGAGTTGACCTTTAGTGCATTCTGAATAATCTGAACCCCGATTTTCTGATCGAAGTTGGCTGTTTGCAATTTGTCCAATTCTTTAGATGCATACAGAAGAGCAACACCACCACCTGCATCAAACAGAATTAGTATATGCATATAGTCACCTTCGATACTTTGACTTATAAAGGACATGGCGTGTTGACCAATTTACCCGGTACAATTCCTTCCTCAACAGCAGCCTTTGTGGCATTTAGAGCATCGGTAACTCTGTCTTTCTTTTCACTTACTTCAGTGTCACTGGCTCCTCCAATCTGAACATAATCACAAAAAAAATTTATATCGATGTACACGTGAAAACTTTCATTTATAAGGAAGTCGGATTAACTGTAACAAGCACGAACCTTTAGTACAGCGACGCCACCAGAAAGCTTAGCCAACCTCTCTTGGAACTTCTCTCTATCATAATCAGATGTGCTCGACTCAATTGCTGACCTAATCTGCCATTTGTCAAACAGATAGCAAAACACAACACCGTGTTAACATTGTATCAAATATGTAATTTACCGTTGGAACTTTTAAACGAAACATTAAAAGATATGTACCTGTTCACACCGTTCTTCTATCGACTTCTTATCACCAGCACCATCAAGCACAACTGTGTCATCTTTCGAGACAGTAACCTACAACAAGAACACTCGTTATACACCCAAGTCGCTATTTGTTATTAATGCTTAATGTCGTGCAACAAACCTTTTTACACGAGCCAAGCATTTCCAACTCCACGTTGTCAAGGTTCATACCAAGTTCTTCTGTTATAACCTGAAGGTCAAACATAAGGCCGATAGTAAAGGATCCGACTGACGCATAATTATAGATGGGAATCTCAAATTCTCAACACATTTACCTAATATCGGTCAGCTTTTCACAATCTGAAAACTTAGTTAACTATAGACAGATCAGACAAGGTCAATAGTGTACTGCATTTGCTTACCACCTCCTAAATTACTTTATTCAAAAAAATCTACATTAATAGTATGGTGATATAGTTTTTATAACCAGTTGTATACAGTAATTATCTACAAGATTTTTACTAAAAATGTCCGTAAGAGGACCCGACCGTATTGGAAAATGGCACTTTTTAGACTGTTACACAACCCTATATGTACTCAAGAATAACCCGTATTATGCCATTAAAACTACAAAACATCAAAAACTCATAACATCATGCATATATATGATACAACTAGAAAACGTCAAAAACTCACCTGGCCTCCTGTGAGAGTGGCAAGATCTTGCAAGTTAGCCTTTCTGTTCTCACCAAAACCAGGAGCTTTTATGGCACAGACCTATTAAGAAAACAGTCAGTTTCATAAACTAAGATGAAAGGTTGTTACAGAGTGAAGTATTTCAACATTTATGGAAACAATAAAAACCTTGATGCCGGCACGGAGCTTGTTAAGAATTAAGGTAGCCAACGCTTCACTTTCCACATCTTCAGCAACGATTAATAGTGGCCTTTGTTTCTGAATAAGAATAAAAAACAATCAGTAATATACATTCACCGCACATCCAAAATGATCGCATAACTAAAACTAAAAATGGAATAATTAACTTGAGCTCATTAAGGACTCTACCTTCAGTGCCAGCTCTAACACTTTGATTACGGAATTAATGTTTGAAATCTTCTTCTCGTAGATTAGAACAATAGGGTCATCCAGTTCCTGTGCATCATCAAAAAGTTAATCATTTTCAACATACATGCAAGTTAGAATAGATACATATAAAACAATTTATAGACTGCTAATAAGCACATGGACTTACACATTTCTGATTCTTGGTGTTCGTGATAAAATGTGGAGATATATATCCCCTGTCCAACTTCATTCCCTCAACAACTTCTAGTTCATTATACAACGTCTTTCCATCCTACATCCATTCATAGAGCTTAGCAAATTATCCGCTATTTATGATCATGATAATGAGAGTAACGTAAAAGCAAGCTTACTTGAATAGTGATGACACCCTCCTTCCCTACTCTTTCCATAGCCTTAGCTATTAGTTCACCGATTTCACGTTCTCCATTTGCGGAAATTGTACCCACCTGTCATTTATATTACAATATACTACATTTAGCCTCCCATAAAAAACTTGCTTTATATAAATCAATTAAATGTTACTGCATATATACTAACCTGTGTGATTTCCTCAGATGTGCTTATCATACGAGCTCTACTTTTCAAGTTAGTTACAACCGAATCAACAGCCATCGTAATACCACGCCTGAGGTCCATTGCATTCATACCAGCTGCAACCGACTTGCAACCTTCTGAAAATATAGCGCGTGTAAGAACTGTTGCGCAAGTTGTACCTAACAGTAAAAAACAAAAAATCCGTTAAAACGACGATACAAACTATCATATAAAATTATCAAAACATCAATCATGGAGTGAGCATTACCATCACCAGCCACGTCATTAGTAGCATTAGCAACCTGTTTCACAAGACTCGCACCAACATTCTTCACCTTATCATGAAATTCAATGGCTTTTGCAACAGTTACACCGTCTTTCGTTACTTTTGGCGCTCCATAACTTTGTTCAATCACAACATTACGCCCCTATAACATCATTATTGTATTAAACTGCTAATAATAACCATATTGAGATCTCGGACTAACTAGCTTATTTTGTTCAGCTTATTCCTCATAATCCCATGTTTCAGCATTTTCGTGACTTACGAGTATGAGCTTATTATAACTTAAAAAACCATAAAATAATACCATAACTATAACATAAGCCGAATAATACATGCTTATGAAAAATAAGCCAATCAAATAAGCTCAAAGACCTACATTTTCAATTTTAAAACCCAAAAAACAAACAAGCATACAAAAACCTATTTACGCCAAACAAAATCAATTCTATTCAACAATGGTAAATGAAAATATTAACTACCTTCGGGCCCATGGTAACTTTAACAGCATCAGCAAGCTCTTCAACGCCTCTAAGCATTAACGCCCTAGAATCAACTCCAAATCTAATATCTTTTGCAGCATAGTTTCTGCTTATATTCAACCTACTTCCAATCTGTTTTTTCAACACATAAACATCAACATACATACATTTATATTATAACATATAAACACGCATAAAAGCATAGTGGCGATCAAATAATGTACCTGTCGGGTTGTCTTAGTTACAATTCTGCAAATAACAACAAACAGTAAAAAAGTCAAAACTTGATCAGTAAAATGAAATGGGTATTTTTTTAAGCTTATTTGTGGGCTTATTAGCTTATATTTGATTTCGGCTTATATTTCATAAGCCCAGATTTTCTGGCTTATTTTGACACTTTATATAAGTTTATTATATCATAATAAACTTAAACAAATAAGCCGGAAAATTTAGGCTTATGAAATATAAGGCGAAATCAAATATAAGCTAATAAGCCCCACAAACAAGCTTAAACAAGCACCCCCTATAAAAGATTAGCAAAAAATGATAACTTGATCAGTAAAAAAAATAAAAATAAAAAGTGGGTATTGTTCATTAATGTATAAAGATCAGTAAAAATCAAAACTTGATCAAAAAAAATAAAGTGTGTTTTAAAAAAGATTTATAAAAATGAAGTGGGTATTGCAAATTTTTAAAAAAAGATTTAAAAAATGAAATCTTGATCAAAAAGATGAAGTGGGTATTGTTCATTAATGTATAAAGATCAGTAAAAATCAAATCTTGATGAGTAAAATGAAATGGGTATTGGTAAAAAATGAATCTTGATGAGTAAAATGAAGTGGGTAAGAAGAAAAAGTTACTGTACCTTGATTTGGAAGCAAGATTTGCTGCGAAGCGATACATGATTGGTTTTTACTGACTGGAGATTTAGTGTGTGTGTTTTTGTGTGTGTTTTATGGAGGGGTTTTAATAAAAAGGAGGAGGAAAAGAGAAGTGTCTGGAAGCAGGTGGCGAATAGGGTTTTAGCCTCTGATCTTGGAATTGAGATAAAGATGGGCTAAGGGTTTTATGTTTTTATTTTATTTTTTTCATTTTTTTTTTCTTTTTTTTTTTTTGGTTGAATTACGAATTTAGTCTTTAATGTTTGCCAAAATTGCAAATAATACATTGAGAAAAACAAATTGCAAATTTGCCGCCGAGAACTACAGTGATGTTCAACCGGAAAACAATTACCCAACGGCCAAAGAAATCATCCTCCGATGGGATACGTCATCATCACCATCACTTTTCAACGAATTTTCTAGAACTCGTATGCTCTTCGATTCTAATAACTATCACGACATCACTCTCTACGTAAACGCAATCAATCATCTTCATCTCAAAAACAACCTAAACGACATTGTTCCACTAGTCAACAACCAAAACGACGTCATAAATGACGTCACCACCACCGCCACCTCATAATTATTCGATACCAGTAGAAGCAGGGGGTGACTTTAACTAGCTACAGATCCATGAGCAGCATACGCGAACTAGAGTTAATGACGTCAATGACTTGAAATCAGCTCAATGTATGATAGCACGTGGATACTCACGAGAGTGTGTTCAGGTGTACGGAGGTGTACGGAAGCTTACGGTGGAGTCGAGAGGTTGGATCTAGGATTTGGTGATGGATTTGAGAACTGGTTGTGTAGGTTTAGGGTTATGATTAATGGATTTTAAGGATTGTTTTAGCTTATGGGATTTGAATTTGATTGTTTTCTTGGAGTTTTGATATGATCACAGTTTTGTAATGTTTAATCAACAAATGGAATATCTTTCAAAGCAATTCATGTGTCATGCAGTGTGGTGGTATTGGGTGGGTTTGGGATGTGGTGTGAGAGTGGGGAAGAAGACGAGGGTATATTAGTCATTTTACATGCGTTTGACCTTGACTAACGAGGTACTAATGATCGTTAGCTCTCCGTGGCTATTTTGCATGCCACTGTAGCTCTTGGTGGCAAATTTGCAATATTTTTATCGGTGTATTATTTGCAATTTTGGCAAACATTAAGGATGAAATTTGCAATTTACCTTTTATTTTTCTTTATCACTTTTTTTCGCAAAAAATAAATATATATTTAATCAACAAAGTACTAATCAACATGTAACACCGTAGATATTACTATTATTTTTTTAGAACGGATAGTTAGTAGTTCGAGTCGTGCAGTGACAGGCAGTATGCCTTCCTCGAACCTTCGCCTTTGGGACCCCACTCCTTTTTTTCCGCTTCACGTAAGAGGAAAACCCCAATGGTAAGTCGAGAACCCGAGAACCCAAGGGAAACAACCCCCCCCCCCCCCCCAGGTTACCCCTGGTGGCAACTTGATATAGACCAAGTGGTTCCGGATATATTACAAGATTTAAATTTGCAAATTATGCAAATCTCAAACGGACTGTAGGTGTTCGACTACTGTTTGGATTTCTAAATTGGGTCATAATCAACTTTAGTTAAAAAGCCGCATGTCTAAATACATGAGAACCCATGTGTAAACTTCTGTACTTGAAAGTTGTTACGAAGATTGAGAAATTGACAATGGGTTATATTAAGCCCATTAAAAAGCCACGTGTTCTTTATGAATGTTGGGTTATGTTGGACATATGATGCAAGTATGCAAAGTATGTGTTTTGTGTATGTTATGATAAAAGGGTTATTTGGTCATTGACTGTTAGCTATATTGTAGAAAACATGTCATCCAAACAGGTCACGAGATTTCAAATTCAAGTATTTTAAACTCTTCAAAATTTTAAGTTATGTGGGTTTTAAAATTTCATGATTTAAAATTTGTGAGCCAAACAGCCCCTTAAGGTCATTATACTCTTGGATATTGATACTTGTTCATAAGTAATAATGTTTCACAATTAATGTATTAATTTTGCACGTATGTCGCTGATGCATTGGTTTGGCTGACAGAGGGTGGTTGTGGCCTCCTCGATTGTCAATCACCAGCTTGTAAAGTCAATTTGGCAGTGTATGCTATGGATTGAAAGAGAAATATCATTACTCTAAGGTCGTTGACCGTGTTGATGGTGCTTATTCTATCGGTCAAGTGTGCTTGGCCTTAGGTGTTTTCTGTTGGATTTCGCTTGGCTATGTATGGGCATTCAACAAGGCCCAACGTGGAGACCGTCTTTCTAAGGTGCTTTTTCGCATTGGGATGTCCGCGACTATTTTTGTTTTATTCTTACATTTGTTAGTTGGGCCATAATTAAGTGTGCATATTTCAGCGCTTAAGTTTGTTTCCTAAAAATAAGAGCGACCATGTGTTTAAATTGACTTAATCTTAATCTTATTATAATGTATACCCAAAAATGGACAATCATGTCTGTTAATACAAATATCGTCATTAAACGTTATTTATATTTTTTATCTTTACCTAAGTTTTGTTAACGACAAAAGTAAATTTAATTTTTATAAAGTTTAAAGCTTGTCAAGTTTAATAGATATTAAAACAAGCTTTTCTCAAACAATATCTTCATCACTCAAGCATTTACATTGTGATTAATCATATCTTAACATGACTCTAACCATAATGTATGATAGTAGTTTTTAGAATGTTTTAGTTTCTTAAAAACTAAACATTACTTATGTATTTGCATATTTCTAAAAATATAAAAACAACACATGACATCATGTGATGCATCATGGAAATCATTGAAAGATTTCATTAGATATTTTGTGTAGATTTGTACTCTTCATATCTTACACAATCTTGCATAGATATGGTTGACTTTGGCAAGATCTTGATATCTTGCTGTCAGACCTCGGCGGCACCAAAAGCCATAACGGGCGGAACCTTTTTAAGGGGTCCGCGGTCCGTGGAGGCTGCTGATGGTTTTGGCTATAAATAGCAAAGCCAAACCAAGTAGTTTTTCATCCCTTTCTATCATACTCTCATACATATCTTCTCTCTAACCTCTCTAACTCATTTTCATATCATATTAGTGATCTCTTTTGTAGCAAAGAAGATCAAGTCACATTCAAGCTTCAACGAGAAGTTGGAAGTCTTGTTTGTTTGGTATTGTATGATCTTGTGTTGATTCATACTTCATTGTTGTACCAAACTATTATAATCTTGTGAGTGTGAGTGGTTAGTATTTTAGTCCTCAAAATACATTGTGTGTGGGAGTGGTTGTACCCTTGGAAAGAACTCGACATTTAGCTTAGTGTCGGAAATAGTGTAAGCGAAGTGTAAAGGTTTCTCCACCGGTGAAAGGAGCTTGTTGACTAGTGAAGTTAAACTCTCGAGTGTGAGACTCGGGGAGTGGAGTAGGGCAAGGAGAAAGAGTCCTTGTAGACCGAACCACTATAAACAACTTGTTGTGGTTTGATCATTTATTTCCTTATTTACTCTTTACATATTGATTACATATTTCATTAAAATATCTAAGATCAATATCAATTGATCTTTCAATAAGTTTCAAAACAAAGTTTTTAAGTGGTAAACTATTCAACCCCCCATTCTAGTTTTCTACAATTGGTACCAGAGCCTCGTTGCTCAAGAATTTCTAAAATAATTTGTATTTTATAAACTTGAAACGATCCATGGATTCTGAAAACTTTAAAGAAGGACAATCTATGCAAAGACCACCACTCTTTGAAACCAATGGATTTATCTATTGGAAAAACCGTTTTGAAACATATGTAAAATAAAAAGATATAGATCTTTGGTTTGTTATTGTTAAAGGGGATTTTAGTTCTACAACAAGGATATTTCTATTGATGAACAAAAGAAATTAATTACTAAAAATAATGAAGCTAAAATGATGCTTTATAATGCTTTGCCTAGAAAAGAATATGAAAGAATTTTTATGTGTGAAACCGTCAAAGATATTTGGGAATCTTTGATTATTACACATCAAGGTAATTCACAAGTCAAGGATAACAAAATTGATCTTCTTGTTCAACAATATGAACAATTTGTTATCCCTGAAGATGAAACCATTGATTGTGGCTTTGCTCGCTTTAATACTATTATTACATTACTTAAAGCACTTGATGAATCTTTTCGTAGTAAGAACTTTGTCAGGAAATTTCTTAGAGCACTCCATCCGAAATGGAGAGCTAAAGTGACCGCTGTTGAAGAATCAAAAGATCTCTCAAAAATGTCACTAGACGAGCTAATCGGTAACCTCAAAGTACATGAAATGGTGATGGAGAAAGATTCGGAGATCATCAAAGGAAGAAGGGAGAAGATCAAATCCGTTGCTCTAAAGGCAAAGGCGGAATCAAGTGATGATGATGAATCTTGCTCCGGTAGTGAAGATGAGGAGTATGCCATGGCCGTTAGAGACTTTAAAAAGTTCTTTAGAAGAAGAGGAAAGTTTGTAAGACAACCTCGAGAAGAAAAGAAGCCATTCCGAAAAAATTGGGATGACAAAAAGGGTAAAGGTGAAAGAAAGTGTTTTAGATGTGGTGATGCAAGTCATCTCATAGGAGAATGTCCCAAGCCACCTAAAAGCAAAACTCAACGAGCTTTTGTAAGTGGTGCTTGGAGTGATAGTGAAGATGATGAAGAGTCAAGCAAGGAAGAGACCGCTCTAATGGCACATGAGTCAAACGAGGTACATTCCGACTCTTCTTATTCTTCTATTGATGATGACACTTTGCAAAAACAATACAATCAATTGTGTGAGCTAAGTCTAAAAATCATAACTAAAAATAAATTTTTAAAAACCAAAAAGGAATTTTTGAAAAATGAAGTATATAAGTTAAAAGAAAAAGCAAAACGACTAGAAAAGGGAAAAGCAAATGACGATGATTGTAAATCATGTCAAGAGCTTAATCTTGAAATAGAAAAACTAAAGCTCACACAAGATGTTCTAATCGAACATAATTCTAAATTTAAAAGGTTTAACAAAAACAACGCTCTTACCGATGAAATAGTTAAATCCATAAAACACCAGGAGACATGAATGGGCTAGGATTTAATGAGGTATTAATTCCAAAGAGTCAAAACAAAATGGCCGAAAAGGACGAACAATCTGTCAAAACTGCTGCAGTACAGCACGGACCAGACGGACCCAAAATAAGGGTTTCGTCCGTTGAACAAAATGGTGCCGTGGGTACTTCAGCAGGACAGAATGTTTGTGATATGGACCGTAATGAATTTGTCAAAGTAACAAAGAAAACCAAGGATAGTGTTAAACTAAAACCAGCTGTTACATCAGGAGTAGGACTTGCTAAAAATGAATTTAGATCAAAAACTACTAAACAACGACATAAAACACCTTTTGCCAAACGCCCATTTCCTAAGAGCAACCACAACGTACAACCCAACTACCAACACAACGGTTGGAATCAAAACTTTCCTAGACCATATCAAACTCCAGATTACATGTCATGGAACTCTTACCCATCGTTTCCATACATGAATCAAATAAATGGTATGTTTAACCCAAACGGACCCATGAGATATTGGGGACCAAATGCTTGAGTTATTTGCTTCTTAGGTATGCTTGAAAGTTGGATTGGAACCTGATGAGTGGATTAAAGATAGTGGATGCTCACGGCACATGACGGGCAACAAAAATCTCTTCTCATCATACCAAGAGTATGACGGAGGTAATGTCACTTTTGGTAGCAATCTCAAAAGCAAATTCATTGGCAAAGGTACGATCGCTCATAACTCCCTAACTATTGAAAATGTTGCTCATGTAGATAGGTTAGGATTTAATCTACTTAGTATTAGCCAATTATGTGATAAAAAGTATAAAGTACTATTTGATGACAATGGTAGTAAAATACTAAAAGATGGTATCACCATAGCTAAAGGAGTTAGGAAAAATAACATATACGTCATGAAAATAGATAAAACATCTAATGACAAACTTTTTCTAACAACGTTAGATGATAGCTCATCTCTTTGTCATAGACGCTTAGGTCACGCTAATATGAGACTGATACAAAACCTATCTTCAAAAGAGCTAGTTAGGAATTTACCAAAACTAAAATATGACCAACACTTTTGCGACGCTTGCAAAATTGGTAAACAAACCCATAGTAGTCATAAATCTAAAAATATGGTGTCCACATCTAAGTGTTTAGAATTATTGCATATGGACTTGTTTGGTCCATCCGCTATAAGAAGCTACGGAGGCAACTTATACACTTTGGTCATAGTAGATGATTACTCAAGGTTTACTTGGACGTTGTTTTTGAAAACTAAAAATGAAGCTTTTGATAAATTTGAAATTCTTAGCAAGAAAATTCAAAATCAACTAGGTGTTAAAATTGTGTCGATCCGAACGGATCATGGTCGTGCATTTGACAACGAAACTCAATTTGGAAACTTTTGTGATACAAATGGTATAACACATAACTTTTCGGCTCCACTAACACCTCAATCAAATGGAGTAGTAGAACGTAAAAATAGAACAATTAAAGAAATGAGTAGAACAATGGTTAATGAACAAAACATTCCTCAAAAGTTTTGGTGTAACGCCGTTGTTGATACAAAAGTTGGGCGTTTCTTGTTTGGACTCCGGTTCTCGTACCAATTGAATCTTGATGCTTGAGACCTGCGCACTAAGTAAACAGAAAACACCGTTAGGCTTATCGTGGGATTGTCTCCCACGATTATCCTCCGACGTGAGAGTAAGTAATCGGTTTTAGGGTTAATGGAGAGTTAGGGTTTGTTAGGTCACTAGTTTTACAAACACAAGTAATATAGAAAGAGAGAAGGCGATTAAACAAGTAAAACACACACACACACAAGTTAATAATACGGTTTAGGCGTAGGAGTGTAATGAGAGAATAACTTGAACAACCAACCCTCAAGTGAGGGTTTACATAAGGTATTTATAGGAGGAAAGCTAGGGCAACACTCCTAGTTTCCATCCTTTCCTTATTGGACTAAGGCCTAGGCTTATGGGCCTTCTACATAAGCCTAAGGCTAATTACAAACATAAAGGCCATAATAAAGCTAACTATTACATATTAATTACTAACACTTGATTATGGTTTAGGAGTGATTCCAACAATCTCCCCCTCAAGTGTTGGTGATGAACGGTGAAGGCGTTGATGTAATAGTAGCTCTGACGTCTTCTGACATTCTTCTTTCTTGTGAGAAGAATTGCCTCGATTCGAAAAATCTCCCCAGTGTAGAGAGATAGTTTTCCTTGAGCAGTTATGCTTTGACGTCATCATTAACTTTGTTCTTTGATTATTGTTCTTTGTGGTGAAAGTGATAGTATGTTGTTGTCTGCATCAATTCTGCCTCAGGTCTGCTTCGCCACTACAGTGTCTCCACGTCATTCTTCAACATGCTCACACGCTCTTTGACGTTGGAATTCAGTACTGATGAAGTTCTTTAAGTCTTTAGCTTTGTAGATTCTTTGATTTGACGAAGAATCATTCTGACTGTTGTGTTGCTTTTGGATAGAACTTCCATTAGTGATGATGTTGGCGTGAGCATGAGAAGAATCAGCACGATCATCCCGCTCCGGAGCTTCCATAAGAAGAAAACATTTCAAACGGTTAGTAATAAGCGGATTCCGGCACTTACAAGTTTGAACTTCGAGAGTGTTAACAGCATAATGTGAAAACACAACTCTAATTCTTACAAAGGCCGTTCCTGAACTGGAGTCCCACAAGTGAGATAACGCGATGTACCGAAGTACACCTACAGTTCAGATGAGTCGCTGAGGTACACCGAAGCATCACCTCACGACTGTAGACCGTTTGAGACACACTCCGCGTAATCCACGGGGAGTTACCGAAGTGACCTGCTGTCAGGGCTGTTTGATGTTGACCCTGGCAGGAGTTTCCATTCAATCACTGAGGATCACATATGTGAACCTCTCATAAATGTTCTCGACAGATTGCTAAGATCTGTGAAGGACTCGATATGAACCACTGATGATCTTATTTGTTGATCAACAAGTGGTGAAATGTCAAGTGTTCCTAAGAGATCTTTTGATGAATCTCTTGGCTCTAGACTCAATAGTGCGTTTTGGTTTTCCTGAGCGGAGACTAGGGAGATGGTCTCCTTCTTCAATACCAGCGATCTCTAAGAGAAAGCCAATAGTTTCCGTAGGGTTCCCTGTGAGAATGAAACAAGCTTCTGTTGAGAGAAACTTGAGTGGCTAAGAAGGTTTAGTGCATGCGTCACTGGGTCCATGACGACTTTTAATCTTCAATACCGGTGTCACTAATTGACAACCAGTAGCATATGAATTGAACCCGGTGTCTGCCCTAAGTTGAATAATTTGGAGGGCTATTTCTTTTCACCCTTTTCTTTGCATTTCTTTTTAATTCTTCAACTCCTTCTTTCTCCGATTCTCATTTTCTCCTTTTTATAATCGTACCTAAGGACTTCTAAGTACTAAATATTTGTGATGTCCTTGGGTAGATCCCTCCGGCTCTGGCGGATCATAGGACGGTTATTCCTAACCTTAGTCACCTTATATCTCCATGACTAACCTATGTTGCCATTAAAACCACTGTTGTGAAGAATCTCTCAAAGGGGTTGTAAATGAAAAACATGTTTGAACCACTGTGAGAGATAAGATTTTGCATCAATACTCCCCCTCCACATGTGCTTTAGAGTTTTGACGGAAATCTGCACTGTGTGGGAAGAGCACGCACTTTTGAATTGATCAACTCAAGATAGACAATCCCCCGCGAGACACGGTTACGTTGTATAGTTAAAGAGTTACATTGTCAGCTTTTAGGTGACAATTAGCTCTAATAACTACCTTGAAGGTGTAGACAAACCTCGAAAGGTTGTCATACCTGTCAGAGTTCATGTCTACCAAGAGTTTCTCGAATGGTACATTCTACTTGGACAAGTCCTTTGCGAGACACGTTTACATTACTAGTGAACTAGCTTGAAATTATTACCCGTCCAGGACAAGTCTTATCGAGTTACTAACAGTTTAGTACCGTCAATTCGTTGGTTAAGTCTATTACACAAGGATTCATTTGCATTTACACAACATATTTCTTATCACATAAATTTTCTCCCCCTCAAAAATGGCATATAAATTGTTATTTTTGAAAAGTTGACAATAAATATGACCATTTTGAGTGTTGCGGGAAGATGACCACTATGAACAATTTTGTGAACAAAGTTTTAATTCAAATACTCCCCCTCAACAAGTGATATAAACGGTTGAGGTTTTGAAAATCATACGGGGAAGTATTTGACCTTTTGAGCAAAACCTTGAAAAATGAAAGGTTTGATAGGTTTTACTCAAAAGTAAGAAGCTTTCGCTCCTTTTGTAAGGATTGTGGCACTGAAGCGTACTACAGGGTCCTTTCTTGACAATTACGGGTTGTACACTGTTATGTGTGCACAAGCCATTGACATATATAATCACACATCCAAATGTAATAATGAAGGAAACAATTCAAGGGGTACCAGGAAGTGCAGTGATGTCGCCAGGAGTGCGAACAGGGCGTTGATAGCCGGTGATGTTGATCCTGGGTCGACCACCAACAAAGCTTTCCAAAGTTCTGAACAGATCCCTTCGAAACAACCTTTCATCAATCATTCTGATGATTCTCCTCACATCTCTTCGATCCTGAGAATTCCATCGCTTAGGAGTCCCAATCTTGTGATGTATGTCCTTCAACCTATAGGCCAATCCGTCCCTAACCATCTTCAAAGTGTGATCCCCAAACTTGTGAAGTTCACTACACGCCATTAAGCAATTTCTTTGAAGTTCACTGCGGTAAACGACGCCGAAAGGTTTGCTGATGAGTGTATATTGTGAGAGCTGGTTGAGGTCGGGAAGATCTAGCTGAGGTGGAGTGAAGTTGACACGGGTCTGATAAGATTCAACTGCCAGCTGAAGTTCTTCTACACGTTCCTTGATGACTATGCGTCTGATGAAGATGAGCAATGACTTGATGAATTCACGTTTTACTTCGGTTGAAAATTGTCTCATGCGACCTTGTACTTTGGCAAGGTACATGTCTTCGATGTCGTTGATAGACAAATTCTCAAAGTCAGCTTCAGAGAATGCATAATCTTTTTCATCTTGTCGTTTGACCACGATATTCTTTAGGAAAGTGTAGTCCCACTTAGATGAAAGAGCAACGTGTTTGATGGCAACGATATCCTTAGTACTGAACACCGCATGTTGAGACTTCTAAACCTGACAGCTTCTGTAGTAGATTCTTCGGCGTTCCGGCCAATGATGAATCCCGTACATTGCGTCTCGGTCGTATGCTTCCACTTTGTCAGAGAATAAGTGATTGGCACGTTCCTCGATGGCTATGCAGTTTGAGTATATAGCTGCTGGGAATGGAAGTGTCAACGATGTAGCGTATTTCCTTGAACCATCGCCACCGTGTAGAAGAAATTCCAGGTCTTTGTTGAAGAAATATCTGAATGGAATCCTCGGTTCATCTGGTTGGCCGATCGTTGGTAGTGGTTTTGACCAGTCGGTGTAGTATGGAGGGTTGTCCCGTTTAGTGAAGTCGACGTTTGCTTCTGGGTTGAGCCAATCCATGTTGTTAGACATAGCTCGAGCAATGTTTTCAAGGTGATATTCGACCTCGATGGCACTTTCTGAGCTATCTTTCCACAGTTGAAAAGATTCATTCTTGATTCGCCTCAACTCGGATTTCGTCATCATCTTCACATGGAACTTTTCTTGCATTATCTTAGCATGCTCCAAAGTATTACCGTCTACCAGAGCTTGACCTTCTTCAGGGTAGGGAATGGAATTGACAAGTGTAGAAAACCATTCAAACTCCTGTGTTGTATCTTCATCTAGCCATGATACGACGTCAGTCATTGGCGCCTTCTTCTTCTTTTGTTTTGGCCTAGATGAGAATTCTGGTTTCTTAACTTGTTTGGGAGAGGTGGGTTGTTGTAGGGGCTCAAGGACCTCTTCATCGTCACCACTCGTGTACTCAAAGTGATCACCGGTTTTCTGAGTCAGGGGTGGTAACTCGGAATCGTCCTGAGGTTTATCTGTAGAAGAACGAGGGGGAGACCTTTGTTGAGTAGGAGTCCGTTGGAGATGAGGTAACATAGAAGATGATTCACCAGACTTCTTCTGACGTTTAGCTTTATCATTCTTATCCTGATCCTTGTCTTCATCGTCTCTAGGACGTTTAGACTTTTCTGCTTCGAATCTACATGCTTCTTTGAGTTGGTAGTCTAGCAATGCTTGAAACAGCTTTCCTTCCTCAGAAGTAAATGTCCCAGATCGTGTAGACATTTGTGTGACAAGCTTGGCCACCAATTCATTATCCGAGAAAACTACAGGATCAGATGGATTGATTGTGACGGTTAAAGGTATGGATCTTATAGTTTGCTTGGCTATCTGCATAAGATTCGGATATAGTTGTCTGGTAAACATCTCCTTTGTGACTTTAGGAACGAAATCCTGAAGGTACTTGTTAGTGTAACCTTTGATCATTTCGTTCAGTTCCTCTTGACGATGACTTCTCATGAATTCCTGGATAAACTTCCTTTCTTCTTGCATCTTGTCATTCTCGTCATGTAGATATTGTATTTGTTGATTGAGAAAGTTCAGCTTCCTGTATAACATGTCTTTCATTCTGACTTGTTTGACAGCTTTCACAATTCTTTCATGTGTCTGAGAAATCCAAGATCGAGGTGGTTTCTTCACAGATTTGGATGTTGATTTGGTTGATTTCTTTGATGGTGGTGGTGAGGAGTGAGATGATGAATTTGATGAGGAGGAGACATGAGGAGGCTCGGGGTCCTTAGGAGGTGCAGAAGTATCCTCCTTGGAACGAGTTGGACTGTTGAGAAGAAAATCATCATAATTCTCTTGGTCATCTTGTCCAGATTTAACCTTTTCTTCCGTCTGAGCCTTAGCTTCTTCATCAGTCTTTTCTTTCTCAGTCTTATCCATTTCTGGTTCCTCAATGTTATGTTCAGTAGACACCTCCACAAGCGTTTGTTGTTGCATAAGAGTGGTGGCACCAGATCCCTTATCGGGTCGATTAACCGCATCAGGACCTGGTGAAGAGTGGGCAGCACCACTTGATCCTCCGGGGCCACCCATTTGGTCCTTTGCAAATTCTTCAGCTTTTTGAATGTGTCTAACTAATTTAAACTTCTTCCTGTAGGATTGATCCAGTAGCTCTTCTTCTTCTTCAGAGCTATCATCATAGGGCACAAGTGCGGGAGTCTTCCCTTTTCCTTTATCAGCTTGAGGACTTGGAGGTTTTGGTACTGAAGGATTGTCATCCTTTGCAGTTTCAGAGTAGGTAATCTCTTCATCTGTGTCAGTACCTTCAGAGCTTTCATCCAAAAGCTTTCTTGGCGGTTCAGGTGTGGGAATAGGTTCAGCTTCCTTTACGGGAACAATCCTTTTACGAGGAGGATTCCTTTTGGGAAGCTTCCTATAACTTTCAGAACTTCCATCACTTCCTCTTCTGGTTCTCCGAGTAGGAGTTCCTGAAGGTTTTTCATCAAGATGACCAACTTTGCCTTCTTTTACTGCTACTAGATACCTTTTGTACGTTTCAAGCTTCTTGAGTTCTTTAGACATAAGGTGATCAGGTAATACAGCACCCTGTTTCTTTGTTGACGATTCCTTGATTCTTACTGATAGTGTAGGTTCAGTCAACATGTCGTGATTGTCTGGGTCATTGAGCCTCTGTGGAATATCGAGATTAAGTCCAAGTGCTCTCTGGATCAACAATTTTGTGTATCTGACATAGGGAATCTTTGAGCCAAGTTTCTTATGAAATGACATCATGTCTTCCCATAATAGTGCTTCGATTTCGATGTCCTTTTTTTTGATTAATGACCAGAAGATTTGTAGTTCCATGAGCTTGGGATGCTCATAGCCACTATCACGACCAGAGACCGATTTGGTGATGATGAGGTAGAGGGTTTTCCACGGTTGAGGAATGTTCTTAAGCTCCACATGAGAGTGCTTAGAAGCAATTCCTGAAGCTTCATCATAGCCAATATCTATCAGGAATTGAAGAACTGTCTCCTCAATAGGTGTAGCAAAGAAGTCGGTTGGAGCGATGTCTGGAATGATGAGAACAACCCATAAGTCTGCAGGAGTGATTGTGACTTGTTTGTGATTAAGAGTCACTGTCACAGCACTTTGACCTGTGATCCTCTGCATAGAATTACAGAATTGCTGAATGTAGATTTCCGGTACTGTAGCAGAGTGTGAGAGCATGTTCTGGTAGGGATGATTCCTTAGAATATCCACAGCAATGAGACAAGAAGATTCTGAGCATGTGAGGGTTTCAAAGTCAACCCTAAGGTTATTCTTTCCAATCTTTCTCGGATAGCCATTTGGGAAGATATCAGCAATAGTGAGAACCTCAGGTGCATCCACATTCATTTGAGCAGCCATGTCGTGATCTGAAATAACATTAGCCAAAAGAACCAACATATCGAAAGACATAATGTTAGTCAACAGAAGGTCTTATTGTCTAGTTATTGAATGTACAGTGATAATGATTGTTAAGAGTCCTTAGTCACTTGTTTGTCCAATAGTCCAATGACGTCGTGAAATGTTTCATGAGTTAGTTAACTTTAAGTTTTAAAGTTTATGTTATCACTTATAGTTCACAACATATCAAACGATTAAGTTTATTAGTGACATTATTGGATTCGTGACGTTATGATTAGTTTATTTACAAGTTTGTACACGTAACAATTCATAATGAAGGTCAATCAAGGCTTAAGCGTAGATATGGCAAAGTTAAGCGTAAACAGGAAATATATATACGCGTAGACGAAAGCTTACGCGTAGGATCCTAATCTTACGCGTAAGAAAAGTTACGCGTAGGAAAGGGGGCCTTATGCGTAGGGCTTACGCGTAGGGGTATAAAGACCTTACGCGTAAGGCTTACTCGTAAGAGTAGACCTTATGCGTAGAGGTCACTGTTTACGCATATCCTTCACAGGATACGCATAGTCCCATTGTAGAACCTTATAGTTACGCGTAGGATTTCTCTTACGCATAACTGCCTACGCGTAAGGTAATCCTTATGCGTAGAGTAACAATCAACCTTGATTCTGAATTTTATGCGTAGCAAGCCTGAAATAAAACCATCATATCATCAGTCTTAACACATATATTCATTCTAAAATCAAATCATGGCATGAAAGCTTGTTAATCATTTATGCGTAGAAACACTTACGCGTAGGTCAAAACCCTAAGGGTTATGAATTACGCATAAGATTTCTAACCATGGAAATTGCACCAAACTTTTTCTGGTAGGTCTTAGATGTTATAAGCAAGGTTGTCAGGATCGCGATCCTGATCGTAGGATCGCACGATCCTACGATCCTACACTTAAAAAACGATCAGGATCGTAATGGGATCGTAAATCAGGTAGGATCGTAGGATCGGATCGTAGGATCGTTTACGATCCGATCCTGTTGCTAACCCATTTTTTTGGACTTTTTTCTTCTATGTGAAGCATTTAAGCCCCATGTTTGATCCAAAAAGCCCAATCACAATCACTAATTCATTGTTTTTTACAAATGACCATTCGGTTTAAAGTGACAGATGCGCATTGTAAGAAATTAGTGTTAGCATTGGCTAAATTAAGTACAAAATTATTACGATAATGACTAACAATATTTTCACGACAACTACATGCTATTTTTACCAACACACATATGATTAATTAATTTATATTAAGTCTTGCGTATGTACATTTCAAACAGGATAAACAAAAAACTTAAAACTGGTTTATTTATTATTCACCACGAAGTAAACTTTAAAGTATGGGCCTTCTTTTTATTTTTTAACGTTATATAGTATACAAATTGACTAAGTGTAGACTTATGCCGAGATATATATACAGAACTACAGCCCCTATACAAAAATATACACATTTTCATAGGATCTTACGATCCCGATCCGATCCTACGATCACGATCTTGCAAAGCCAAAAACGATCCTAGGTAGGATCCCGATCCTGACAACCTTGGTTATAAGAGTCTAATAACCAAGTTTTAACACTCAATTCGTGATGAATCAAAAATACCCAAACTTTAAAACTTTAAACCCTAATTCCTAATTCTGAGTAAATCAGTGTTTCTGGGTAGTTATAGAACCTGGATATCATCAATTCAACATCATATAAACATAACACAACAATCTTTTTTGACCAGAAACATACACATTTGAAAACACCCAAAATCACGCATAAACCCTAATTTTGAAAATCATTCAATTCGAGTTTCTGGGTTTGTTTTGAGGATAGAAAACATATCATTGATGTTATTAAAACATTTTGACATTATCTTTTTAGCCACAAACACATAACACATGATCATGTGTTCTTACGCGTATGCGAAGAACACAAAATCACCCATATAAGTAGATTTGACCGTTGGATTCATTTGAAAATCAAAACCAATGTTTAAAAACATGTTAGAAACATTAATCCACTTACAGTTTGATGATCAAAAACACAGATTGGATGAACGATTTTTAGGCGTAGGATCTTTTAGGTGTATGTAATAAATGTGATGGAATAGTTAGGTGGAGAGTGGTTTATTAAAATGACTTTAACATTTTGACAGTTTTGGTCCCTCCACCTTTTCCTTTTTTCATACAAAGCCATTTAACTTCCATTTTGGTTACCAAACGAAAGATTTTAAGAAAGAAACTTGACGACACTCCCCCTCGACTTAAGAAATATTGAAAGGTTATTAATTTTAGTCCGAGGAGTGTCTGTGAACCAGAAAATTTACCACCATTGATAAAAGAAACAACCGGGATTGGATAACATGCAAGTACACAGATGTTATGAAACAGTTAAGTGAAAGTTTTCTCCCCCTCAACACTTGATCGGAAAGATACTAAATTTTGAAAGATTAAAGTGTTGACGGAAGAAATGTACTTGCCATGTCGAAAGAAAATTAGATTAGTATAATATTTTTGTTGTTTTATCGGGTTATATATTTTTGTATTTTGTTTTTGAAAAAATATTTACAAAAGAGATTTTTTGTGTTTGACAGGTTTTTAAGACTGTTTTAAGAGGTTATCCAATTCCTCTTGAGTCAAACACCTCATACCAATCCGGTGGACCAACTCATTAAACCTAGCGGGAGGCAAGGCTTTGGTGAGAAGATCTGCCAATTGGTATTATGTACCCACGAAGTATAATTCAACAGTACCCTGTTCCACGTGGTCCTTGATGAAATGATAGCGAAGATCGATGTGCTTTGATTTCGAGTGCTGAACTGAGTTGCACGAGATCGCTATGGCACTCCGATTGTCGCAGTACATCGGGATTCTGTCAAATGCGTAACCATAGTCTTTGAGTTGTGTTCTCATCCATATGACTTGAGCACAACACGCGGACATGGCTACATATTCTGCTTCGGTTGATGACAGCGATGTACAATCCTGCTTCTTTGATTGCCAAGACACCAGTTTATCACCAAGAAATTGTAGAGCTCTTGAAGTACTTTTCCTTGAGTCTAAGCATCCTGCGTGGTCAGCGTCTGAAAAGCGATTAGTTCAAAACCAGATTCCTTCGGATACCAGATCCCCAAGTTAATGGTTCCCTTGATGTATCGGATGATTCTTTTAGCCTCAGAGAGGTGGGTTTCAGTTGGTCGCGACTGATAACGGGAGCATAGATAAACGGCAAAGACAATATCAGGTCTGCTAGCTGTTAGATACATGAGAGACCCAATAATACTTCGGTATTTGGTAGGGTCCACTAATTTCCCATGTAAATCAGCATCTAGCTTCTTGGTATGAGTCATTGGTGTGGCATAAGTATCACAGGTTTTCATTCCAAATTTGTTTAACAATTCAAGGGCATATTTGGACTGACTCAAGAAAATACCACGGGGTGATTGATGAACTTGTAATCCTAGAAAGAATGTAAGTTCACCCATCATGGACATTTCAAAATTTTTCTTCATTAGTTTTGCAAAAGCGATTGAAAACTTTTTATGTGTAGACCCAAAAATGATGTCATCCACGTAAATTTGAACAATTAAGATATGTGCCCCGTGATATTGTATAAAAAGAGTTGGGTCTACCGAGCCTTTGGTGAAATTATTAGCAATGAGGAAAGATGATAGCTTATCGTACCATGCCCGAGGGGCATGTTTGAGACCATAAAGAGCTTTGTTCAGTTTGTAGACATGGTTCGGGCACTCTGGATCAACGAATCCTTCGGGTTGGCTGACATAAACCGTTTCTTTCAGTTGTCCATTGAGAAACGCAGTTTTGACATCCATCTGAAAGACCGTCATGTTTATAAGAGCCGCGAACGCGAGAAACATCCGAACAGCCTCAAGACGAGCAACCGGAGCAAAAGATTCTTCAAAGTCTATTCCTTCTTCCTGACGATAACCCTTAGCAACTAGACGTGGCTTGTTTCGGATTACGTTCCCTTCAGCATCCAATTTGTTTTTCCAAATCCATTTGAGACCAATGACGTAGACCCCTGTTGGTCTTTCAACCAGTTCCCATACTTCAAGACGTTTGAATTGGTTGAGTTCTTCTTGCATGGATTCAATCCAGTTATCTTTTGTCATTGCGTCTTTAATGTTTTTAGGCTCAGATTGGCAGACAGTGAGTGCATAAATGCAATGTTCACCATCTGTGTGAAGACGTTGTCTCGTAACGACTGGTTGATTCGGGTTGCCAATAATATTAGCCAGAGGATGGTCTTTTGTCCATCGATGTGTAGAGGGTTGATGTTGGTATACATTGTGCAGATTCTGAGGATTCAAATGGTTTGTTGAAGATTCCGCGACATCTGGTGCAACAGTCTCATTAGCAAACGGGTTGAAGAACGCATTTGGATCAAAATCTGCAGGTGGGGGTACTTCATTCAGAATATCATCAGCCGGCTCATCATTGTTGGAAGCGGTTTGTTCAACTGTTGTGGTGGAGTCAACTGGTGTAGGTGCATCTTCAACAGTAGTTGTTGTAGCAGGTGTATCAGGTATAAGAGTATTATCAGGTTGAGCAGCGGAAACAGCGGATACACCAGGAGCACGTTCATCAATATCGTCACTGAATAGAGGAGCAAATAACCTTTCCATTTGTTGACGAGTGAGCTAGGGGCTTTGTTCAGCTGATGATGGAGGTTGGGGGAAGTTTAAACGGTTGTGACCTGGTTCTAAGCTGTTATACTCAGAAGCCATTTCCGTGAGTTCATCAAAATTAGCATGAATCGTTTCCATCACCTGTTTTGTACGACGATTCCAGATCCGGTAACCTTTAGAATTCTCACAATATCCAATAAAGACTCGAATGTCAGCTTTAGCTTTGAGCTTTCCAAAATCATCACGATCATTATTCGGATAGCAAAGGGATCCAAATACATGAAAATGTTTGAGATTCGGTTTATGGGTGTGGACAAGCTCGAAGGTGTTTTGTTGTGGCGTTTTGTGATCATAGAGCGGTTTTGAGTATAGCATGCAGTAGATACAGCTTCTGCCCACAAGTAATCAGGAAGTTTAGCATTGATTAACATTGTTCTTGCAGCTTCCACTAATGTTCGGTTTCGTCTTTCAACAACTCCGTTTTGTTCGGGTGTACGTGCAATAGATGTTTGATGCTGAATTCCCACTTTCTC
This sequence comes from Chrysanthemum seticuspe, assembly GCA_019973895.1. Classification (NCBI taxonomy): domain Eukaryota; kingdom Viridiplantae; phylum Streptophyta; class Magnoliopsida; order Asterales; family Asteraceae; genus Chrysanthemum; species Chrysanthemum seticuspe. The sequence goes on from BPTQ01000008.1 coordinate 52,361,769, forward strand.
ATAGAATTCACGAAGGGTTTGGTTAACAAATTCAGTTCCTTTGTCTGTTCTGATTAGCCTGACGGTGTTGCGGAGCTGAACCTGTATATTCGTGAGAAAGGTGATGATCATTTGTGGAGCTTGGTCTTTGCTTCGAAGAAAGTAGACCCAAGTCCATCGTGAGTAGTCATCAACAATTACTAAGATGTAGCATTTGCCATTGATCGTTTGCACGCGCATCGGGCCACACAAATCCATGTGAAGAAGATGAAGCACATGCTGAGAGTTGTGTTCTACCTTTGAAGGAAAATGAGCACGAGTGCTTTTCCCTTGTTCACAGGCTGAGCAAAGGTGATCTTTAGAATACCGGAATCGTGGGAGACCTTCAACTAGTTTGTGTCGAGCAAGATTGGTTATAGTTTGAAATTTTAAAGGTGAGAGACGACGGTGCCATAGCCAGGATTTTGTTGATGTTGCCTTTGAAAGTAAGCAGATGGGAGATGAAGCAACCATGTCTTGCATAGAGATAGTGTAAAGATTTGAGTTAAGCGAGCCAGACATAAGGTCGTTTCCTTGTAGATCACGAATGAAACAAGATTTCTCCCTGAAAGCAACCTCCAAATCTCCATCACAGAACTGACCTACTGAAAACAGATTGTGACCGAGGCCTTCCACATAATAAACCCTGCTAATTTCGATGTTCCCATTGATATAGTCTCCGTAGCCCATGATAGCTGCGAAGTGATCATTCCCAAATCTGACAGTGCCAATGAACTTTGCAATAAAGTTTGATAACAGTTTAAGGTTGCCTGTCATATGTCGGGAACATCCGCTATCAACAATCCAGAGAATGGTCTGTATCACCTTCATTACACACAGACGACACAGATGGAATAGAAGTAGATGTGGAACCCGAAATGTTAGAGGGTTCCGGAGCAGTTATAGTAGACATACACACATCAATAACTTTAGGCATCCATTTAAATCCTAGTGTGTTATATATCCATTTCTGCCATCTATAACTACTATTTGCTTTAGTCTTAGTAAATGCACTAGGTGGTACTACATTCTTTGGAGGTGAAACTGGAGCTACAAGGACATCAATGTTTGCCTTAGAGTCTAAAGA
>BPTQ01000008.1:52989383-53367607 GCA_019973895.1 Chrysanthemum seticuspe
ATTACAGAAATACCTGAACCGGGCCCGAGAACTGAACCGGAACCGAAGCATGTTATGCGGTTTAATTTGTCAAATTTTGGGTACTTTTTATAAAAATTGCGGTTCCAATCGGGTAGAACCGAAATACCTGAACCGGGCCCGAGAACTGAACCGGAACCGAAAAAAAAATGTTTTAACCCTTGAGAGAACCAAGACTTAGGTTTAGGTTTTTATTACTGATCATGTAACATACTTAATGGTTAATCCTTATAGTTTTTTCCTTAGCCAATACCACCAAACAAAAAGTTATCAGGTAAGTGCGTTTTCTTACAGAAAGTATACAAGAATCACATTCTAGTTTTAGTTCTACATGTTATGAGTTTATTAACCTAAATAAGTGATATTATATGTGTAAAAATGATTAAAGAAAAAGAGTGAGAATACCTACAAGTGATATGTTGCTTAAACCAGGAAAAGTCTCTAATGGCTGCTATAATCTCCAAGATAATTCCACTCCTTCTAAGCTTTAGTTTAGCCTTTCTTTTCACTACTTAGGGTCAGTTTTCAGAATGTATGTGAGTATGGGAAGTGTTTTATGGTGTGTGTGATGGATGAGGCTTGAGGAGGAGGGAGGGGCGTTATTTATAGGTGTGGGATTGCATGAGTTCACAAGGTGCTAAGTCACCTTGTCTAGTAAATGAGGGAACAAATTGAGGTGTTGCAAGACATTTGGAGGATTCATGTGGTTTTAGGGGGACATGGAATGGTGTGGTAAAACCCTAGCCAAGAGTTTTACCCACAACATTTGACTTTGGTAAAACCTCTTGGTAACAAAGTGATGTGTTAATTTATGGTGCAAGTAAGTATGTGTGGTTAGGGTATTTACAAGTAATAGGTAGGAAACTAAATGGTTGAGGTCTAGTTCATTTCTAACTAAGGGTAACAAAGGAGGGGGGGGGGGGGCGTTAGGCTTAGAAGGGTAGTACCTAGGCCTTAGTGTGTTGTACCTATAGTGTAGTGGTGTAAAATACTTAGTTAGGTTTTCTAGTTTGCTTTAAATAAATGCTAGTTAGTTTAGTTTAAGTGTAAATAAATAAAAGTAAAGGTTTTAGGTTTGTGCATTAATAATTGTACATTGGCATTGATTTGTTGTACTTACTTAAAAGAAATATATTTTTAGGGCTTGTGCTTGAAAGGTTTGTATAATGTGTTTAAAATTAAATACACCATGGTTTATAATGAGTTTTATGTTAAGAGTATGCTCCTATGCATCAATGACTTGTACATTGGCTTGATAAACTTGTACTTTGGTAATTTGTAAAAGTTTCATGTGTATTTTTAATTTTAGTTTGTGATTTCATTTACATAAAATCATAGGGCTTGCAAATTAGGATTTTAACCGGGAAATACTCTAAAGTTAGGGTTTTATGCCTTGTAAACTTGTACATTAAGTTTAAGGGTTTGTACTTTAGGGTTTATGACATAATATCATAATTATTATAAATCAAAGCTTTAAGAAAAACCCTAATAAACATTCTATCGAAAATGACGCTATGATATAGGGATAATATATGCCAGACATCCCGTGTCTCGTGTGAGGACACAACTGGCATGGGTGACCATGCCAGGAAGTCTCAAGTAAGACATAAAAGTGATGTTGTGAGACTTCCATTGTCACAAAAGAGTGTGTATATCAAAAGGCATTGACTATGCAAGAGAGCAGTTTGTGAGTGCGGCATATTATCTAGTTGTTGTAATAAAAAAAAATTTGTACGTAGAAAATGAATTATTATTGATTAATATAAAGGCGGATTTTTACCGGTGGTTACAATAATGCAAGTAGAATTCCACCTAGTCTTATTATCAAAGGCCGGTCCTAGGGGGTGCTTCACCACGTTGTTTACGAAAATGTTTATAGTTCATTTGTCTTTCATTGCTCGCGGTATATATAGTTGTTAACATACCCCTAAATCTCAAACGTAAACTCTCACATATTTTTAATGTCGCTTGCACGGATAAATTTATAACATGAGCAACACAACGGGAATGAAAAAAAACACCATCTAAAATGGGTTTTATACGTAATTTTAACAATTCCATAGCTCTAGTATTATTGGATGCATTATCTAGTGAAATCGTAAAAACTTTATCATCTAAATTATATTCAATTAAAGTGTCATGTAAAATTTTCTTAAATCAGATCCCGTATGAGGATACAAATAGTTTAAAAGCACTTGTTCGTTTCATTAATAACCAAGATTCGGGATTAAACCAATGAGCCGTAACGGCGAGATAAGAATTTGCCGAACCATGTGGTGCGGTCCAAAAATCCGTAGTTATAGAAACACCATATTTATAATCACGAAAACCATCAATAATATCTTTTTTAGCCGTTTCCCATAATTTAAAAGCTTCACTTCTAAGTTTAGTACGACTTACTTGTTTATACCGCTGGTGTAGCCTCTTTTTGATGATGTCCGTAAGCTTGGCGTTGTCGAAGATGTTGAATGGATAAGTATGTTGAATGACCCACCCCGCAAAATCTCTTTGAAGCGCATCATTATCATATATAAAAAAACTTGACCATCCTCACCAATAGTACCATCCGACGTTTGGGGTACCGCGGTACATTTGCTTATATGACCCCTTAGTGAAGTGTTAGCAGCGGAAGCATAAAAGCCCCCACATTTTTTGCAACGCACCTTTTCCGTCCCATCCCTCATAATACACAAATCCATATTAGACCAAACATCTCCTTTTCGTGTAGTTGGTTTAACAACCGCAACATCATCATTTGTGTAATGTTTTCGTGACCGGGAAGATCCAACGGAAGGATTAGTGGAAGCTTGTGATTGTGATTGTGATTGTGAGTTTTCCATTATAAAGAAATTAGAGAGATTAAAGAGAGATTTGAGAGTTTTTGATGTGTTTTAAACCTCAACCCAATACACATCTTTATACTACAAGTTCATGCCCCAAAAAACTCTAAAATTCAAAAAAAAACAAAAAAAACAAAAAAAAACGGTAACAATTTGGGTACCAACGGTAACAGTAGCGCATTTCCAGAAAATCGGTTTTGAAAACCGGTCAAAACTGGTTATTCAAATCCAACGGTAAACTTTGACTTTCGTTGACCGATTTTTTAAAACCGATTAATTTTAACTGGTTTTTTCCGGTATTCAAATCCAACGGTAGTGTTTGATCTTCGTTGACCGGTTTTTCCCGGTTTTCGACAAAAAAAACCCGGCTTTAACCGGTTTTTTGGAAAAAAAACCGGTTTAATCCAGGTTCAGAACCGGTAAAAAACCGGTCAGATGAAAAAACTGAAAACAGGTATAACCGGTTCAGTTTTAAAAAACCAGGTTTCGGTTAAGGAAAAACCGGTTTTTTTAAAAACCGGTGTCGGTTTTTTTAAAAACCGGTTTAATCTTGCACCTCTAGTTGGTACAATATAGTGTAATGTAATCAATAGAAAAAGACTAAAATACCCTATTTATGATAAAACTTTTTTACTATAATGATTATTTAAAAAATAGGTTTTTATGTAATTTTGATTCCATTACAAGATTAAATGAAAAAAAGAAAAGGGTCTCTAATGAATCAAAATAATGATTTTTGATGTAATGGGCCATTTTATGTAATGAGTCATTGCATTTTATAATAGTAACCAAACATGTTTTCATCATTACACCGTAATAATCTTTTTCATTCTCCCTTTCATTACAACATATCAAACACCACGTTAATATTTTTCAACTATATATGTAACGTGAGTAGTGATTATCCTAAACTATCAAAGTTGGCTATTAAATGTTTGAGCGATGACTTGTCTTAAGTATGAGACTGTCACAATTCTCAATTTCCGGTCATTTCTCACATTTACTATTTCATCGTATATTGTAAACTAGGTTTACAAGTATTAAATCCGCGTAACCTTAGGGGTTTAGCTGCGAATTCATGAACGATCATCAAGGACATTTCATATAGACTAAGTTTAGTCTACATATCATTAACATCATTGTCATCATATTAGTTCATGCATGGTTTTGCATTTTACATTAAACGTATAATTTTCATATTAAATAAACGTTATCGCATGATTAATTATTTTGAACAATTGATCCGTTACTTCCAAAAATTATCCCGATATATTTTTATACTCATATTAAGTTTATAAAATTATATCACTAGTTTACCCGGTGTTTTAAATTTATTGTGTATATAAATTGTTATATTTAAATAATTACGACGGTTTTCGTAAATCCTACACGGCAAATATTATTTCACTCAATTCTTGCGAGAAATGTATTTTTATAATTTTTATGACCTCAATATATTTTATCTTGAACCGTTAAAAGTTATTTTTATTTAACGCTATCCTAAATATTCAAATGTGTATACAAGTTACCACTTATTCCTAATTAACTACACATTTACTTTACATTACTACACTTAATTGTTACTAAATGCATCTACTCACTTTTTTTTTATAAATGTCGACCAAACAAAGGGGTGAGTCATTTGCTTTGTTAAATATCTTGCAAGAATATCCTTTTATACTACACAACACATACACTTCATAATATCAATGTGTTTAGATCAAAGCATATCTTTTTCCTCTCTTCCTCACATAACCGGCCAACCAAGGACCAAAGAGAAGATCATCCAAAATATTTTCAAGACAAGAATTATTCACTCTAGTATCACTCTTGATTGGGTTGTGAAATAAAAACCTTGGGTGATTAGGAAAATCCTTTGTTCTCATTAACCTCATCAAGTTACTTGTAAGCTTTTTATTTTCATCATCATATTTCATATTCATTCTCATGGTCATTTCTTTTTATTTGAGAAAACATGCTTGTCTCATGAGGTTATACCACTTTTTCATTGATTTTAAGGGTAATATATATTTATGTCATCCTATAATTACTCCTTGTTATAAATCACTCTTGGTGATGTCTAGGAACCCATGAAACCCTAAGAAGGTGTATGGTAGGATTAGAATAGCTTCGGAGTTGTTTTGAATTGGTTAGAATAGGTTAGGCGCGAGAAAAACTCATTTCGACAAGTTTGCAAAAGGGTCTGTCCTTATTTTCGAAATCTGGAAAATCCGACAGTAGATAAAAAATTTTGGCCTAGATATTTAGAAAATATACTTTAAAACGAAACCGTGGCCGCTTGAACGGATTAAAACGGAGTTATAACGAAGAAGTTATGAATTTTTCAAGTTGGCGCCGAAAAATATAAATTTCTGGAATTTCAGCAAACATTGTTTATTTTGTACGAGTCAAAAATGAAGCTTGGACGTTGTAAATTATTTCGACTTGTCAAAAATATGTTAGTATACTTTGATACAAAGCTAAGGATCTTTAAAACGTAGAAAACGGATTTGTAACGATTAAATTATACACGTTTACAAAAGTTGTCGTAACTTTATTATATAAGAAAAACTAAATATTATTTCTAATAGGCAGGTTTTACGGCAAAACTAGAGACCAAGTTGAAGGTTGTTTTTAACATTGATTTAGAACTTTTTATAAAGTGATGTCTTCTAGTAAAAGTGAGATCGCCAAGTATATTTTCCAAAATGTCCGACTGTTTGTTTAGCGGAGTTGTAATGAATTAATTACGGTCGCTTAAACTTTGCCGAAAAACCATCCTTAAACTATATTTTGGGACATAAGTACCATATTTAACCTCTATTTTTCTTTATGTTCGAGACCTCTAGGATGGAAATGCATGTACTAAAACTTTGAGATAATGGTACGAGCTTCCCAAAACCGTTGAGTTTGTTTCCTAACGCTCGACGTGCACCATTTTACGACTAGCTTTTCGAGGCCGTTTAGTCACTTTCATGAAAATTTCAACGACATTATTTTACGACGAAAAGTTATATTTTCATAATAAATCACTAAATGATTATCGTAGGATATCATTTCGACGTAAGTACTTGTAAAGTACTTGGTAACTGGGCAATATGTCATAAACATATATTTCGACGATAAACTTTATTTTCCAAAATGTACAAGTGGTATGGATATCATATGAGTTTGCATGCACGACATTGTTTCATGACTTATATTAGAGCATATCATTCATATTAGGTTGCGGATAGAGATCGCACCTCATTTCAGTGTATCTACTTTTGTCACCATAACTATTGCAACAGGTGAGTAATCACATCCCCTTTTTACCGTTTTACTATATTTTGGGGCGAAATGCATGAACCGTTCTTGATCTAAATTGTTTACTACTTTTATTAACTAGTTTGACTAGAACTTGTGAACTTGAATCAAATACTTGAACTTAATTATGAAATAATGCCTTACTTGAACTTATTGAACCGTACATGTTATGACATTGACCTAAAGTCTCCCATGTTCGGAGCATCACTATAAAGTCTCCCATGTTCGGAGCATCACTATAAAGTCTCCTATGTTCGGAGCATCACTATAAAGCCTCCTACGTTCGGAGTATATCTTTGGGAAGAGGCACCCAGTATATCTTTGGGAAGAGGCACCCAGTATATCTTTGGGAAGGGGCACCCAACATAACTTTGGGTAGTGGCACCCAGCATAATTTGGTTTCATCAGAAGCATCATTACAAAGTCTCCCTTGATGGAGCAGTGCAAAGTCTCCCATGTTCGGAGCATCCCTGAATTATTATATGCGTGGTACTATATTATGAACCATTATGATCACTTATACTTGACTACTTGATACGCTATATTTTGTGCAATGGGTTGTGTACACACATGTTGCAAGTTTTGTATGGGCGGAACTTGGAACTGAGTGGATATACAATGCCTTTGCTTTGCGGACTATTTCCGATGACCGAAAAATTTGACTCTTTCTTACGAGTTTTCTTATTTTTTTTACTAAACATGTTTACTCACCAACTATTTTCATAGTTGACCCGTTTTTCTCTCATGCATTTCAGGTGATCGTTAGTAAGCTTTTCTACCAGGTCTTGCATAATGAAGTTTTTACTTGTCACTACAAATCGTTATGTACTAGAACGAAATATTTTGGAATCTAAACTTTGTAATATATTTGCCGATGACGGCTAAACTGGTATTGTAATGGTGTACTCTTTCTTTTAAATCTTAACGTTGGTATGTTCTATTATCTTGGGCTTATGTTCCCTTCCGTTACACCTCGTGTTTCCGCCTCCGGCGAGGGTGTGACAGATTGGTACCAGAGCCAAAGGTTATAGAGAATGCCGATTTTTCAAAAATAAAAATCACAGCTATAACCGGAATAAAGTTTTATTAAACACCGAACATCATCCGAGTCAACTAGTCCTATCGTTGCATCGTTAATCATAAATTATACATAGCCTGATCAACTATGTCTAATTTATGAAGAACCATGCAATGATAAGAAGGGTAATTTTAAATCATGTTTAGTCGAGTCTTTTGAGTCTGGTCACCTGAAGTTGCATTGGTCGGGTGGGTATGCATAGCATGTTTTTATGTTCACGTCTACATTACCGTATCTTATTTATACCCTCTCTTTTCCATCTTTCGACTTGTTAGACATAGCATGTCTCTGTTCCTGTCATATTTCGATCACTATAACACATTACCACCGTTCTAAACCTCATCAGCCTTCGTCTGAGTGTCATTTACTCAACCCGATATTTTGGTCCATTGCAGGATCATGGCTGCCAGAAACACACGCTCAGGAGTCAACAACAACGGCAACCCAAACAACAATGACAATCCAAACAACAACACGACTGGAATAGCGGATCTACTCACCCAAATTATGACGCACCTTGATGCTAGACGAACCAACAACGGAGAAGGTACTTCAAACACTGGTCATGGGTGCAGCTACAAGACTTTCATGACATGCAAGCCGATGGAATTTTATGGTACTGAGGGTGCCATTGGACTGTTAACCTGGTTCGAGAATGTTGAGTCAAAGCTTAGTATCACGAAGTGTGCTGAAGGAAACAAAGTTGAGTTCTCTGCTGGTCTACTACAAGGTCGAGCATTGACCTAGTGGAACAACCAACTGCAAACTAGAGGAAGAGGGGCTGCAAATGCGTTATCTTGGGAAGTATTTAAGAAACTACTAACTGATGAGTACTGCAGAAAAGATGAAGTGCAGAAGCTGGAAGCGGAATTTTGGAATCACTTGATGGTTGGAGTAGAAGTCGACAAGTACACGATCCGTTTCCACGAGTTAACTAGGATGGTTCCTCACATGGTTTCCACTGTGGAAAAGTTGATCGACCGATATATATGGGGATTGATACCGGAAATTAGGAGGGACGTCACCTCATCGAACCCAACCACTCTGCAAGTCGCTGTGGGCATGGCGTATCGCTTAACAAATGATGTGATCAGGTCTGGAGAACTAACAAAAGCAAACGACAATGGACGAAAGCGACAGGATGATCGCCAGGAAAGTCGAGACCAGGATCAGCAAAACAAGAGGCAGCGAATAACCAGGAACTATGGAGCGACCACTCAGGAGCGCAAAGGATATACAGGTCCACATCCTATGTGTACTCGATGTAATTATCATCACTCAGGAGACTGCTCAAAGTGCCACAAATGTGGACAGACGGGCCACATCGCGCGGAATTGCTCAAACAGGACTGGGAACCAAGGACAAAGAAAAGCATGTTACGAGTGTGGAACTCTGGATCACCTTCGGAACACCTGCCCAAAGTTGAAAGGAACACCTAACCAAGGAGGTAATCGTCCAAACCTGGCGTTGGCAATAGAAGGCCCACAAGATCATAACATTGAAGTTCCCCCCGCACGTGGTCGAGCATTCTATCTGGGTATCGAGGAAGCCCGTAACGCGTAACGGGTACATTCTTTCGAACAACCACCTTATTTCTGTACGACATGATTTTGAGTGCATACTTCCTTCCAATTTTTACCACGTCCACGGCATTGATTAATTTGAGACCTATCGATATCGACCTTAGTTGTAATGTATTTTGTTGATTTGATTTGATTTGTGTAAGCAAATCCAATATCGAGCGAATCTTTCAAAAGACTTAATTCAAAAGACTTGTTTCCTAGCCTGATCTAGTAACAGTTCTTGTTTGATGAGTTGCGAAAGTCAAGCTAAGAAACAAGTTTACTCAAGTCACTACCTAAAGGTCTTTTGAGGGCTATGTTCGATATTGGGTAAGTTTACCCCATCAAATCTAATCACGGGCACGTAGTTAGTTGGATGAGGAATCCATATGCATGAGCATTGACATGATCATTTAGACTATTCGTACGAGCATGAACTTTTAGAACCTTTGTCGCGGTTCGGACTATAGTATCATTAATTGAATCACGAGGACGTGATTCCGCTGAAATGGGAAGAATGTCACAATTCTCAATTTCCGGTCATTTCTCACATTTACTATTTCATCGTATATTGTAAACTAGGTTTACAAGTATTAAATTCGCGTAACCTTAGGGGTTTAGCTGCGAATTCATGAACGATCATCAAGGACATTTCCTATAGACTAAGTTTAGTCTACATATCATTAACATCATTGTCATCATATTAGTTCATGCATGGTTTTGCATTTTACATTAAACGTATAATTTTCATATTAAATAAACGTTATCGCATGATTAATTATTTTGAACAATTGATCCGTTACTTCCAAAAATTATCCCGATATATTTTTATACTCATATTAAGTTTATAAAATTATATCACTAGTTTACCCGGTGTTTTAAATTTATTGTGTATATAAATTGTTATATTTAAATAATTACGACGGTTTTCGTAAATCCTACACGGCAAATATTATTTCACTCAATTCTTGCGAGAAATGTATTTTTATAATTTTTATGACCTCAATATATTTTATCTTGAACCGTTAAAAGTTATTTTTATTTAACGCTATCCTAAATATTCAAATGTGTATACAAATTACCACTTATTCCTAATTAACTACACCTTTACTTTACATTACTACACTTAATTGTTACTAAATGCATCTACTCACTTTTTTTTTATAAATGTCGACCAAACAAAGGGGTGAGTCATTTGCTTCGTTAAATATCTTGCAAGAATATCCTTTTATACTACACAACACATACACTTCATAATATCAAGGTGTTTAGATCAAAGCATATCTTTTTCCTCTCTTCCTCACATAACCGGCCAACCAAGGACCAAAGAGAAGATCATCCAAAATATTTTCAAGACAAGAATTATTCACTCTAGTATCACTCTTGATTGGGTTGTGAAATAAAAACCTTGGGTGATTAGGAAAATCCTTTGTTCTCATTAACCTCATCAAGTTACTTGTAAGCTTTTTATTTTCATCATCATATTTCATATTCATTCTCATGGTCATTTCTTTTTATTTGAGAAAACATGCTTGTCTCATGAGGTTATACCACTTTTTCATTGATTTTAAGGGTAATATATATTTATGTCATCCTATAATTACTCCTTGTTATAAATCACTCTTGGTGATGTCTAGGAACCCATGAAACCCTAAGAAGGTGTATGGTAGGATTAGAATAGCTTCGGAGTTGTTTTGAATTGGTTAGAATAGGTTAGGCGCGAGAAAAACTCATTTCGACAAGTTTGCAAAAGGGTCTGTCCTTATTTTCGAAATCTGGAAAATCCGACAGTAGATAAAAAATTTTGGCCTAGATATTTAGAAAATATACTTTAAAACGAAACCGTGGCCGCTTGAACGGATTAAAACGGAGTTATAACGAAGAAGTTATGAATTTTTCAAGTTGGCGCCGAAAAATATAAATTTCTGGAATTTCAGCAAACATTGTTTATTTTGTACGAGTCAAAAATGAAGCTTGGACGTTGTAAATTATTTCGACTTGTCAAAAATATGTTAGTATACTTTGATACAAAGCTAAGGATCTTTAAAACGTAGAAAACGGATTTGTAACGATTAAATTATACACGTTTACAAAAGTTGTCGTAACTTTATTATATAAGAAAAACTAAATATTATTTCTAATAGGCAGGTTTTACGGCAAAACTAGAGACCAAGTTGAAGGTTGTTTTTAACATTGATTTAGAACTTTTTATAAAGTGATGTCTTCTAGTAAAAGTGAGATCGCCAAGTATATTTTCCAAAATGTCCGACTGTTTGTTTAGCGGAGTTGTAATGAATTAATTACGGTCGCTTAAACTTTGCCGAAAAACCATCCTTAAACTATATTTTGGGACATAAGTACCATATTTAACCTCTATTTTTCTTTATGTTCGAGACCTCTAGGATGGAAATGCATGTACTAAAACTTTGAGATAATGGTACGAGCTTCCCAAAACCGTTGAATATGTTTCCTAATGCTCGACGTGCACCATTTTACGACTAGCTTTTCGAGGCCGTTTAGTCACTTTCATGAAAATTTCAACGACATTATTTTACGACGAAAAGTTATATTTTCATAATAAATCACTAAATGATTATCGTAGGATATCATTTCGACGTAAGTACTTGTAAAGTACTTGGTAACTGGGCAATATGTCATAAACATATATTTCGACGATAAACTTTATTTTCCAAAATGTCCGACTGTTTGTTAAGCGATTTTTGACCGATTAATCAGTTTGTTGACCAATTTTTAAGCGATTTTGTTAGCCAATTTTTAAGCAATTTTGTTTAATTAATTCGATTAGACTGATTTTGTTCGATTTTGTCCGGTTAATCGGTTTTTTGACCGATTTTTAAGCGATTTTTGACCAAACCGATTAAATAAGCCGATTATGATAAATCAATGCGTTTAGTGAGCGATCAACGATTATGCTAAGATTAATCGGCCGCCTGAATCAAATTTTACAACAGAGGTTTTTAGTAATATCCAACATGTGTGTGCTATTAATTTGTTCTTAAATCTTATGTTTCGCAACTATTAACACATAAAAATTCCAATATCATCCAAATCAAAGTTTCTAAACTCATGGCTTAATAACTAATATTAGCATGTAACAAAAGATAAACATAAAAAGAGCACCTAGTACCTGTTAAACTGTATCTTTACATTGACTTTATTAATAAACACTATTTAGAGCGGAATGTGTGGTACTTTCGTGGCTCGCCGTGAGCCTATGTGGCAGTTCGCCGTCGGCCGTCACCACACCGACCCCCTTCGTTGTGCCTCGCCGTGGGATGCTTCGTCGTCTGCACGACGAGGTGAAGTTGTCCTTTTTTTCTTTTTCTTTTTTTTCCTCTTTTCTTTTTATTTGTTGAGTTTAATTTGTTGAAGAGGATAAATATTTTTGAAAAGAAGGATAGATGATGAATCTGTGATATGTTTTTGAGTGAGATTTGACAGATGGAATGAAGAGTTGGGTGAGAGGACATAGATGGTAGGTGGAGTATAACTACGTGTGTGTTTAGGGTTAGAGCTAAGTGAGAAATATTAGGGTATGTATATCCTTTTACCTGTTAGTGTAAACTGGATGGATTTGGGCCTATTAAAACTAATATCTCATTTTTGTTTGTATCGGGTTATTTGTTTTGGGCTATTCGATTTTTCTTGGGCTGCAATGGATATCACTTGTTGATTTGGGAGATTTTTTAAAAATTACCCGTGGCGTTCTTTTTTTATTATTATTATTATTATTATTATTATTATTATTATTATTATTATTATTATTATTATTATTATTATTATTGTGTTATGTATTGTATTTTTATTTTGAATGAAATGAATTTAGTTTATTTGGAAAATTGAATAAAAAAAATAAAGTGATAGTGGTAGGCACCAAATAAAGAGGTTGAGGTTTATTATGAGTAGGGGGTTTGTTGTGGTTAGTTGTGGAGAAGTGGGATGTTGATGTGGCGCTGAGGTGGCACGGATGAAGTGATGATGCTAGATCATGACACCTTCCCCTCTTATAGATTACAATAAACCTAATGTATCCAAAGCCCACACATGAGGCTTGGGCCGACTCATCATTATATAGGTTAATAGTACCTGCATAAGCATATCTTAAATTTCCATTGTTGATGTGCAAAGCTTGTCAATGGCAACATATATCATGTTTCGTTGTCAAAACAACATATATCTTATTTTCTTTGCGTGTGTGATTTACAAAGAAAATATATATTCGTCTCGATCTCTTGTTCTTCCTCCATGATACATAACCCGATTGTTTCTTTTCCTTTCGATCAACTCAGATCTCTCTTAACTATTAGGTACCCTCCATATGTGTTATTGTGTTTGTATTTCGAAGGGTAAAATAGTCATTTTACATGGCTGAATAGCTACAAAATACACACAATGATCGAAATTTGAAAGTGCAGTACGCACAATGAGAAAAAAAATGTTCAATACACCCAAAGACAAAAAAAACGTCAAGCCAGATAACTTTGTAAGTAATTAGCCCTTTACTACATATAAAACAAATAATTAAAATTTAGTTTTGTTTAAAAAACTTACCAAATGAGTAATGTTATTGACTAAAATAAATTTATTTAAAAAACAATACAATTTATTACGTAATTATTTAAACACTTAATTACAATTTAATCCACAAACTTTTTATATTTTCACTTACACCCATATATACAAGAAATGAAATGGATATACACATAATTAAATTGACGCTATTATTTATTGCCGCCGCTATGCAAGGGTAATCGTATAATTTGCCAAATATGTTCATCTTAGCTTTTACAAGCTCTAGCTCTATCTAATTTTAATTTTAAATATAAACAATCTCTAGTAGAAAATTATTGTTCACCTAACAATAAAAATGTGGTAAAAAGGGCAAAAACAATCTTTTCAATTTCACTTGCATCGCAGAAACAACACTTAAAAATTGCCAAAATAATTCATGTATTACTTTTCATTATAGAAACAGTCCTTCAATTAAGTTTGGGGATTGTTTTTGTCTCAGTTAAGTATGAATATACGAGGACTATTTTTGTAATAAAAAAAGGTATTTGTTGTTAACTTCTCATTATATAAACAACCCTCAGTTATGTCCGGGGACCGTGTTCGTAACAAAAAGTTACATAACAGTCCATTCGGTTTACTTACGTTACAAAAATAGTCCGGTAAAAATTTATAACGACTCTCCCTGTCATTACTCGTCTTTACAAAACAGATAGATTAAGTTCAAGAACTATGTTTGTAAAATAATCCATGTAGCTAACGTTCACCTCCACAACAGAGCGCGGGTAAAAAAAATCCACTTTTTACTAAAAAGAAACCAAAAGGAGAAAAACATTAAAATAAAAAATTAATTTTTTATTTTTATTAATAAATAAAAGTAAACTTAATAATTAGTAAAATATATTTTTAGTGGGTGTGTTTGGTAAAACAATTAACATAGTGTGTATGTGTGTTCACTCACTCCGGCGACACAAACAAACAAACCCTAATTGCCTTTTTTCCGGTATGTTAAATCTTTTGATAATTCATTGCTTAATTAACTATTAGTAGTGTTTGGGATTAGGGTTTTATTTTATTATAGTGGAATTGATAGATTAGGGGATGTTTGGGATTGCTCATTTTTATTTAAACCCTGCTTATTATTAACAGATTACAGGGAGGGCGAGTCTTCGGGGGTGTTTGTTTAAGCTTATATGCGGGCTTATGAGCTTATTTGTTTTTCGGCTTTTATTTCGTAAGCCCCAATTTTCCGGCTTATGTTGAGACTTTTTTTTATAAGTTTATCATATAATGATAAAATTATATAAGCCAACAAGTCTCGAAAATGTGTGATTAATTGGCCGTTAATCACACATAAAGTCCATTGACTAGGAGTGAGTGTTCTCTAATATATATAGAGATTGACATCATCAACATGATGGACACCCAGAACCAGGAGAAACAAACAGAAAGCTAAAACACTAATATGCGCAAGGGTTATTGATTTGTGCCTAATTCAATAACTAACATTTAGTCTTATCCCAAGTAGATATTCATGTAACCCAGACATAGGGTCGAATAGTTTACTTTGGAAAGTGATCACACGATTCCAAGTGATATCCGGTAACCACCTAGTGGTATTGCATTGCTACTAATTATCTTACCCTGCTGCTGGGCGAATAATCACCAACAATCAAAGTAAACTATTTGTGATAATCAATGGCTGCTGCTGCAATGAAACACATGGCTTCAAACTTTGCCAAGCTGGACAATTTTGAAGGGGTGGACTTCAGGAGATTGCAGAAGAAGATGCACTTCTTGCTTTCCAGCATGAGCGTGGTGTATGTGCTAACCACTCCTATTCCTGATGATGGGGATGATGCTACTGTGGAGCAGATCAGGAGGAGGAGCAAATGGGAGAATGATGACTACATTTGCAAAGGTTTAATTGTCAATGGTATGTCTGATTCACTCTTTTACATTTATCAAAATTTTGAATCTTCCAAAGAACGATGGGATTCCTTGGATGCCAAATATATGGCTAAGGATGCATCAAGTAAGAAGTTCCTTGTAAGTAATTTCACAAATTACAAAATGACTGATTCAAGACCAGTTATGGAACAATACAATGAACTTCTTGGTATACTTGGAAGGTTTACACAACACAATATGCACATGGATGAGGCTATTTCAGTCTCGTGTGTCATTGATAAACTTCCCCCTTCCTGGAAAGATTTCAAGCATACCTTGAAACATAAGATGAAGGAGTTAACTCTTGTTGAGTTGGGCAGTCATCTGCGCATTGAGGAATCTCTCAGGGTGCAGGATAATAACAACTCCACCAGGTACAATGACAACAAAGGCAAACGTAAACATCATGATAACACAAGGGCATATCCTAATAATAAGGAAACACCTACTTGTTGGAAATGTGGCAAAACTGGTCACATTAAAAGGGATTGCAAAGGTATTAAGGTTGGTGGTGAAGCCAATGGTTCAGGCACTAATGGTTCAGGGAGTGGTGGTTCTACCAACTCACTGAAAGGTCAGAATATGTTTAATAAGTCTTTTCAGATTTATTATGTTACATATGTATCTGAATCTTATTATGTGCAGGATGATGATGTTACGTGGTGGGTTGACTCTGGTGCAACTGTTCATGTGTGCAAAGATAGAAGTTGGTTCAAGACTTATGAGTCACTGAATGATGGTTCTATTCTTCACATGGGAAATGAGTCAACAGCCTTGGTGCATGGTCGTGGTTGTGTAGATCTTAAGTTTAGTTCTGGAAAGATTGTAACTTTTTTTAATGTTATTCATGTTCCTGATATAAGGAAGAACTTGGTTTCAAGTAGTGTTTTGAATAATCATGGATATAAACAAGTTATTGAATCCGATAAATTTGTTCTATCTAAGCATGGTGTGTTTATTGGTTTTGGCTATTTGTGTAATCAAATGTTCAGGCTTAATATTGCTAATGAATGTAATAATTCAGCCTTTATGACCACCACTGACCTGACTGACTCTACCCTTTGGCATGCTAGACTTGGCCATGTACACTATAAAAGGATGCAAGATATGTCTAAGGATGGGTTAATCCCAACATTTGACATGGACACTGAAAAGTGTAAAACTTGCATGTTGGCCAAAATAACTAAGAAATCTTTTCAGGGTGTTAATCGTGAGACTAAGCTCTTGGAGCTAATACACAGTGACCTATGTGACTTGCATGCCACTCCCTCTTTGGGGAATAAGAAATACTTTGTGACATTTATTGATGGTGCTTCTAGGTTTTGTTATGTCTATCTGTTACATACTAAAGATGAAGCATTAGATAAATTCAAAGTGTTTAAAACTGGGGTTGAATTACAACTTGGGTCCCTGATCAAAAGAGTAAGGACTGATAGGGGAGGTGAGTACATGAATACTCTGTATTTTCAATCTGTTGGTATAATCCATGAAACGACTGCTCCCTATACTCCTCAGCAAAATGACATTTCTGAAAGGAAAAACAGGGTGCTGAAGGAGATGGTTAATTCCATGTTGTCCTATTCAGGACTGAGTCAAGGGTTCTGGGGTGAAGCTATGTTAACAGCTTGCTACTTATTAAATAGGGTTCCCAACTGTTGGGATATGAAAGTGCTGAAGAATGACAAAGTACTGGAAAAAGTCAAAGTACTGCTAAAGAAGAAGTCAAAGTACTGTTGTCGAAGTCAAAGTACTGCAAGGCTAAAGAACTGTTATATTCGTTTATGGAAAGCTTTGTTATTCTAGAATATTCTTTTTGTAGATTACTTGTCGTACAAGGTTACAAATTGTGAACCGACTAGGGTTATCCTTAAGCCTATAAAAGGACCCCTAGATTGGCATTAGAGTTTACGAGTCTACGAGTTCTTAGAGTTTTAGAGAGTTCGATATTAGTGTTTTAGAGTTGTTTAAGAGTCTGCATAACAAGCAGATTTAGAGTTATTAATAAAACCATTGAAAGTTAAAGTTATATTCTTCTTAGCTTTGTTAAGTAAATTCCGCATACTTAATAAAGTTTGCTCAGTGTTTCATTGTTAATAACTTAGGATTTATCCGAGGTTATTAAACCCTTAACAAGATATTTAAGTTAGTTTGGTTAGAGTACATCGATCCAACAAGTGGTATCAGAGCTTGTGTGGAAACTCTGACTAAGAAGAAACCCTAAAACCTAGTTAACAACAAAAACCCAAAGATGTCGACTGAAGCTGTTCCACCACCATCCATCACCTCACTAAGAATACCAATCATTAAGAAGGGAGAGTACGACCTATGGAGCATGAAGATGAGGCAGTACATTGCAATTACAGACCATGCACTGTGGAATGTAATTGTCAATGGTAATGAAGTCGTTCCAGAACCTATTGATATTCCTGGACAACCTAAAGCACCTAAGGCTGTCTTACCAGCAGCTACAATAAGGAATCAAGAGAAGGCACTCAACATTCTCTTGTCTGCTATCCTAGATGGTCATCTACTCAAGTTCCATGATGCTAAAGATGCAAAGCAACTATGGGCTGCTCTCAAGACAAGGTTTGGAGGTAATGATGCTTCCAAGAAGATGCACAGAAATCTATTGAAGCAGCAATTTGAAACATTCACTGTTGGAGAAAGAGAAGGCCTTGATGCAGCTTATGACAGATTCCAAAATCTTCTCAGTATGTTGGAGTTATACAAAGCAGAGGTTTCAGTTGAAGATGCTAATCTAAAGTTCTTAAGGAGTTTGCCATCAACATGGCATGTGATTGCTACAATGATCAGAGGACAACCCGGTTTGGATGTCATGGACTTTGATGATCTTTACAATCATCTGAAGGTGTATGAGCATGAGATGAATGGCCAAACTAGTTTAAAGTCTCACAGTATAGCCTTTTTGTCATCTGAAAAGAGAGGCAGTACTTCAACTAAAAGTACTGCTTCTCCTACTCAAAGTACTGTTGCTCAAAGTATTGTTGCCTATTCTACCCCCACCTTTGCTCAGCAAGCCACACCAACACATACCCTCCACTCAGATGAAGTCGTATGCTCTTTCTTTGCACAGCAAGCTTCTTTACCTATCACTTATGAAGAAGATCTCTCACAGATTGAAGAAGATGCTCTTGAAGAAATTGATATCAGGTGGCAAGTTGCTATGATCACTACAAGGATCAAGAAGTTTATGAAGAAGACAGGAAAAAGAATTGACTTCAAACCAAAACAGGGAATCACTTTTGACAAATCCAAAATTGAATGCTTCAATTGTCAAAAGACTGGACACTTTGCAAGGGAATGCAGGTTTGCTAAATATCAAGCAAACAGGATGACTGAGAAACCAAAGCTTGAGCTAAAAGAAATTCCTATTACTGAAACAAAAGCTTTGGTTGCTCAAGAGAGTTTATCATAGGTTGACTGGAGTGCTGAGTTTGATGATGAACCAGTAACCTATTGTATGGTAGCTGTGGAGGAATCAGTGGAAGAGTTTGATTGGAGCACAACTTTTGATGAGGAACCTGAACATGCTGCTTTGGAATCCAGATATGGTTTAGGAAGCTTTGATTGGAGCATGGAGAGTGAAGATGATCCTGTTCTACTTGCTATGATGGCTACTTCACCAAGTTCCCCTATCTCTGAGGTATGTTCTAAGTGTCATGACTTTTATCAAAAAGTACTGAATAGTTATGTGACTGAAAGAGATAACTGTATATAAGGGCTAGGTCTGAGGTAGCTAGTTATCAAATAACCTTAGAGTCAATGGAAGCCAAAATCCTAACACATGAAAATAATGAAATGGCTTGGGCAGAAAAGTATGAACAACAGGATTATCAGTTAAAACTAAGTGAATGGAAGTTAAATTGTAAGATTTCTGAAATTGAGAAACTGACTAAGGAGAGAGATGAATTGTTAGCAAATTTTGATGCCTGGAAAGAATCTGGTCTTTCTCATGTTACTTATGTTCAAAAACAGAGAAGAGCTTACATTAGAACTGGCCTAGGTTTTGGTATGGACTTTAATAACCTAGAAGAAAACCAATCTAGTGATAAGGATGACCTTGATTTTGAGGATATAACCACTAGTGATGATGAACTCATTAATTATGTAGACACATCTAGTAATGAGGAATCAGTTAGTGAAACACCTCCTGAGTTTAAGAAAGACAATGGTTATCATGCAGTCCCTCATCCCACTGGAAGTCATCAACCCCTTAGGCCTGATGTTTCTCGTTTTGGTGTAGACAGTCTAGAGTTTAGGAAAAAACTTATTGGTCAATCTAGGTCTGAAACCCCAAAAGAAACTGTTGAAAACCCTAAGGATAATGGTGTTAAAAGTCAAGCAGTACCTTCAACTCAAAGTACTGCTACATGTTCAGCAGTACATTTAGGAAAATCTTTTCAAAATACTGCTAAACCTTTTTGGGATAACTTTGGTCAAAACAATTTTAATCATTCACCTAGAAGACAAAATAGTTTTGGTAATAGACATAGAGGAAGAAATTTTGGGAGTTTGGGTCAAAAATTGTGTTTTGTTTGTTATAATCCTGATCATCTGATTAAGCACTGTGACTTTCACTCAGAGTACCTAAGCAAATTCCCAAAGAATAGAACTGCCAACCAAAAACCTAGAGAGAATAACCCAGTCTGGAATCATTCAAATAGGGTTAACCATAGCAACTTTTCACAAGACTATAGGTACCCTCACCAGAGAAGACCTTTTTCAAAACCACCAGTACCTTCAAATAATTTTCAAAGAACTCAAGCAGTACCTTCTCAAAGTACTGCTAGATTTTCAAACAATCAAGGTACTGAAAACACTTTTTGGAATGGAAAGCCTAGGAGATCAAATTATTATCAATCTAGAAGGCGCTACAACTCCAAAAGAGTAGCTAGATCAAGGGACTCTACACCAGAAGTTAAAACCAAATGGGTTAAGAAAGAAAGTACTGATGAGGAACAAACAGTACTTTCCACAACTACTGATGAAACAGAGATTTTTGATAAAGATGGTTTTGTGGAAAAAGAAAAGGAGATTTTTGTTGAAAAAGAAAGTTTTGCTGAAAATCCACCACAAGTTTTAAAACAAAAGATAATGCTTGATTCTGTCTACAAAAACTGTGAAGGATACATACTCAAGGAATTTGAGTTTGTTACTCCACAAGAGGAACACAAGTCAGTAATGGCTTGGGTTCCTAAAAGACACTAACTGTTAGGATTCAGAAAATCCATTGTGAAGAGTCGGTCACCTCAACTATTATCTAGCATAAGTTAGCTCGTAGACATATCGTTATTTACGTGTTTATTAGTGTAGTTTAGTTTAGAGTAACACCGTGGAGGAAGGACGGGTCTTTACCCACTGTATGCCTGATCCACATTCCGACAGGAGGACATATTTGCTGTAACTATAAATACCCCTTCCATCCTTGGAAGGGGTGGTGCTTCATTCATAATCTAATCTTTTCTTTTTGTTTATCTCTCTAGAAACACCCTCCTCTCTTCATCTCTCTAAAACCATGGCTTTCTTGTATCATCACCATCCAAGACCACCCGAATCATCATAACACAATACATGTAAGATCCTACAAATGGTATCAGAGCCAAGGTTATTGTGTTTTGTTGATTTTTTGTGGTTTTCGTGTTATGTTTGAAGCTGTTTTTACCTTTTTTTTTCGGATCTGAAAGTTTTTTTCCTTTCATTATCTTTTGTGGTAAAACAGTTTTTAAGTTTTCTTTGTGTATCTTTTTGGTCAAGAAAAAGTCATATGGTCCTTTCATGTTTAAAACATCTGTCTTGCGTCTTGCAGTCCAAACAGATTTGTACTATCTTTTTATGATTTTTTTTTGTTACCAATCCGTGAAGTATAAGTGGTCAAACTGGTCAGTTTATGTGGTCAAACATGGGTCAAACGAGAAAAAAAAATGAATACTCATATGCTTTTATGGGTTATATGAATTTATTTGGTCAAACGAGGGTTAAAATGAAACATCTTTCATAGCAGTTTTTTGGGTTTTTATGAAGATGGTCGGAAAAAGTGGTCGGAAAACTCATCGGAAAAAGTCAACGAGGGTCAAAACCCTAATCTTACGCATAAGGCTCATCTATAGAGTGGTTACGCGTAGCTGTGAAGTTACGCGTATGAAAAGTTACGCGTATGCGTTTACGCTTAAGCCTTGGCTTACGCCTATGGCCTACGCATATGTTTACGCGTATGCCTACGCATAAGCGTGACGTTACGCGTAAGATTACGCATAAGGACCAACATATGTTTACGCATAAGGTAATACGCAAAGTTACGCTTAAGGTTGAAATAATATGCGTAAAACTGTAATGAAAAAGTTATGCGTAGACTTGTACCAAAACCTTATGCGTAGACTAAACAACCACGACCACAATATACCAAATACCATGAACTTCTGTCTCGACAACATCAGTCCATGAGAAACTTCAACTAATCCAAAACTAACCTAACCTAATCTAGACTCAACCCATACCCTCACGACAGTCCATCAACTCTCAACAATATACCAAGACTCAAAACGAAAAATACAAGATTGATCTCAGATTTGTCTCACTCTTTGTTACAATCTTTTAAAGATTGTTTTAATTGAAACATTAATCCATCACTGATCTTTGAAAAGCTTTCACTTCGTGTTAATATTCGAATTATAAAGAATGACCAAAACCATTAGGTTTCAATCATCTCTTTGTTTCGATTGTTGTCAATAATAAAAAACGAAACTATCCACACAAAACCTACCCGAGACCTTTGAACAAAGATCTTGAAGACCAAAGGCTGAAATATGTAGACCTGAAAGGGTTCGTTGTTCGTTTGAGTGGCGGTTCATTTTTTGTTGCAATAATGAATCTAACAAAAGGTGGTTTGTGTTTTTCGTTTATGGGTTTATGTTGAAAGAAAGGTGTGAGACTCTTGTTCAGTTGTGCGATTGATCTTAAAAATCATAAGAGGTTTGATGAGATTTTTTATTGGCGTAATCTGACTTTTAGATTGGGAGTTGATTAGGTGAGAAATGGGAGGCGGAGTATACTTGAAGTGTGTGTGTGATTAGGTTAAAAATTACATGAGTGATATTAGGGTATTATATCCTTAACCGGGTATACTTCTTTGCTGGATTGGGTTCTTTGGTTTTGAAACGGGCCTTGTGCTGTGATTGAATCCGAATTAGGCCTCTATAATTGGCTTAAACGTGACATTATGTAAGATTCTAATTGGATTTGGTCTTTTTGGTAGACTGTTGAGTACATTAATAGATCAAAAGTGATATCCAAATTTTTTAGCTAATGGTCTTTTGCTAAAAAATTGGATGACATTTCATTAAAAGTGTGGTATATTTGGTATGATCAATTTTTCACGGAAGATACAAATTCACGGCTTGAGCGAAAAAGGGAAAAAAAATAAATAAAAAAAAATAAAAAAATAAAAAAAATGACTACGGGGTTTGTGTACGGTTTTATTGAAGTGACGTTATTTTCATATGTGGTCATTACTATTAGCCGAAGAACCAATGCATGTTCCCCTAAAACCAAAGTTGTCTTAACACATTCAAGCTGACATTGTTTACGGTTTTGTCTTGATTTTGTAAAATCCCGCGAAAGAAATTATTTCTCGGTTTAAATCATAGACTTGTAAAATCCCGTAACAATGGAAACATTCTGGTAAAAGTAATGAGCATTTCCGGATCTATCTTGCGGTTTATTCTTGGTTTTGTAAAATCCCGCGAAAGAAACTATTTCTCGGTTTAAACCATAGAACTGTAAAATCCCGTATTGATGGACCATCCTGGAGATAGGAAGGTGTATTTCTGGATCTTATCTGATGCTGGTACTACGGTTTCTACTTCGAAGAAGGGATAAAAGGGTGTACTTCATGAATTAGATGTGTGTTTGGATATTCGTCATGACAGTTTGGTTATTATATGGTTTTACGGGGTTATGTGTTTTTAACCATGGTCGGGATGGAAACCATTATCATAGTTCACTTAAAACGTCAAAGGAAGCTAGATTTGAGCATTTAATCAGAAGATGTGACAACGGCGTTAATTCAGTATTATTTATTTGAGGTTGAAGTGAAATATCACGGGCGAGTGTACTTACTATCTGAAGGTATCGGGGATGGTTGGATGAAGATTCTTCGAGATCCTTGTTCGAGCTTAATCAAAAACGAAGACTTGGAAATCTAGTTATTGTTGGGTGTCTTTTACCTTTTCTTTTACCACTTGGGGGAATTGGGCTCACAACACCACAAAATAACTATCACTTTAAGGAGTTACGTTATAGTGCTCAGTGTCACATTCAATTGTGGATTTTCAAGAGGTAATGTACGTCTTATACTTGATGGTTGGTTGGTTGAAGAGTATAGAGTACATAGAGAGTATTTAGAGATGCTAATGGAAATCGGCACCGCTCTTTGCTACATATGTGCAAGTTTAAGTCACAAGTTCGGGGTAGTTTACTTCAGGGTCAAATTCATCATATTGGGTTTTCTCCATCAGCTGTCACGACAAAGAGCCTACTGAATGATAATGGGATTGATTACAAGTTTTGCCAAAGAGAGTTGAAAAGAGAGAGATTATGACATATGAACACAACAGTTCATGCCTCGTTCTCTAAAGAAAAGAAAAGTGTACGTTTCAGTGCGCTTTATCTTCAGAAGAAGAGAAATCTTCTTATGACGTTTGAACACTTCAGTTCAAGCCTCGTTCTCTAAAGAAAAGAAAGGTGTACGTGTCAGTGCGCTTTATCTTCTGAAGAAGAGAAATCTTCTTATTATGACCATTCTCATCAACATGCTTCATACTTTTTCCATGCGCTTCAATCATCAAGTGAACCGGGCTACTGTTGATTGTTTTTCTGATTCCACTTTCTCAACTATAATGACGATGGCGACATCCTGTGCTAATTTGCGGGGGAGAAGTGTGAATAGACTACATTTGGATGATGTTCACTTATTTAATCAAGAATGGCAACTCCGTATGCAATTCTTGAGGGGGAGAAGAAGTGTGAAATTAACTGCATGGTTGTTTGATATCTGAGAATATATGGTCATATGGCTCCAAACTCATGTAAGAACCGAGCTTCTTCTTATCGGGTCATCTTTACATGGAGTTTCTTCTAAGAGCCATTGGTTGACATCTTCACTCGGACTGATGAGTCTATCGACAAAGTGCTTCCAGTTAATGCTTCAAGTACACATCAACATGATGATTCCGAACAATCTCTCTGTTCTTGTTTGATGTGATTGGTAGTTTGGTATTACCATCTCGTGTGTTCGCTGCGGCCTGATTGCTGATTTCCTTGATGAACATCTTTCTGTTCTTGTTTGATTGGGAGGGATCTTAATTAAGGGGATTTGCAAGATGTAAGTTAATTGGGATGCTTTTTGGTGATGTTCTTGTGTTTTGGTGAGTCGAAGATGTTAACTATCTATTCCCCAACTGGACAATCTTGAAGAAGGTCGAGTCTACAGTCTGTTCTACATTTTCTGCTGCATGTTAGAAGACTAAAGACGTGTTGCAGTTAAACGATCTAAAGACGTCTTCTTATTCTGGGCATTAATCAAACAGATTGTCAGTTTAGGGGAGAGCACTAATTGGGGGAGGCTGAAATGTCTGATTTAATCCCCAATTATACTTGCTCATATTCTTCAGCAAGTTGATTCTCACAGATATATTTGTGCTAATGGTATTCTTCTCAAAAGATTTCAAGTATATGGGCTTACAAAGAGTTGCTGATTCTGAAGTATCAAAACCAGCAAGGGGGAAGGAGACATGTAGCTAAACGCGAGTAAACTTGATGAACTTAATACTTCTAAGTAATTGAAGATATCCCGGGAAGACAAATGTTATTACCGCAGAGAAACTCAAGGTTTGACTCATGGCGAGTAAACTTGATGAACTTAATACTTCTAAGTGATTGAAGTTATCCCGGGAAAACGAATGTCATGACCGCAGAGAAACTCAAGGTTTTACTCATCAAGGCTTTTAGTGTTATTCTTCCAACAACGTGGGGGAAGTGATGTAAATGAAAGTTTCTGAAGATTAAAGAGGTACACTGGTGTGTGATGATCTCGATGTTATCGCAATCATCAGGGGAGAGAGAATTGTGTACATTGGGGGTGCTCAGCTGTCTCACTTGAGGGCTTAATCAGTGATTCAGAGATATAATCACTTATTCCGGAGTTGACATCCGCAGAGATTGTCATCCGCAGAGATAATCAGTGATTCGGCCTGCTTCTTCAATGTTATCGGTTGTTCTCTCTTTGGGGAATGTGTGTACTTCGGGTCCTTGAGCTTCATACACGATCATCAGGGAAGAAAGCCATTGTTTACCACAAACATTGGGGAGGTGTTTTCCTTCCGGGCATGATGTGTATTCGGGAGAGTTCTTGGATATTGGTGTACTTCGGGTTCTTGAGCTTCATACACGTTCATCAGGGAAGAAAAATGTGAACATGGTAAGGTGTTCTTCATTCCCCTCATGAAGTGTATTCGGGAGAGTTCTTGAGCATTATACTAAGAGACAGACTGCATCATTTCACCTACACGGGGGAAGTGTTCTCTTGACACCTTTTGGAATGGTTCGTTTCAGACTTCAGTGGAAAGGAAACTTGAGAAGATTATTTAAATGTGGGATGATACGTTGCTGTTGTTCTATTGGATGATATAGCCTCGAACGAAGAATCACGGTGATTATTCTTAAAAGGAGCAGCTGGGTTTATGATAATGGTATGCTTCTTTGTGCACCTGGCTAAAGCAAGCTTGAAATAGAGCTTCGAATCTGCTCAACATAAGGATTTTCGGTTTGGGGGGAAGCTGCCAAAGTCTCACTTTCAGATGGTTCAATTTCTTTATTCTTCAATACAATAGCCTCGGAAGCTTTGGTGGTGAAAGTTTTAGGGATGATGACTTCTATCTTCTATGACGTGCTGCTCGATATCCTTATCTCGGTACTCGTATCATCATTCTCTTAAACTATATCATCTACTCTATCATTGTATATATTTATCAGAAAAAGATAATACAAAAATATAAAACCAGCAAAACAAAATAGAAAAATATAAAACCTTCAAAAACCCATAAAAAATCAGAAAATTTGAAAAATTCCAAAAATATGTTTTCCAAGACATGTCTTCTGGTATCGATAACATCTGCGGTCTTAGAAATGTCATTCAATAATGGCACGGGACCATAGATGAAGTTCGAGCAGGAGGTGTAAATATTCTTTTCTAAACATGTCTCAAAATTATGGCTTACAGTTATTTCAGACTGTAACCCGGGCTTCAAAAAATAGCTTGCAGTTACTTCAGACTGTAACCCGTGCTTAAACCATGGCTTGCTATTATTTCAGATAGCAACCCGCTCTTCATGAAAGGAAAGTGCTACGCTAAACCAATTTTCAAATATTTCGTGCACTTATCCTAAAACAAAATGAGGAAAGTATGTCGAAGGACTGCTGTTCCTACACAAATGTTTTTCCGTCTAAAATTCTTCAGAAAAATATTTGGTGTATTCAAAAATTGGTGGTAAAATGAGTTGCTTTAAAAAAAATCAGTTTCAAAGTTTTCGTAAAAATTGGAAACTCAATCAATGACTTCAGCGCTTTTAATCTTTTCAGAAAATGAGTCATTGATTGAGGGGGAGAATGTTTTCAAATCTGTATCATCTAACGAGATTATCTTAATCATCCTACGTGCTTATCTGTAAAATACAATTGCCTATGTTGAAGGACTAGGTTTCTAGGATGTGATTGTTAGGTTTAGATGATTAGAGTTTGACGAACACATAAATCCCATATCTTATATGATCTGATTGATTTGTTGAATTGACTTTTATTAGTCGATTGCTGTTTGGGTGATGTAGACCACCATATATCTGTATGTGTGTTCACTAACGTATGCAGGTATATTGGTATAAGAATGTTCCCGATCCGGATCCCACTATTGATGATGATTGGATGCCGTAAGGAAAGGGTAACTATATCTTGGGTTGACATATGAAGAAACGGAGCTTAACTGGACTTCTATGGAGAGTTGGCATATATGCAACGTAAGAGGTCTCACTGCATCACCAGATGGTTTTCTTCTAAGTGATTGAAGAAACGGAGCTTAATTGGACCTCAGTTGGCATTCAAAATGCAACGTAAGAAGAAGTCTCACTGCATCAGCAGACGGTTTTCTTCCAACCATACAGCAACAACAACATAAGCTTCTCAAACACCTAACGTGTCTTTGTGCAGAATACCTTTTCTAAACAATTTTGAAAAATTAATTTGATTAAATTGTTTTGAAAATGGAAAAATATTGTTTTGAAAATAAATTGGACTAAATTTTGAAAATCACTGGACTTCATTTTGTCAAAACATAAGTCACTCAATCATCGACTACTGTCATTGATTGAGGGGGAGAGTGATTTAAAATTAAATATTTTCAAACGATATTTCATCATAAAAGTCCATGTGTACGTTAAAATGTGGTGATCTAAAGATTTAATGTTATGTCATGGTATGATTTTCTTTAAAACTCAAAGATCTGTCAAAATGAAATTTTTTTCTGTTCTTGTTTGATTGTGAAATTATTTTATTTTACTTAAAGGTCTCTTAAAACAATCATACCTGACACTAACAATCTTTAATGTCTAAATCTGGTCATTATATGTCATTTTTCAAAAATTAAATCTTGCCACGTCTTTCCCTAAAATTTTCTAAATAATTTAAATCAATTGGGATCACAAATCTCAAGAGGTTTGAAATTTTTGATCGGGGGAGAGATAGTGATTTAAATCTCTTATCTGTTTAAATGGAATTGGTTTTAGTCCTTTAAAGGCACTCCTGCCTCCATGTGCCAAACGATTTCAAATACACGATGCACATGTTGAGGAGGAGGATTTATCCAAAAACATGATGAGTTTTTAAACATGGCTACATATTCTCCAATGTTTTATAAACCTTATTAAATCACTTGGGATCCAAAATCTCAAAGGGTTTGATATTTTTGATCGGGGGAGAATTTGTGATTTAATAGGAAATCTGATAAATGATGATCGATTTGATGAAAATGTGCAGGCTGCTCTCTCATATGTGCTAAACGCTTTCGAATCTCGAAGCACATATTGAGGGGGAGCAAATGGTTTCTTAATGGCTTTTGTGATCGTGGATGTGCTTCAAAAGAACTCTTGCCTCTATGTGATAAAATGATTTCAAATATCCTATGCACATATTGAGGGGGAGAATTTACCAAGAAAATCAAATGGCTTTTTCTATGAAAATTGTGATCAAAGAAAATATTTCAAAGTCCTTTTGCCTCCATGTGCTAAACAATTTCTAAATCATATGCACATGTTGAGGGGGAGGTTTTCTAAATGATCAAAACTATTAAGTTACAAAATGCTTTGATCTCGTATCACAAGTACCTTGATTGTTTTTCCAAATGATTTTTCAATTGGGTTCAAGGAAGAATGAGCTGTACCAAAAGACCGACCATTTTACTTTATGTATGGAGTTATAAGGATGGTGAGGTTAGGTATTAGTTCCCACGATTTGCCAGAACCGGAGGGATCTACCCAGGGACAATCCACTAGATAGTGTAGAGTCCTTAGGTATATTGAAAAAAGGAGAAAAATGAGAAATGGGAAGAGTGCGGACTGAGACAGAGCTAGTACTGGAATAAACCCAACAAGGTTCTAGTAATGAAGTCTCGGTAAGCGCTGAAGGGGTTGAAGAATGAAAAAGAATTGAATGTGAAAAGGGTGAAAAGAAATAGCCCTCCAATAATTCAACCTTAGGGCAGAAACCGGGTTCAATACATATGCTACTGGTGGTTACTCAGGTAACACTAGTATTGAAGACAAGACATCATGGACCCAGTGATGCACTGCACTAAACTTCCCAAGCTACTCAAGTTCCTCTTAAAAGGACTTGTTTCATTCTCACGGGGAACCGACATTATCTATCGACTTTCTCTTAAAGTTTGTTGATATTGAAGAAGGAGACCCTCTCCCTAGTCTCCGGCATAGGAAACCAAAAATGCACAATTGAGTCTAGAGCCAAGAGATCATTCACAATATCTCATTAGGACACAGAATTAATGAAGACTTGCTGTTTCACACAATGTGGAAAGTGAGAATATATTAAGAGTCCTACGCATTATCCTTGTGATATTGCCAGAACATCCGAGTGATATATTAAATATTCACGATGAAGATGGAAATCCTTCTAGAGCCAACATCAAACAAGCTCTTGGTGGGTGACATGTGAGATCTTGCAAAAGATCAAGCTTGTGACAACTGGATAGAAACGATGGGGCGATTCATTCTTGAATCAACCTTGGTCCAGGAAATGAATTGACGGATACCTTTGAAAAACCGGTCGTTGTGCTTAAAAGTTCTTTTCCATAGCACTTCGACTGTGTATTATGTTTTCCAAATTAAAAAGGTATTTATGATTGATAATTGATTTTCCATAAAACCTTCGTTGTATTGCAAAACCATTTATATTAAATACACGATTGTTTTCAAATCACTTTTCATCAATCAGTGAATCTCAATTAGCTGGTTCACTCACTCCGTGTTGTCTTCTTTGAGACGTTCCGGTTTGAGAACAGCTAGAGCAGCTGCGAAACCCTGTCAAGGAGATTCTTCGGAATTATACCTGATCACAGGCAGTACTTGTACTGATCAACGGGGAACCGTGGGCCGTGTACCTCAATTCAACGAAAGTGGTCAAAGACACTTTCGTGTGTTTTATTGCTAACTGTTGTTTACAGGTACATTTGGACGGTTGCAGCTGATCGATATTGAGAAGTTAATTCATAGCCGCATGCTCACAGCATCCACAATTAATTAAAGAAATCATGACAAGTGCTAATATACATAACCTGGCTCTGATAGATGCAAATATCATGAACCAGTAAAGCTTCCGCTACTCTGATGAAAAGATGTCATAATCCAGAAAGTGTGAGCATGTCGGTCCGAAAGTCACATCATCACATGATGGCAACACAATAAAGGGTGATCCAGAGATTTACTGTGGCTGATGATCTCAATGAAAGCTCGAAGATCATCATGATGTGGATCAGTTCAAAGACCTCCACTGAAAGTACAAAACTATGCAGACTATGAAGAGTCACTGCTAAAGCACAAAGATTACGGAAGTGAAGAATTGAAGTCTACGAGCTTGGAACTAAAGACAAAGAAAGAATGCTAGGATGCAAAATGTATTTCATGGGGTGACCTCCCTTAGGGGGAGATTGTTAGGATTCAGAAAATCCATTGTGAAGAGTCAGTCACCCCAACTATTATCTAGCATAAGTTAGCTCGTAGACATATCGTTATTTACGTGTTTATTAGTGTAGTTTAGTTTAGAGTAACACCGTGGAGGAAGGACGGGTCTTTACCCACTGTATGTCTGATCCACAGTCCGACAGGAGGACGTATTTGCTGTAACTATAAATACCCCTTCCATCCTTGGAAGGGATGGTGCTTCATTCATAATCTAATATTTTCTTTTTGTTTATCTCTCTAGAAACACCCTCCTCTCTTCATCTCTCTAAAACCATGGCTTTCTTGTATCATCACCATCCAAGACCACCTGAATCATCATAACACAATACATGTAAGATCCTACACTAACTCTTTTATCTTTGTGCAGGGCAACCCAGAAGAGGAGCTTAAAGATCATCTAATTGTGGATAGTGGTTGCTCTGGAAGCATGACAGGAGACAAGGAGATTCTGTCAGATTTTAGATCTATTTGTGGAGGAAGAGTTGCATTTGGGAATGATCCCAATGGAGGAAGAATCACTGGAAAAGGAACCATCAAAGCAGGGCGTGTAGATTTTGAGAATGTTAGATATGTGAAAGAGCTCAAGTTCAACCTTTTGTCAGTCTCTCAAATCTGTGATAAAAAGCACCATGTGTTATTCACTGACACAGAATGTCTCATCCTTTCCCCTGACTTCAAGCCTGTTGATGATAACCTGGTATTCCTTAGAGTACCAAGAACCAATGATGTGTATAGTCTGGATATGAAGAGTCTTCACTCTTCAGGGAGAGCCACATGTTTAGTGGCAAAAGCAACATCTGAAGAAGCACATCAGTGGCATAGAAGATTGGTCCATGTAAATTTTAAGAATATCAACAAATTGGTCAAAGGAAATTTAGTTAGAGGTTTACCTTTAAAGACTTACAAGAATGATCACTCATGTTTGGCGTGCAAGAAGGGTAAACAACACAAAGCTTCATGCAAGAAGCTTGAGGAAAGAACTATTAGAGAACCTTTGGAGCTGTTACACATGGATTTGTTTGGACCTGTCTCAATTGCAAGTCTAAACAAGAAAAAGTACTGCTTGGTTGTGACATATGATTGCAGTAGATTCAGTTGGGTATTTTTCTTGGGATTTAAAGATGATACTTTTGATGCTATTCATACTCTTATAATAGCACTTGAAAACCAATTGAGACTCAAGGTTAGAGGTATTAGATGTGATAATGGGACTGAATTCAAGAACAAGCTTATGGATGAATTTTGTGCCAACAAAGGGATCAAGAGGGATTTCAGCATTGCAAGAACACCACAGCAGAATGGTGTTGCAGAGAGAAAGAATAGGACTTTGATTGAAGTAGCCAGAACTATGCTAGCAGATTCCCAATTACCTATTCAATTCTGGGCTGAAGCTGTAAGTACTGCTTGCTATGTGCTTAACAGAGTATCAGTCACCAAACCTCAGATGAAGACACCTTATGAATTGCTAATTGGAAACAAAACCAACATTCGTTTTATGAAGCCTTTTGGATGCCCTCTAACAATTCTTAATACAATTGATAATCTGGGAAAGTTTGATGGCAAGTCAGAAGAAGGATATCTAATGGGATATTGTACCAACAGCAAGGGATTTAGAGTGTACAACAGAGTCACCAAGAAAGTTCAAGATTGTCTTCATGTTGAATTTTTAGAAGATCAAGAAAATCAGAAGGGTAAAGGTCCTGATTGGATGTTTGATCTTGAAGTTTTGACTCCTTCTATGAACTATGTACCTGTTAGAGAAGAAAATCAACCTGTGCACAATGGAGAAGATTTACAGTATGTTGTTCATGGAGTCCATATTAGACCTGATGCTGTTCCTGATGAAGAACCCATACATGTTGAACCACAGCAAAGTACTGATGAACCAAAATCCTCACTGTCTGATGAGGATCAAGCTATTCAAGAGAAACTTAATCAGATGCTTTTTCAAGATTTAGTAGCCCATTCTTATAATGATGATCAAAGAAGAGCTTATGAAGAAGCAAAGAAAAAGAACAAGACTGCAGAGTTCTATCACAGTACTTTGGGTAACAGTACTTTCGATCAAAGTACTGCTGCACCTATTGACAGCACTTTGGATGATTTGGATTATCCTACCATGTCTGGCTTAGAAGATACTGATGATGAGTTAGATAATGAAGGTATTTTCTCAGATTCCAATGAAGATGCTGATTTCACTAATTTGGGTGATAATTATGAAGTTCCACAGACTCCTACCTTAAAAATTCATAAAGATCATCCTACTGG
Source organism: Chrysanthemum seticuspe (assembly GCA_019973895.1). Lineage (NCBI taxonomy): Eukaryota > Viridiplantae > Streptophyta > Magnoliopsida > Asterales > Asteraceae > Chrysanthemum > Chrysanthemum seticuspe. The sequence goes on from BPTQ01000008.1 coordinate 53,022,253, forward strand.
TCAAATCATTGGACCTTCTTCTCATGGAGTGCTTACAAGAACCAAAGCTAAGGGTTTTTCTACACCTCATAACACTTTACTTAGCTTTGTTTATAAACAAAACAGGATGAATCACAAAGATCATCAAACATGCCTGTTCACTTGCTTTATCTCTCAAGAAGAACCCAAGAATATAGCTCAGGCATTATCTAAAGAGAGTTGGGTTGAAGCTATGCAAGAAGAACTTCTTCAATTTAAACTTCAAGAAGTTTGGGTACTATATGATCTACCTGATGGAAAGAAGGTAATTGGTACAAGATGGGTGTTCAGAGTCAAGAGAGATGAAAGAGGGAATGTCATCAAGAACAAGGCAAGGTTAGTAGCTCAAGGCTACATACAAGAAGAAGGAGTATATTATGATGAAGTATTTGCTCCTGTAGCAAGGATAGAAGCCATTAGAATATTCTTTGCTTTTGCATCATATATGGGATTTCAGGTTTATCAAATGGATGTCAAGAGTGCCTTTTTATATGGTAAGATTACAGAGGAGGTGTATGTTAAACAACCTCCTGGTTTTGAAGATCTTGCACATCCAAACAAAGTCTACAAGGTGGTTAAGGCTCTTTATGGCCTTCATCAAGCACCTAGAGCTTGGTATGAGAGGCTATCTACTTTCTTATTGCAACATGGTTACAGGAGGGGAGCCATTGACAAGACTTTGTTTATCAAGAGAGATAAGAAGGATATCATGTTGGTTCAAGTATACGTTGATGATATCATATTTGGAGCTACCAAACAGTCCATGGTTAAGGAGTTTGAGCAGCTGATGCAGAATGAATTTCAAATGAGTTCAATGGGTGAGTTAAATTTCTTTTTGGGACTTCAAGTTAAGCAGTTAAAGGAGGGAATTTTCATAAGTCAAGACAAGTATGTATCTGACATACTTAAGATGTTTAATTTTGATGCTATGAAGCCAGTTACTACACCTATTAAATCTATAAACTCATTGGGCAAGGATGAAGATGGACAACCTGTTGAAGTCAAGTTGTACATATCCATGATTGGATGTCTTATGTACCTCACTGCATCTAGGCCTGATATCATGTTTGCTGTTTGTCTATGTGCAAGATATCAAGTCTCATCTAAGGTCTCTTATATGAATGCAGTGAAACGGATTTTTAGTTATTTGAAACAACAACCTAAGTTGGGGTTGTGGTATCCAAAGGATTCACCTTTTCACTTGGAAGCTTTTTCAGATAGTGATTATGCAGGTGATAACTATGACAGAAGATCAACTACTGGAGGATGCTAATATCTTGGAAGAAGATTAGTCTCATGGCAATGTAAGAAACAGACTATTGCAACAACATCCTCTACTGTAGCAGAATATGTGGCTGCTGCAAGCTGTTGTGGACAAGTTTTGTGGATGCAAAATCAACTCTTGGACTATGGGTTCAATTTCAAGAATACTCCTATCAACATTGATAATGAGAGTACAATTTGCATTGTGAAGAATCCAGTTTATCACTCCAAGACCAAGCACATTCAGATTAGGCATCACTTCATCAGAGATTGTTATGAGCACAGGCTCATTAATGTTGTCAAGGTTCACACAGATGATAATGTAGCTGATTTACTCACCAAAGGCTTTGATGTTTCAAGATTCAATCACTTGGTGGTAAGCATTGGCATGATTAATTACTGAGCTACATTTGAGGGGAGGACTATTTAGTGTAAAGTATAGTCCTATGCATTGCTTGAGGGGAGGAAATTCATGTTTATTTGATGTATTTGCTATTGTAAAGATGAGAATGGGAAAGTACTGCTTTTTGGTTTTATGAAAGTACTGCTTGGAAAGTACTGCTCTGGAAAGTACTGCACACGTGGAAAGAACTGTTTGTCGTATCAAAGTACTGTTCCAACGGTAATATTGAGGGGTAAACTACACTAACGGTAACTTTGTTATTAAGGGCTGTGATTTTTTAAATCTCACCTATAAATAACTACTCTCCGAATTTCCCTCTCATCTTTATACAATATAATCTTTTCCATATTTCTCTCTCTTTCACCTATATTGTTCACTCACCGCTTTCTTTGTACAACAAATCATCAATGGCAAATCGTAATACAGTTTCAAAACACAACATAGTGGCGAATTTAGACAAAACTGAAGCTAATGTTATCTTTCATGATATCATTGATTTTCTCGCTGGATCGCCGATTAGTTATGCACTTTTAGTGGAACCAGATATCATTGAGCCCTGGATTCAACAATTTTGGGCAACTGCTAGGGTTCATATGGAGAATGATGATTCGTATATTCAAGCTAAAGTTGCTGGGAGAACTGTGAAGGTTACTGAAGCCTCAATTCGTGAGGATTTATTGTTTGATGATGAAGAAGGGGTTGTTCGTTTTGATAAGCAATTGATTTGGGATACATTCAGAGACATTGGTGCTAAAAGTACATCATGGGAGCAATTTGGGTCTAACATAGCATCTGCTATAGTAGGGTTGGCTACAAATCGAATTTTCAACTTTTCACGGCTAATCTTAGATGGAATGCTCTCACACATCTCACATGGATCAAGATGGTTGATGTATCCATGGTTTATTCAAGTGTTCTTGAATAAGCAACTTGCTGATGTACCAAAGCCTACAAGTCTTCTACCTGTTGTGGTACAACCAGCCAAGATTTTCACTTTTATAGGCTAGGAAAAGTGATCTATTCACTGGAAGGCACACTCCATTAACCACTTCTATGATGGAGGTTGTTCAAGCAATCAGAGATGAGGCTGCAGAGAGTGATGACAGAGAAGGTACTGCTTTTACACAAGGTACTGCTTCTCAAAGTACTGCATCACAAGGTACTGCTTCACAAGGTACTGAAGTTCAAGAAGATATTGCAGTTTCACCTCCACCATCTCCACAAGTCTCTATTCATGATTCTCAACAAGAAGAATACTCACCATCTAGAGGAGATGAAGAAGCTATGGCGCCTGAGGATACAACTCTAAACAATTATGCTTTATCCAGAGAATTGACTAGATTGAAGAAATCTTTTGAAGAACAGGCTACGCAGATTCAGAAGTTGAAGCTTAAGTTTAGAAGACTCAAGAAGTTTGTCTGGCCATTGGTTCAACATCATCGTATATGGGTCAAGTCTCAAAGAAGGCAAGGCAGGCCAGTTAGGCACTTTAAGAAGACCACCAAAGGCAAAAAGGTTCAACAACAATCTTCATTCCAATTGGGGAAGAAATTGGAAGATAAGAATTTGAATGAAGAAGCTGAACCTCAAGGTACTGATATTCAACCTCAAGGTACTAAAGAACAAGTCAATATTGAAAGTACTGAAGAAGAAAGCACTAGAGTTCAAAGTACTGATGATCAAGATACTGCTGATCAAAGTACTGCTTTTCAAGGAACCTACAGGCAAGAGTTAATTACACCAAGGTTGTTAGATTTTAAAGAGGAAGCTGGTCCTTCAACTGTTATATATGAAGAAGAAGTTGGTCCTTCAACAGTCATACTAGAAAAGGAAGCTGATACACCCAAACCTATACATACTGCAAGTGATGATGAAACCATTGCTGAGATCTTGCATGATTTATCAAAGCCAAGGGGTGTTAGCATTCCAAGAGTTACAGAAGAACAACCAAGAGCTTCTCAACCTTCTATAGATCCAAAAGATAAAGGAAAAGGTAAACTGATTGAAACTAAAAAGAAAAAGAAGCTTACATTGGCAGATATTAGAGCAATTGAAATTGCTAGGAATGAGGAAGCAGCTAGAAAGGTACAAGCTGAATTGAATGCTGAAGTTGCTAATGAAGAAGCTAAGAATGAAGAAGCAGCTAAGAAATTGCAAGAAGAATTGAATGTTGAAGCTGCTGTACCATTAAAGTCACCTATTCCTGTTTCTGCTTTACCAAGAAGACCAAATCGTGCTAAGGAAAGAAATGCAATGATGGCATATTTAAAAGGTCAAGGGTATATTGGATTGCAGAAGTTGAATTATGTTGAGATGAAAGAATTGTATGAAGCTGTTAGAGAGGCTTATCAGAAGAATGTTGAGAGTATCAAAGATTTTAAAGATACTGATACCCAGAAAGAAGATGATAAGAAAAGAAGCTTAAAAGAAAAAGATCAACTGAAGTTGAAGATACACAGCCATCAAAGAAGATTGAATTAAGGTCTGATACTGATGATGAACTAAGGAATTACTTAATAGTAGTAGAATTTGAGCATTCTAAAGATGATGCTGAAATGAAGAAGAACAAATCTCCAATAACTACTTTTGAAGTTGTAGAATCAAAGGATGGAAGTTATCTGATGTTTCACAGAGAAGACGAAAGCTTCAGGGTGTTCAATATGCTATGGGATCTATTGCACATAATAGATAGAGTGGATTTATTTCATTTATATCATTTGGTGCGAGAATATTTTGAACACAATCCATCAAAAGGAGTTGGTTTAGTCTTGCTTGGAGATCTCACAACTATTTGGGAAACTGAAGAACAAAGCACTGCTGAGATTTGGAAAAACCAAGAAGATTGGGAGATTATCAGATGGAGATTCTTTGAAGAATCTGGAGTACATGTTCTAGAGTTAGAAGATGGGACTATGATTCACATGTTAGCAGACAGAAGATATCCGCTTACATCAGATCTTATGAGGAGAATGCTAAAGCATGGAATGGAAGTTGAAGAAGATAATGAAACTGCTCTTATGGTCATCAAATTGTTTATCAGATGGACTACTATGGCTGATGATGATGAATAACTGGTATGAATCTTTATTGAATAAATTATTTTTGAAATATCAGTACTTTATTCAAAGTACTGCTGATCAAACAGTACTTTCATCAAAGTACTGCTTGCAGCTTTAAACCAGTTAATGATTTTTGAACAAAAACCTTTTGTTAAGTAACAAATATTTTGAAACTTAAAAGAAATAAATGGTTTTTGAGATGGTAAAAACAATAGGTTATCAATCCACCATGGTTAAAAAAGGATTGGCTAATCCATGAGCAAACGGCTCTGGTAAAGATATCTCAAATCCGTTTTATAGTTGACAACTTGCTAATAAGTTGTATGGTAATCAACTCGCCATATCAGTAAATGTGAAGAGTTGGCTAGCCCACAAGAAAATGGCTTGTGGTAAAGGCTGTGGAAAAACCATTATTTGGTAATTAGTTCACCATAGATGAAAGAACTAACTAGTCCAAAAGGGTACAGCTTTTGGTAAAGACAAATCAAATCTGTTGATAGCTGATGATTCGCTAAAAATCATATGGTTATCAATGTACCATGGTCTTACACACCAAAACATTTGGCTACTCCAGAGTTAATGGCTTTGGTAAAGAGAAAACAAAATCCATTAAATTTTCAATGATTCACCTCTTACAGGAGTTTACACACCTGGAAGTGATGAGAATAGATTGCAACTTAAACTGAATTAATGTACAAATTGTCATATGTTGTTGTGTTGCTGAAAAGATGGAGCTTGCTGAATGATGCTGTAAAAGAATTATTTCTAAAAGATACTAAGATAATACTGATATAAGCACAGAGATTACAAAGATACAATCTAAAGACAAAGACACAATCTTTCCTTGAAGATGGAGAAGTTAAAGATAAATTTACAAAGGAACTTGAAGTCAAGCAAGTAGAATTCAAGTTAGGGGAGAATTGTTGGGATATGAAAGTGCTGAAGAATGACAAAGTACTGGAAAAAGTCAAAGTACTGCTAAAGAAGAAGTCAAAGTACTGTTGTCGAAGTCAAAGTACTGCAAGGCTAAAGAACTGCTATATTCGTTTATGGAAAGCTTTGTTATTCTAGAATATTCTTTGTTTAGATTACTTGTCGTACAAGGTTACAAATTGTAAACCGACTAGGGTTATCCTTAAGCCTATAAAAGGACCCCTAGATTGGCATTAGAGTTTACGAGTCTACGAGTTCTTAGAGTTTTAGAGAGTTCGATATTAGTGTTTTAGAGTTGTTTAAGAGTCTGCATAACAAGCAGATTTAGAGTTATTAATAAAATCATTGAAAGTTAAAGTTATATTCTTCTTAGCTTTGTTAAGTAAATTCCGCATACTTAATAAAGTTTGCTCAGTATTTCATTGTTAATAACTTAAGATTTATCCGAGGTTATTAAACCCTTAACACGCTATTTAAGTTAGTTTGGTTAGAGTACATCGATCCAACACCAACAAAAGGAACAAGGTTACCCCTTATGAACCCTGGACTAAAAGGAAACCCAACCTGAACTATCTTAGGGTTTGGGGTTGTAGGGCTGTTGTAAGACTCCCTGACCTGAAAACTTTGGGTGAAAGAGGCATTGAATGCATCTTTATTGGATATGCTGAGCATTCCAAGGCTTTTAGTTTCTATGTTATTGAACCTAATGAATATGTTTCAATTAACTCCATAATTTAATCAAGGGATGCAATCTTTGATGAGAATAGATTCTCATCAGTCCCTAGACCAAGTCAGAGGATTCCTAATGGAACTCGTGACACTGGTGTATCAGAGGTCCCTGATGAATTACCATCAGAGGTCCCTGATGAGGTTGTGGTTCAACAACCTGAACCTATGCTCAGAAAGAGCAAAAGGGTCAGGAATCCAAAGTCATTTGGACCTGAGTTTCAATTATACTTAATTAAAGGAAGAAGGGATGAGGTCTCTGACCAATACTCCTATTGCTTCATTGTTGAGGATGATCCCAAGACATTTGAAGAAGCAATGAACTCCCAGGATATTGCTTTCTGGAAAGAAGCAATCAATGATGAGATGGATTCCATCATGGGCAACAACACTTGGGTGTTGGTTGATATACCACCTGGTTGCAAACCTTTGGGTTGCAAATGGATTTTCAAAAAGAAAATGAAGGTAGATGGAACTATTGAAAAGTTCAAGGCTAGACTAGTCATTCAAGGCTTTAAACAAAAGTCAGGAATTGACTACTTTGATACTTATGCCCTAGTGGCTCGTATCAGTACAATTAGATTGCTGATTGCTTTGGCATCAATTCACAATCTGATTATTCATCAAATAGATGTGAAGACAACTTTCTTGAATGGTGAATTGGATGAGGAGGTTTATATGAACCAACCTCAGGGCTTCATCTTGCCTGGCAATGAAAACAAGGTGTGCAAACTGATTAAGTCTCTTTATGGACTAAAGCAGGCACCTAAGCAATGACATCAAAAATTTGATGAAGTGGTTTTGTCTAATAGTTATTTACTTAACCAGTCTGACAAATGTTTATATAGAAAATTTGATGAATCTGATAAAGGAGTCATCATTTTTCTATATGTTGATGACATGTTGATCTTTGGCACTGACCAAAATCAGGTTGACATGACAAAGGAATTTTTGTCATCAAGGTTCTCTATGAAGGACATGGGGGAGGCTGATGTTATCCTTGGTATAAAGATTAAACATGAAAGTAAAAGAATTTCTATCTCTCAATCTCATTATATTGAGAAGGTGTTAAGGAAATTCAATTACTTTGATTGTACTCCAGTGAGTACACCTATGGATACTTGTGAGAAGATGCTGCCTAATAATGGCAAGGCTGTATCTCAACTTGAGTACTCTAGGGTAATTGGCTGCCTAATGTATGCCATGACTTGTACAAGACCTGATATTGCTTTTGCAGTGGGTAAATTGAGCATGTATACTAGTAATCCTAGTGCTCATCACTGGCAAGCAGTTCAGAGGGTACTGAAGTATTTGAAGAGAACTATGGATTACAGTCTCTCATATACTGGTTATCATTCAGTATTAGAAGGATACACTGATGCAAGTTGGATCAGTAACACTGAAAACAATTCGTCTACCAGTGGCTGGGTATTCCTACTTTGTGGAGGTGCAATTTCTTGGGCATCCTAGAAGCAAACTTGCATCACTAGTTCAACAATAGAATATGAATTTGTGGCCTTAGCAGCTACTGGTAAAGAAGCTGAATGGTTGAAAAACTTGCTTCTTGAATGTACAAAAACATTGTTAAGCTAAAGTTACCTAAAAGGGGAATAACTTAATCAGTCGTACTAACATATGATTGTAATAGGCTCTAACCAAAAAAGATTTACAATATCTCCTAATTGCAGCTCTTTCTTCCGTTTCACGATCATCATATAAAGGATATTCCCTTACTCGCCACAGAGTAAATCCAAGGTGGTTGTTTGTTATTTTCTTACTCAGATTATTTGATTTGATGATAGACATTGCATTAGGGTTTTCTGGGTACGCTTCCAAAACAAGTTTGGGGATGACCAATGAGTACACAGTTTTGTTATATTGTACATAATGGCGGGAAATTGGACAAGACAGCTGCTACAGTAAATAAAACAAAATGACTATTGTACCCTCAACAGTAACATGATTACGAGTTTTTTTTGCGTATAACGGGATGAATCTGGCATTTAATGGCCAAGGTTTGGACCTGTGGCGATGAAAAGGCCGAGTTTTTTCCCATCGCGATCCGTCCTGCCAAGTTTAGGGACCAACGGTGTATTTTAGTCTAAATCTTATGTTTCGCAACTATTAACACATGAAACTTCCAATATCATCCAAATCAAAGTTTCTAAACTCATGGTTTAATAACTAATATTAGCATGTAACAAAAGATAAAGATAAAAAGAGCACGTAGTACATACATGTTAAATCGTATTTTTACATTGACTTTATTAATAAATAATATTTATAGATTACAATAAACCTAATGTACCCTAAGCTCACATATCTAGCTTGGACTGAGTCATCATTATTTCGGTTAATAGTACCTGCATAAGCATATCATAAATTTCCATTGTTGATGTGCAAAGCTTGTCAATGGCAACATATATCATGTTTCGTTTTCAAAACAACACAATATCTTATTTTCTATGCGTCTGATATTTACAAAGGAAATATATATTCGTCGCGATCTCATGTTCTTCCTCCATGATACATAACTCGATTGTTTCTTTTCCTTTGGATCAACTCAAATCTCTCTTAATTATTAGGTACCTTCCGTATGTGTTCTTGTGTTTGTATTTCGAATGGTAAAATGATCATTTTACATGACTGGATAGTCACAAAACACACATAATGATCAAAATTTGAAAGTGCAGTACGTACAATGAGAAAAAAATGTTCAATACACACAATGTCAAAAAGCGTCAAGTTAGATGACTTTTTAAATAATTAGCTCTTAATTTTATTACATATAAAGAGGAATTTTCATTTGCTTACCTTTATTTTGGTGCTTATCAAGGAAAAATCCTCACCATCCATCTAGTTTAATCTAATGGTGGGGATTAACCTAAGATTTATTAGATAACTTAAGTCCATGTTTTTTTTTTTTGTCTTTTTGTATTTATTTTTTATTCATATTTATTTTTGTCTTTCCATTTTAATTCACGTTTTTATTTTTTATTTTTATTTTTTTTAAATTCACGTTATTCACGTTTTTTTTTAATTCGTGTTTTTTTCTTCGCTTTCATACGTTTTCGTCCGTTTTCATATGTTTTCGCCCGTTTTCTTACGTTTTCGTTCATTATTCATACGTTTTCGTCCGTTTTCATACGTTTTCCTCCGTTTTCATACTTGTTTTTATGCTTTCATACGTTTTCGTCCGTTTTCAAACATATTCGTCCATTTTCTTACGTTTTCGTCCGTTTTCTTACGTTTTCGTTCATTATTCATACGTTTTCGTCCATTTTCGTCCGTTTTCATACATTTTCATCCGTTTTCATACTTGTTCTTACACTTTCATACATTTTTGTCGGTTTTCATACATATTCATCCAGTTTCTTACGTTTTTGTCCGTTTTCATACGTTTTCGCCCGTTTTCTTAAGTTTTCGTTCATTATTCATACGTTGTCGTCTATTTTCGTCTGTTTTCATACATTTTTGTCCGTTTTCATACTTGTTTTTACGCTTTCATACGTTTTCGTTCGTTTTCATACATATCCGTCCATTTTCTTATGTTTTCGTTCGTTTTCATACGTTTTCGTTCATTATTCATACGTTTTCGTCCGTTTTCATACTTGATTTTACGCTTTCATACGTTTTCGTCTGTTTTCATACATATTCGTCCATTTTCTTACGTTTTCGTCCGTTTTCATACGTTTTCGCCCGTTTTCTTACGTTTTCGTTCATTATTCATACGTTTTCGTCCATTTTTGTCTGTTTTCATACATTTTCGTCCGTTTTCATACTTGTTTTTACGCTTTCATACGTTTTCGTCCGTTTTCATACATATCCATCCATTTTCATACGTTTTCGTCCATTTTCATACGTTTTCGTTCGTTTTTAAATGTTTTCGGCCGTTTTCAGACGTTTCTGAAAATCGCAAGTGATATTCAGATGATCACAAGTGATATTCTGTAATATTCAGAATATAACTTGTGATATTCTAAATATCACAATTGATTTACATTTAATGTTTTGTAACATGAAAATCACAATTGATATTCAGAATATCACAAAGCGATATCTAGAAAATCACAAGTAATATTCAGAATATCACAAATATATAATTTGAATAGCAGCTACATAGTTTGGGGGTATTTGTTTAACCTTATTTTATTTGCTAATGAGCTTATGTGATTTAGGTTTATGTTTCACAAGCTTAATTTGCTTATTTTGAAACTTATAAAAATATGTAAGTTTATATTTACCATGTATAAAGAGAAAATGGTCAAATTTTGGTTTAGAGTTCATACGTATTCGTCCGTTTTCATACGTTTTCGTCCGTTTTTAAATGTTTTCGGCCGTTTTCATATGTTTCTTGAATATCACAAGTGATATTCTGTGAATATCACAAGTGATATTCTGTGATATTCAGAATATCACAAGTGATATTCTGAGTATAACAAATGATATTCTGAATATCACAAGTGATATTCTGTGATATTCAGATGATCACAAGTGATATTGTGATACTCAAAAAATCACTTGTGATAATTACAAGTGATTTTCAACTAATGTTTTGTAAAATAAAAATCACAAGTGATATTCAGAGTACCACAAAGTGATATCCAGAAAATCACAAGTGATATTCATAATATCACAAAGTGATATTCAGAAAATCACAAGCGATATTCTTAATATCACAGAAAATCACTTGTGATAGTCAGAAACGTAAGAAAGCGTAAGAAAACGGACGAAAAGGTAAGAAAATGGACGAATACGTATGAAAATGGACGAAAACGTATGAAGTGTAAAAACACGTTTGAAAATGGATGAAAATGTATGAAAAATAGACGGAAACGAAAGAAAACTGATGAAAATGTATGTAAACGGACGAAAACGGACAAAAAACGTAAGAAAACGGACGAAAACGTAAGAAAACAGACGAAAAGGTAACAAGACTGATGAAAGCGTATGAAAACGGATGAAAACGTAACAAAACAGACGATAACGTATGAAAATGGACGAAAACGTAAGAAAACAGACGAAACGTAAGAAAGCGGACGAAAACGTATGAAAACGGACGAAAACTTAAGAAAACGGACGAAAACGTAAGAAAACAGACGAAAACAGAAGAAAACGTAATAAAACAGACGAAAACGTATGAAAACAAACGAAAACGTATGAAAGCCGACGAAAATGTAAGAATACAGACGAAAACGTATGGAAACGGACGAAAACGTATGAAAACTGACAAAAACGTAAGAAAATGAATGAAAACGTAAGAAAACAGACGAAAACGTAACAAGACTGACGAAAACGTATGAAAACGGACGAAAACGTAACAAAACAGACGAAAACGGAAGAAAACGTAAGAAAACAGACGAAAACGGACAAAAACGTATGAAAACGGACGAAAACGTAAGAAAACAAACGAAAACGTAAGAAACAGACGAAAGCGGAGGAAAACGTATGAAAACGAACGAAAACGTATGAAAACAGACGAAAACGTATTAAAAGCGGAAAAAATGGACAAAAACGTATGAAAACGAAAACGAAAAAAAAACGTGAAATAAAAAAAAACAAAAAATAAAAAACAAAAAACGTGAAATTAAAAAAGGGGAATAAAAAAAGACAAAAAATGAGAAAATAAAAAAGAAAGATAAAAAGAAAAGAAAAATACAAGAAAAAAACATGGACTTAGGTTTAGACATATTAAATCTTAGGTTAATCCCCACCATTAGATCAAACTAGATAGAAGGTGGTGATTTATCCCTTAGTATGCAAGGATTTTTGAGTATGCAAAATAAAGTGCCTCTACATATAAAATAAATAACTAAAACTTAGTTTTGTTTAAAAAACTTACCAAATGAGTAATGTTATTGACTAAAATACTTTTACTTAAAAAACAATACAATTTATTAATTATTTAAACACTTAATTACAGTTTAATCCACAAACTTTTTCTACTTTCACTTACACCCGTATATACAATAAAATAAAATGGATATAAACATAATTAAATTGACGCTATTATTCATTGTCGCCGCTATGCGTGGATAATCGTCTAGTTTGTCAAATATGTTTATCTTAGGTTTTACAAGCTCTGGATCTATCTAATTTTTATTTTAAATATAAACAATCTTCAGTAGAAAATTATTGTTCACCGAACAACAAAAAAGGGAAAAAGGGCAAAAACAATCTTTCCAATTTCACTTGCGTCGCATAAACAGTCCTTAAAAAATTGCCAAAATAGTTCATGTATTACTTTTCATTACAGAAACAGTCCTTTAGTTAAGTTTGGGGACTATTTTTGTCTTAGTTAAGTATGAGGACTATTTTTGTAATGAAAAAAAACTCTTTGCTGTTAACTTTTCATTATATAAACAGTACCTCAGTTATGTCCCCGTGCTTAAAGTTACATAACCGTCCATTCGGTTTTAAAAACAGTCTGACAAAATTTATAACGACTGCCCCTGTCATTACTTGCCTTTACAAAACAGTCCATAGATTAAGTTCATGAACTCTTTTCGTAAAAAGCAAAAATGCATATATATCCCTCCCAAAATGAATAATTGCATATATATATCCTTTGTATAAGTTTTTTATGCACATAATACAATGGTTTTTATGTATGCTTTGGATATATATGCAATTTTGCATTTTCAAAAGGATATATATGCAAAAGCCCTTTGTAAAATAGTCCCTGTAGTTAGCCCACACCTCCGCAACAGAACGCGGGTAAAAAAATCCTTTTTTTACAAAAAAAGAAACCAAAAAGGATGAAAACATTAAAAAAACAAATAAATTTACTTTTTTATTTTTATTAGTTAAATATATTTTTAGTGGGTGTGTTTGGTAAAACTATTAACATAGTGTGTGTGTCTTCACTTACTCCGGCGACACAAACAAACAAACCCTAATTAAGACCTTTTTTCCGGTATGTTAAATCTCTTGATAATTTATTGCTTAATTAACTATTAGTAGTGTTTGGGATTAGGGTTTTATTTTATTATAGTGGAATTGATAGATTAGGGGATGTTTGGGATTGCACATTTTTATTTAAACCTTGCTTATTATAAACAGATTACAGGGAGGGCGAGTCTTCGGGGGTGTTTGTTTAAGCTTATATGCGGGCGTATGAGCTTATTTGTGTTTCGCCTTATATTTCGTAAGCCTCAATTTTCCGGCTTATTTCGAGACTTGTTTTATAAGTTTATTATATAATGATAAACTTAAGTACAGTTTAATCCACAAACTTTTTCTACTTTCACTTACACCCATATATACAATAAAATGAAATGGATATAAACATAATTAAATTGACGCTATTATTCATTGTCGCCGCTATGCGCGAATAATCGTCTAGTTTGTCAAATATGTTTATCTTGGCTTTTACAAGCTCTGGATCTATCTAATTTTTATTTTAAATATAAACAATCTTCAATAGAAAATTATTGTTCACCGAACAACAAAAAAGGGAAAAAGGGCAAAAACAATCTTTTCAATTTCACTTGCGTCACAGAAACAATCCTAAAAAAATTGCCAAAAATAATTCATGTATTACTTTTCATCACAAAAACAGTCCTTCAGTTAAGTCTGGGGATGTTTTTGTCATAGTTAAGTATGAGGACTATTTTTGTAATAAAAAAAAGTCTTTGTTGTTAACTTTTCATTATATAAACAACCCTCAGTTATGTCCGGGGACTGTGCTTGTAACAAAAAGTTACATAACCATCCTTTCGATTTACTCATTGCAAAAACAGTCCAGAAAAAAATTATAACGATTGTCCTTGTCATTACTCGCCTTTGCAAAACAGTCCATAGATTAAGTTCATGAACTCTTTTCGTGTAAAAGGCAAAAATACATATATATCCTTCCCAAAATGAATAATTGCATATATATCATTTATACAAATTTTTTATGCACATAAAAACATAATACAATGGTTTTTATGCATGCTTTAGATATATATGCAATTTTGCATTTTCAAAATGATATATATGCAAAAGCCACTTTGTAAAATAGTCCATGTAGTTAGCCCCACACCTCCACAACGAGAGCGGGTAAAAAAAATCCTTTTTTTACAAAAAAAGAAACCAAAAAGGATGAAAACATTAAAAAAACAAATAAATTTACTTTTTTAATTTTATTACAGTAGTAAAATATATTTTTAGTGGGTGTGTTTGGTAAAACAATTAACATAGTGTGTGTGTGTGTTCACTCACTCCGGCGACACAAACAAACAAACCCTAATTAAGACCTTTTTTCCGGTATGTCAAATCTCTTGATAATTTATTGCTTAATTAACTGTTAGTAGTGTTTGGGATTAGGGTTTTATTTTATTCTAGTGGAATTGATAGATTAGGGGATGTTTGGGATTGCTCATTTTTATTTAAACCCTGCTTATTATAAACAGATTAGAGGGAGGGCGAGTCTTTGGGGGTGTTTGTTTAAGCTTATATGTGGGCTTATGAGCTTATTTGTTTTTCGGCTTATATTTCGTAAGCCCCGATTTTCCGGCTTATTTCAAGACTTACTATATAAGTTTATTATATCATAATAAACTTATATAAGCCCACAAGTCTCGAAATAAGCCGGAAAATCGGGGCTTATGAAATATAAGCCGAAACACAAATGAGCTCTTAAGCCCACATATAAGCTTAAACAAACACCCCCTGTGACTCAGATCTATGCGTAAGGACTTTAGGACGTCTGACCATTAGGTTACATTGGTGGTGGTTTTAAGCTTTTATGAACAGTTTATTTGCTTCGGAAATAAGCAGGCTAGCAGTTTTATGTTTTTGAAGGAGAATGTATTAGTATTAGTTACCATAGTGATAATTACACAGTTAGATCAGTAATGCAGGACATAACTTAGACCTTTTTATTTAGGGAATGAATGCAGACTCTTCGTGGGATCCCCACGACACCAAAATAACATGGGTTTTGCCTAGGGGCGTAAACGAGCCGAGTACTGCCAACCTTGAGCTCGACTCGTGGTCTAAAACTCGAGCTCGATTATTTTTACATTTCAAGCTCGAAACTCAACTCGAGCTCAATTATTTCCATAGCGAAAACTAGGCACCCGATAATACTCCAGACTGATTTACCTTTAGAACGCTGTTCTAAGTGGTTTATAATAGTTTGATTGCAGCTAGCGCGCTTGACTAAGAAGATAGAAAGGGCTTTTCTCGCTTGGTTAGTAAAGTCAAGTTTTTCGCCGCCTGTCACTCTGTCCAATCTTCCGAAACCGTGTCCATATTAGCTAACTTCATCTTTTTTCACTTGTTTAGAGTAATTGCATTAAAAAAATAGATGAAATATGAATCTGGTTGAGTTTTGCAAAAGGCACAGGTTAGATCATTATGGTGATCCCAAATACGCATCCGATCTTGTGTTTTGTGTTGCCCTTGCCCAATAGCAAGCCATAACATAAATGCATGACAGGGCTGTACCAAACAATTCTATACCAAGAGACCACATTACGTTCAGTTTGAAATTTTGAATATCCTTCCAAATAGCAGCAACTGAGAATGGCAACAGAGCTAAAAGTTTACGCGCATGTCCATTTATATTTTTTAGTCTGTTATCTTCACTTAGTGACGTCAACTGAGTCGGACTGACTGCTTCACTTTCAAACTTACAATCTTTAGCCTTATTACTTTTGCAACTACTTTTAGCAATTCATTCCATGGTCTACTACAATTAGCGAATATCCTTTTATCCTTTCGTGTCAGATGAAATAGACAATAGCTTCCGATTCTAGTCCTTAGACCATGTTCCTTAGCATGGCAGAAACACCATGTGTGCTATGTATGACATCATTACAATCATCATTCAAAACTGTTAATTGCGTCCTCCGGCCCAAACTTTAAAAGCATATCGACGCCTGAAAAACAAGTGCTCATGTGATCCAGGACATGACTTAAAGACAACTCTTTCCTCAGTTGTAATATGTCATGTATAGCTGTCCGTAGTATAAAAGTATGCCTAAGAACGCAATGTCAAAATCACGACTTCAGGGTCATTTTATCTTGAACAGGGAAAACCTCATCCTTTTACCCGTTTTTTATCTTGATGTTGAGGATCTAACTGTGATTTTGGGATTGTCTGAAGTAGTGGATAGGTATCACGCCAGTGCATAGGCCATTTCCATTCACCCTGTATAACCAAATCCGCAACCTTAAGATCATTAGGCAGATTAGCAGTTCTTATAACAGCGTTTGGGATTGCTAATCTGCTTTATAACAATACAATAAGCACATAAGGTGTAACTGGTCTTTTATGTTTCCGTATAGTTTATCAATCTAAACATGGAAAACTTTGTGAAAATGTATGACGTTCAACAACAATATGGAAAACCAACTTGATTAGTCAGTTTTGTACGCATTTACTAATTTTTGATTGCAATGCAGGGTTTGGTGTGACATGGCGAGCTCTGATGACGAGAAACGTGTTACCAATGGTAAAAGAAGGAGCAAGAGGTCCAGGACTAAGAGGACCTCTGATGTTACCAAATTTGTGGATCAAGTTTTGAATGGTACCAATGAGGCTTGCATGGAGAATTTTCGTATGGATAAGCATGTTTTTTATAAGCTGTGTGACATATTTCAAACCAGAGGTCTACTAAAACACACTAGCCGGATTAAAATTGAGGAGCAATTAGCCATATTTATGTTTATTGTGGGTCATAACTTACGTACTCGAGCAGTACAGGAGCTGTTTAAGTACTCAGGGGAGACCATTAGTCGACATTTTAACAACGTTCTGAATGCAATTATTACTATTTCGTTAGAGTTTTTCAAGCCTCCTGGTTCCGAAATTCCTCCAGAAATCCGAGAAGATCCAAGATTTTACCCTTATTTCAAGGTAATATAATAACTTTATTGCATACGATATGTAAACTAGGGTTAACAAGGGTAAAATCACTTAATATTCACTCTTTCTTGCTGTTTCCCGTAGACTTCTTTTGCAGCGGTTTATTCCCTTCACGTTATATGTAAACTTTTACCAGCCAGCTTTCATCATTTAGTTGATCAAGCTTCTTAACCTTGTTTGTTTCTACTCACAGAAAAATTGTGAAAATTTGACCAAAAAAAGTAAAGGGAATAAACTGTGGGAAACGTTCTTAGGGCTAAATCGCCCAAAAGTTGAAAGTTCAGTGCTTTTACCATTATTAACCCTATAAAGTAACTACAAGCCCATGGAAGATTGGTTTGCAATTTTTGATCACATGTGTTTCTTTGTATTGAGCAGGATTGTGTGGGAGCTGTTAGTGGCATTCATTTCCCGGTGATTGTCGGTGTCGATGAGCAAGGACCTTTTCGTAACAAAAATGGTGCTCTTTCACAAAGTATTATTGCTTCTTGCTCATTTGATATGAAGTTTCATTATGTTCTAGCTGGTTGGGAGGGGTCCGCACCAGATTTGAAAGTCTTAAATTCAGCTCTTACAAGGCGAAACAAGCTTGAAGTCCCTGAAGGTAGTTCTAAGTTTCCAAAATTTTGAAATTTTTTAACATCTATCTGATTGTAATGTCATTAACGTGTAATCGTGCAGGGAAGTATTTTCTGGTGGATTTCAAATATGAAAATATTCCAGGGTTCATTGCTCCGTATGTAGGTGCTCCATACGGGTTACTTGAACATGAAAATGGGTTCAAACCGCAAGATGCCAAAGAGCTATTCAATCATCGTCACTCACTGTTGCGCAGCATCACTGACAGAACACTTGTGGCACTAAAAGAGCGTTTCCCCATACTGATGTCAGCTCCTTCATACCCTTTACCGACGCAAGTGAAGTTAGTGGTTGCAGCATGTGCTTTACATAATTTCATACGTGACGAGAAGCCAGATGACAGCATCTTCAAAATTTATGAGCATGAAGGTTGTGTTACACAGTTGGATGAATCAACGGTACAGCCAGTTGGCTTTGAAAAGCCAGAGATGATGACAAATTCTGATAGCCGGATGATGGATGCAGATTTACCATTTGATATTCAGCAGATTGAAAGCGCCTCAAAATTGCGGGACACTATTGCTGCTGAGATATGGAATGATTATGTTCATGATTTTCCAATTACGGAAGCATAGCGTATCATTGACTTATGAGTTTTTCTTTTTAGAAGGTACATATTTAGCTTTGATGTAGGATGCTGCTATATGCTTTTTAGACCGAGAACAAAGTATTGGCGCTACCTACATTTTTTATGCCATGAGAATGTGTGATCGAATGACATGGAGTTTTTTATATTTTTTAGTTGGGTTAAAAAGAACTTTGTTTGATCTCCCGCTTCATTATTTTCTGAATTTTTTTACCCTGTTTTAATTTGTGTGCCACATTCTGTACCCTATTATTTGAGGGTCTTGGTTTTATCTCTCAATGCATTCTTTTCTAGTTATGATTACTAGCACTATAAAACAGGTATGTTTTTGACTTTCTTGAATCTTAGTTAAGGTGTTATACGATATGGTATCTGTGCAAATATTTAGGTCTGCAAACAATATATATGTAGCGGTCCTCCACTATACTATTACACCCAATGTCCATTTGCAGTGCTGCGCTGCTCGTTTTCCTTCCAACCACAGGAGAATCACTTTGCGCAGTGTCTCCAAGCATCATTGTTAGCAACAAGTGAATAACATTTCTAAGCATTAACCTTGGCATAAAAGTCACCATTCACTGTTTTCCAGTGACTTTGTTTTTTGTCATACCACACATCATGGCGCGACAGTTGAACCAGGAAATTTATTCATTAACTGAAAAACCATGTTTCTTGAAAACAGAACTAATTAAATACGTCTCAAAAAACGTTAAAACAAACAATCCAGCCGGAAACATAAAGATGATGTATATTACTTCTCAGAATAGACTAAAAAGCAGAAACACAAACTCTGAAGGAAACGCAAGCAGCTGCAGGAAGGTCCAAAAAGCGATAGATTCCTCATCCTGAAACACAGCACCGATTTATTAGCTAGAAAAAATTCAACGATTAAGTTTATTAATTGTAGAAAGAATAAGGGCTACTATTACTGTGGTTCATAACAACAAAGACCCATTGGATCCTTCATTCAGGTAGAAATAAGCCATTAAGTTCCTTACATTTCTTTTTTGAGTACCAAACGTTAATGTTCTCATCCGGCACCAACTCGAGGTGATTCAGGTAGAAATAAGCCATGATTTTACAGGACATAACATTAACAGGGTTGTAGCGGGTACGTTGACCAATTTACTATTATATTCTTCCTTTAAGTTAGTGAAAACAATCATGGCAAATTCACACTAGCCGAAACAAATAAATATATATTGCTCCCTTCATTCTGCCTTCTTTTCAGATTTTAGAACTACAGTAACCATATGATCATTGTAATCAATAATTAATCATATCACAAATTTTAGTAGTAGTTGGTGTAACATCGAAATAAGGTATTAGAGTTTTTGATCACTCCTTAAGTATTGTCCATGTAACATCGCAATGTTATTATAAGATGGCCGGGGAATGAAATGCAGTTTTAACATTGCAATCCTCTCGATGAGGACGAATTCTTTTCCATTCAAGGAAATATTTGCTTCCTAATACTACTTCCTAATACTTGATAAAAGACATATTGGAGACAATATTTGCTTAAATACAACTAAAAACAATGTGAAACCAAGAGAGAAGATCAATGTTTACCTTAATTTAAATTGCAATTGTTGCACGAGAGGGAATCGGTGAAACTAAACTCTCAACAAAGGTATGTGCTATAAATCCACTATCAAACTTCTGAATCACTGAATATGAACTATTGTTGGAATCATACAAAACCAATTCCTTGTTGAGTTTCAACAAAACTTTTTTGTCATGTGAAATACACAATGGCATCAAAAATATAGGTATCTTAATATTAGTTACGTGCGGGATGGAAACCAATTTAGTCCAAGAATCTTGCACTCCATAGACCTTCATCACCCATACCTCTGAGCGATTTCCACGATAATCACAAACCACAGACAACCATTCTCCCAAAGTACACAATGTCAGATAATTATGCCCATTATCATACACATTTTGCAAAATTTCGCCAAATGTTTCGGTAGCTAAATCAAAAGAAACTATAGCCGAATTATCAGATGATCGCCAATCTCTATATTCAGTCATCCAGTGAAGAGCTCCATTCAAAAACATTCCAGGCGCTCGCCTTGGAAAACCACGAGGAAGATCACCAAGTGTCTTCCAACATCCAGATTTCAATGAGTATATTGTCACTTTATAGGTGGCATGAGTTAATACATTATCAGAAATTGCAACAACTTTATAATCATCATTGGACTCATCGTACCCAAAACCAAACCCAACATACTCATCACGAAAATCACAGTGTGGCAAGCTATTCGGTCTTCTAGTACTAGGGTTCCAGATGAAGATACTATATTCGTTAACATATGCATAACAATCCACTGCAAGAACCGATAATACGAGATGTACCTTTACGAGTGAATGGATTATCAAGCTCTACGACATTAACAGATTTACCAAACATCACATGATCGTATAAACGAAAACTCTTTGAGTGATCATCGACGGAAATTAGTCGACAGCTGAGTGTTGCATGGTGCTAAAGTGAGATGAGATTTAATGAAACGTTGTTCCGATAGTAAGGAGTACCATAGTTTGCAAACACACTTACAACGTAGCAACGATTCAACATGAAGCTTTAACATAATCTGGACAATGATCTCTGTCGGAATCCATGGAGGATGTTGTTGCTCGAGTCCCATTGTTAGTTTGTTACCGTCACTTGTTTTTGCAAGACCTAAAGATTTGCTTTGTACTGTACTATTATTTGTAGGGATTATTTATAATCTTTTTCCTTGTATATTTACAAATTACGTACTTTATATATTCATATTGTAACATTGCAATTGCATATCCACAAAAGTAGGTTGAAAACTTCTTGAAGAAGCTTTTGCGAGGTGTGTTTACTACAAGTTTTTTTTCCAATGATTTATCTAAAGAAAATATATGAAAGAAAAAAAAATAAAAATAAAAATTGAATGAATTTACACGTGTTATTTTGATGGACTTTTGAGGAAATATTTCTTACGAAACCTTTATAGATAAATTGGAGGTAGATTAGATTTACAACCATCTAGCGTAAAGTATTTATTGAATTGTTTTACTTAAAGTATTTATTGAATATGTAATATTAATGTGAACAAGACAAATACAATATTAGTGGGCTAAAAAAAACCCTCAATGTTTTTCTCTCTTGGCGACAAAAAAAAAAAAAAAAAAAAAACCCTAACTCTAATCGTTTTTCAATAAATCTGCCTTGATTCTTGTGTTTTCTTCCATCGATCTGTATCTGTTTGTGATTAACATCCTTGTTAATTGTTCTTTTACAGATTGGCTGTTAGATTTCACTGGTTTTTGGGTGGTTTTAAATGGTTGACTTTTAGGGTTCTTTTCCGATTAAGTTATTTTGATCGCTACTTATTCTGAGATTTAACATGACCTGGTTTGATCAACATGATGGGTGTAGGGTAGTTCTTGGATCTTCACGGTTTAAAACCCTAACTTTGTAGTTAGGGTTTTTCTTTATTTATTATTGTTTGTGCATGCATGATGGATTTGTTCACTTTCTTGTCGTTGTGGGTTATTTGCTGGTTGTGGGTTTATTGAGAGATGGAAAAGGGATTTTTAAATACCAATAGTGAATCTAAAAAACAAAAATATGATGGTATGCTGAGAAGTCAGGTTAATGATTCCTTTAAGGATAGTCATGAGGGTACTTCATTTAAATTGGCCGGTCAAAATGAATCGGTTTCAATTGATGGGGCTGCTACTGTCCAATTGGAGGTGTCTCCTACTAAAGTTTTGAATAATGTTGGTACTTTCGAATCGTCTCAAGTTTCGAATCCAATAAGTGGTACGAATGTATCTGTACCAATGATGTCCTTTAATGACGTTCATGGTTCATTTAATTCACTGCCTGCTAATTTGGATGGTACATGCATGAATGTGAGTGTAACTCTATGGCTACTCCTATCGTGCATGGGGAAGCTACTCCTGGTCCAAATGTTAGCCAACCGAATGGTATTGATAAGGTTGTCGTGGATGCTTGTAAGGATTTTGATAATGCAATGCACAAGGTTAAATCGAAGAATGCCAAGAATGCTTTGAAACAGCTTTCTACATTATATGCATGTGCTACTTCAAATGAACCAAAGAAATACACGTCTAACTTTCGTAGGCTGGAGTGTGGCAAGATAACGAATGGTGTGGATCTTACTGTCCCTATGAAAGTGGTTGAAGAGTGAACACTAGGTATGAGAATACTCTATATGGTTATTTCCTTGGTAAACGCATTGCTTTCCTGTTGTTGATTATTATGTACGCAATGTGTGGGCTAAGTATGGTATTCAGAAGGTTATGATGAATGCTAAGGGGTTCTTTTTCTTTAAGTTTAATTCAAAGAAAGGTGTTGATGATATCCTTGAAAATGGTTTGTGGTTGATTAGAAATGTCCCTGTTATTCTTAAACCATGGACCTTGAACACCTACTTACTTAAAGAGGATTTGACCAATATTCCGGTGTGGGTTAAATTCGATGATGTTCCTCTTGCTATGTTTTCTGATGACGGCCTTAGTCTTCTTGCTACATTGATTGGTACGCTGAATATGTTAGATGCATATACTAGCTAAATGTGCAAGAAATCATGAGGTCGCAGTAGTTTTGCTAGGTGCTTGATTGAAGTTAAGGCGGATGAGGTACTTAGGGATAACCTAACTGTTGAAATACCCCTACTTGATGGGTCGGGTTCGACTATTGAGAAGATAAGGGTTGAATACGAGTGGAAACCTCCTCGATGTGATACGTGTAAGATCTTTGGTCATACTCTTGTTGAATGTCCAAAATCTGTTTTACCCCATATTCAGCCTACTAAGAGTGTTAATGATGGTTTCCAAACTGTCAACAATAAGAAGAAGGGTAAGCAAGGTGGTCCAACTGCTTCGGGTCAAGGAGGGTTTGCGAAACCTAATGTGGGTAAGAAGCTCCAATACCAACCCAAAAAGCCTCCTGCTAAACCTAAGCAAGTCGATGTCACTAAGAAAAAGGCTGCTGATGTGCCTAGTACGAGTGGGATGAAGGTTGCTATATCTAATAAATTTGATGCCCTTAGTATGGATGATACTGATGACTTTGGTATTCCTACTAAGAAAGTGAATAAGGATGTGGATGTTGGTTGTACAATGGAAGAAAAGAAAAATGAGTCGCCTAAGACTAGTAATATATTGCATGAATCGCTTGTGAGTATTCAATGGAAGCAAACGATCCTACCCTTATTGTTGAGAAAATTGGGGAGCTTGAAAAGCTTCTTATTGATGGTAAAGCTACTCTTGTGGATGATGATGGTAATCCTATTAAAATGGATTCTCCGACTACTTCTTCTAATAAGAGGGTCAACCCATTCTCTAAGGTGGGAGAGATTGTTGATTCCGACAGTGATGATGAGGAGGTTGTGAACACTTTTGATGAGTCAATGAACCTATTTGGTGGTGGTCATGATCGTGAAGATGATTATGATGACTATACGGATCAGGTCTACGATCTTCCAGAGAATTTGGATGCTTTATATGACACGTATGGTATCAAGCTCCAAGGCCTTGGTAGGAAGTAATTTTATTTTTCATAGGAGTCTAATGTTATCTTTTGAGTAGTGGTTTATTTTCTTGTTTAGAGAATAGGAAGTATCTTGTTATGTAAGCTTCTCCGCTTATGTAGCGGGCTGAGATTCCATATCCTTTGTACTTAAACGTTTTTTTGAAGTAATATATTTACCGAGTATTTAACCTTTTACCAAAAAAAAAAAAAAAATCTAAGAAAATAAATTGGGATCCTTACTTGATGTATTTAACCTCAACCGTATTGTTACTAGTAAGTATGGTAATGGGTTTCATTTACGCCGTATACAAGTGTAAAACATATATAAGTTGGTTTTAAAACTTTTTTAATACATTGAAACTAACTCAAGATAATGACATTTTGAACTTTAATGAATTACTTGTATGTCCAAAAAGTTTAAGCCCTATAGTACATGAATCAGACAACAAGCTATTTATTATACAAAAATGACGAATTTGAAGTTCGAAATGCATAATAATGTTATAAAGAGTTTGTGAGTTTGTCTAACAAGTCTTTTGAGAGTACCAATTAAACTTTATTTATTAGTTTCAAACAATGCTTTTAAACTAGAAATTGCATTTAAAAAACTTAAAAATTACCTTAATTAAATCTAATAAACTCAAAGTTTTCTTTTATAATAAGTTAACCATCGCCCTCAAAGTATCCGTAAACGTATAAAATGTTATGTCCAATTTATTTTGTGAATATAGATACGGGTTATCAATGAATAACAATTAGTTGCTACTAAGTGTGTCCATGTTTTTAGTGGTTCCTAAGAGCAAGAAGCTTATAAGGCACCTTGTGGGATACTATACGTGTCGCATAATTGATGTGGCTCGATGATAAACGTAAAGCTAAATGAAAATACCCCGCTTAATATGGATGAGAAGTATGACTTATTCACTAAGCAACACACCGACAAGTGTTTAGGGTATTCAACTATCTTGTGTTAGGATGTTGTACGTAAAATGTTCGGGTCCAAGAGCTTAAAGATGTAAAAATTAAATGTACATAATATCTAGCTTCGTCTTAAAAACAAAAAAAGGAATGAAGAAAAATACGGCACGAACAAAAATACATACAAATTACATATATACTTTTTGAAATACTATGCTATTTGATTAACATAAAAAGTTATAAGACTTTTTTCAAGGTAACGAAAATACTTGTAGTATTTAAGATTTTGAAACTAGACAATACTACAACTCTACAAGTATAAAAAACTTCATAAGAGTAAGCCCAGGCCCAGCCCAACATGAGAATGATAATATATAACTAGTCAGTCTCTTCCTATTTTCAGGTGCATTGTAATCACCCCTGCTCTCTTTCTCTCCCTCCCATTTTCTGCAATGGAACCTTCTCTCTTATTGGTTGAAACCATCACACACGGATCAAACATATGCACCATTGGATCATTTCAAATCCAATCCAATGGTCTCAATCTTCAATCCTTGTGTTTTTGTTTTAACCAATCACATTTCTTCATTTCATCTATATAAACCCCATAACTTCATCCTATCTTTCTTCAGTAACTAAGTAAGTACAATGGGCCAGTGTTGTTCAGTACCACAAGCGATGGAACATGATGGGAGAGAGAACTTGGTTCTTAGGGTGAGGGTTGGCGCAGACAAGATGCAATTCATGATAAAACTTTCGGCTGTGCATGGCATCCGAAGTGTTACTGAAGAGCATGGTGGGATAACCTGGGTTAGGGGCAGGGTTGACCGCCCCGCGTTTGAGGAAATGATGCAGCCACTGTGGGAACTTCACCAGTTGGAGCTACACCATATACAGTGGGCCTAGAAACTAGAAAGTAATGAATTAGTGATTTAATGAAGTACATCCATTAAACTGGTTGTGTAATGAATAACTAATGAAGTGTTAATGAATAATTAATGAAGTTTTTGTTTTCCTTTTTTTTGTTGTTGTAATGTTTGCTTATTTGAAGTTTATGTGCTTGTGATTATATTGTGAAGAGGAAGAATTTAGCGAGAATTTGTACAAGTGTGTTCAGTCAGTCAGTGGAGTTGGGTCTCCAATGTTGCTTCTAGTATGGTACTAGGATTAATGTAGTGGGTTAGGATCCAAACCCGGTTGGTGTTATGGTTTTGGAACAATGTTACCAAGTTATATCAATTCACTGTTTTGTAAAACCTGTAAATGGTGAGAATAGCTTCTTTTGCTCTTTCGTTTATGTTCAAAAACTCGACAGTCATGTCGCAGATTACACTTGTCAACTTGTTAGGTAAGCTCAAGCCCATATCAAGTAACAACCGAGTCAACGACATTATGTCACGCAAATGACTATACAAGCTTAGGCTGAGTAGGGTCTCATCAGACCCAAATGAGACACTTTACCCTGTTTGAGTCTGTGTAAATGGTAAACTCAAGCTCCGTGGATCAGTTGGTCAAATTATTTGATTTAGTTCATATCTTATGAGCCGATCTGAGGTTCAATATGTCTCTGCAACCACAAGTATTTCACATGTGTTGGACGGGTTGTAACTGTCATAACCACATATCGAATATCGAAAATTTAAGTATTGATCATTCAATAGATACATACACAGCCCACATGAGTCTCCCATACAGTCATGGCCCATCTAAATCTGTTTGATATTCTGTCCCTCGGGTCTCAGTTTACCGATTTCAGCAAAAAGGTTGCGCCTTTAAGACAAAATATAGCAATGTCGATATGTACAAGATGCTGGTTCCATTATTTGTTCGACATGATCTTATCAATCTCGCCGTTCTCATTATACATAGCCACAAGTTTCTTTGCGTATGATGGCATGTGTCTAGAAGCTCTGCATTCATCAGGTTATGACATCAAATTTGACCTCTGACAAATTTCCGGGATTAGCATTTTATTTCGCTTATTGTAGGCATGATCTCTAATAGATTTTTCACCAAATTCAGCATTTCACTTCCGCGTTCATTTCTGCAATTGCAATGGTCAAATTAAATGTCAAATAATAAGTTCATATGAAGCGTGACAACCCAACATAAATAAAAAAGATGTAAACTCCGTTCTTCTTCACCTCACTGTAACGTATTGTGGATGTTGTGTCATGCTAACCCCTAAATATTTTGGTACCCCTATATACCAACCACCAAATCCTGAATAGCAGATAAATCAAAGCAATAAGTTCTATAAAAAAACAGAAAACTATCAGAACGATATTCACTTTAATGGGGAGAAGAAAGCTTACAGCTAATCCGTTTGTGTAGTCAAAACAGCTGCAAAAAAGAGAGCATAAAAGATCAAACCCTTGATTGATCGCGTGGTGGCCTATATGAAGATTCAAGAAACTTGTACAAGTAACACATGCATGGGGAAATACCTGTAGCAGGATGGTGCTATAACGTCAACCAAATCATTTGCTGGCAGAGGGAAATATGGAACCTGTTTTAGTTAAATATAAAGCATCTTCTATAATAGGTAATTACGATCAGAAGGCAAACGGTACTTTAAGTCACTGAAAAAAGGTTAATTGGTTGTAGTACCTCTTCTATATGACCATACAGATGCTTCAAATGGACCTATCAATCTGGAAAAACTTATATTCGTTTACGAACTTATTTGAAGTACTTAAACGCGTAAGTGTTGTTGAAAGAAGAATGGGTTTGTGATAAGTAATAACATGTAATGGAAGGTAGAATAAACGGTCAAAATAAGTACCTTATAATATTGCATAAAATTACAGTAAAGAACTGTTTCTGGGTCTGTGCTAGCAGTTCGTAGAAACTTATCTAGTTCATCTCGTGTTCCATTATCCACTACAACAAATATTGTAAAACACAAGATAAACAAAATGGAATAGCCCAAAAACTATGAATGCATCACTTAACACAAATTTAACACGAACTTTTTAATAATACGTCGTGTAAATGTAAGGTTAATAAAATGGTACTCAAAAGGCCAGAATACAACAAAACGTGAGCTTATGAAATGGTAAAACTTACCACAATTAGCCCCTAATACATAAAGCTTGTCCAAGTTTAAATATTGCTCCACCGATCGTAATGCTGCAGATTAAGAAACCACTTTGCATTACAATAATGAAGTTACAAGAACGAAATATAAAAAAAATAACACAAAGGGCCATACCTTGTACTTGGCATCCGACACCACAGAAAAGCAGACGCTTTATACCCGCTGCCTGTCTTACACAGAGAACAATGTTATCATGTGTATCATTAGAGGTTGCAATTTCGACCCATTTGAGCTATAAATGGGTCGATTCAAATCTGAACCCCCTCCCATTCTCCCCCCAGTCCACCCGTTTTGACTCTGAAAGAGTTGAAGTGAGTGA
The DNA here is from genome assembly GCA_019973895.1 of Chrysanthemum seticuspe. Classification (NCBI taxonomy): domain Eukaryota; kingdom Viridiplantae; phylum Streptophyta; class Magnoliopsida; order Asterales; family Asteraceae; genus Chrysanthemum; species Chrysanthemum seticuspe. Next base: position 53,050,620 of record BPTQ01000008.1, read on the forward strand.
TGAATTACCTCAGCTAATGCAAGTGTGTTAAGGTTGGGAGACAATGTCGGCTTGACTCCTTTTGCTGCTAAAACTTCCTTAGGTGTCCTATTAAAACGTTTAAGTATTAAATAGCTGAAATTTCGGAGATATTGTGAAATCGTACTTTGCAATGTGTATTGTTGGTGGTTATTCGTCCCAGAACAGGGTGTAGATAATCAATTACAGTAGCAATACCACTTGGTGGTTACCGGATATCACTTGGAATCGTGTGATCACTTTCCAAAGTAAACTATTCGACCCTAATGCCTGGGTATCACGAATATCTACTTGGGATAAGACCAAATGCAGTTAGAGAATTAGGCACAATTCTATAACCCTTTCGCTAATAAGTGTTTTTCGTTTTCTGTGTGTGTCTCATGCATGTTCAGATCTCCTATATATAGGAGGTTACTCTTGAGCTATTCCAATGGAATTATGAGTATTAATCGGCCCATTAATAGCCTCATAATTATCCCCATTATAGCCGTTAGTGGTTACATGACCAATTAAACGTGGTCATAAAGAAGTTGTAACTGCTATTTAGCGGTACTTTCCATAAGCAGTACTTTCCACTAGCAGTACTTTCCACTTGTAGTGGAAATACAACCTATCAGTGGAAACACTGCTTATCAGTACTTTCATAGTACTAGCAGTGGATACACTACTTCAGTGGGAACACTGCCTATCAGTGGAAACACTGCTTATCAGTGGAAACCACAAGCAGTACTTTCCACAAGCAGTACTTTCCTCAAGCAGTACTTTCACCAAGCAGTACTTTCACCAGTACTACCAATACAAACCACTATAAGAGTCAGGGTGTTCATGGACCTTATGGGTGTACACTCCGTACCTCCTAACCCATTACAAGGTGTGAACTAATCCCACAAGTGCACTAAATTTTCCAACAATCCTCCCCAAATTTAGTTCACTTCCTTTGCATGAAAAATTAAACATCAATCAAAACATGTGCATAAACGAAAATGTCCTGAGGATTGAATTTCCATCTTAGTAAATTACACGTTCAAATATTCGAGAATCAGGGTGTTCTAAGAATTGAACCCTTCAACCCATTTGAATACCTGAAGATAAAATACACACAAGTTTTCAAACACTTAAAAGCTCCTGACACTATACAAGCCATGTGTCCATATCCAAATTCATAAATGTTGCAAAAGCTAAAAGTCCAAAGCTTCCTGAAGCGGCAAAACTTCAATATTTACATAGGTGGTTCCTCTTTAGTCATGCTCCTGCCAAGCACTTTTTCAAAGAAAATTAACCATTAAGAAGTAAAGACTTCATCCTCCTTTCAGCAGGTTCTGAGCACAACCTTGGGATGTAAATAAAACATGTGCTCCAGTCCACTGAATGTTCAGCTTTCCACATTGAACTCAGCTCCCAAGTTTCCTTAGGAGGGAGTTGGGTGTCCTAGCATTCAGTGACTAAGTTGGACTTAAACCCATCCCTTTAGCAGACTTTATAACCAAGTCTCTAGCCAAACCCTTCGTCAAGTGATCAGCTAAGTTCTGTTGAGATCTAACAAACTCTATAGATACCACCCCATTCATGATAAGCTCACGAATCATGCTATGTCTGACACCTAAGTGTCTAGACTTACCATTGTACATCTGGCTATAAGCCTTAGCCAATGTAGCTGCACTATCACACCGGATAGAAATAGGTGCTATAGGTTTAGGCCACAATGGAATCTCAAGAAGCAAGTTTTTCAACCATTCAGCTTCTTTACCAGCAGCTGCTAGAGCCACAAATTCAGATTCCATTGTTGAACTGGTGATGCAAGTTTGTTTCTTGGATGCCCAAGAAATTGCACCTCCACCAAGTAGGAATACCCAGCCACTGGTAGACGAATTGTCTTCAGTGTTACTGATCCAACTTGCATCAATGTAACCTTCCAACACTGATGGGTAACCAGTATACGAGAGTGATGAGTGTCTAAATACTCATCATTTTTGTACGATATAAACTGCAAAATCATCTGAAAACACTCAGAAATGCTTCAAAATGATAAAAATATCACAAATCAGTGTTTTATGTGTTTTAAATGCAAAAAGATCAAAATCAGATGAAAAACGTATCAAATTTGCAAAAATGGCAGTTTTAGTCCCCCAAGTTTCAAAAGTTGTCAAAAACAGTCCCTGGTATATCAAAATAAAGAAAAATGTCATTTAAGGTCCATGGGATTCAAAAGTTGTCAAAACAAACCCTTGAAATGTAAAATTTGCAAAATTACAACTTTGGTCCCTCAAGTTTGAAAATTGTCAAAAATGGTCCTTGGAAATTGCAAAATGGCAAGTTTAGTCCTTATACTTTTTGAGAGTGTCACTTGTGGTCCCTTGGAATAACTTTGATGAATTGGCAGCTTAGGTCCCTCAATTTTCAGAACTTACACATTAGGTCCCTATTATTTAAAAACCTTTAAAACCATTTAGACCCTTGTCAACAATTGTGACCCCTGCCTTTCCCCTTGGACCCCTGTCATTTACATTTTGGACCCCCCCTATTATTATATCTGGTCAGTCAACCCTTTGGTCAAATAAAACACCCTACCCGCCAAATCCATCTCCCCTTCCTCCCAACCACTGCCCTGAAATCACTCAGACAAAACCACCCCCTCCTCTCCATATCACTTTCCTTGTCCCCCCACCTCTCCTACAATCCAAGATACATTAATTGTGCCCTTCTCTTCACACTCAACCTAAACTGCCAAATATCCATTTTTCCCGCCAAATTGAAATCAAAGGCTATGATGACTTCAAGTGATCCAAGGGTCCTAAATAATGGTGGGAAACAGTCAAGGAAGTGAGAGAAGGCATCTAGAGCTATAAAAGAGGCAAGAGAAGAGGAGGAAGAAGTTAGTTAGTTTTTAGTTTTTCTTTAAATGTCGTTTTTTAAAATTAATGTTTTAGTTTAAAGTAAATGATGTAATATCAGTTTCTATGTATTGGATTTGAGCCAATTAAGTGTTTGTAATCAAGTTTCAGTCTTAATTTAAAGTTTCATTTGAGTTTCATAAATTCATGTTCACTGTTGGAAAATGCACTTTCAAATTCCTATATTCAAACCTTTAATAGCTTATGTTTAAATTCCAATAAGCTTATTTAAGTTGTTTAAAGCTCTTGGAAAGATTAAAACTCAAGTTTAAATACATTTTGTTTGTGGTCAACAAAAGTCAACAGTGTAAGAGGTTTTGGTTCATCCAGGTTTGGAAGAGGAATGGGTGATGCAGAGCAGTTATTTGGGTTGGAATAGAGTAGGATAGGGTAGATTGGGTTTGGTTTTAGAGCTGCACACCAGCTGACAGTTGTGAGTTCCTGTTTCATTTTCAAGATTCAAGTCAGTTTTTGCATTTTATGGTTATAGGTGTATCTGTGATCTTTACTAGTTTTAACCTGTTAACATAGGTGCATTGTAGTCATATAATCTCTGTTGATCCATAATCTTAGCTAGTTTAGTGTGTAGTTTCATTTAAAAGCTCAAATCAGTGGGTAATAAGGGTGTTTGGATTTTATGCTCAATCTGTCTTTAAGGTCTGCTCATTGTATGAAAGTTGTTGATTTAGGTTTGTGTAGCTATATTGAACTCAATTCAGTCACCATTTGTGCCTGCAAAAGCTCATTAGTCAAAATTACACTTTAAGTACCATTAGCAGCCCACTGTTGGAATTTTTGCACCTCAAATTCTTGTTGTGTGTTCCAAATACCTAGATTAAGCTAGCAGTAGTCTTATTTCATGTATTCATATCATTTCCAGTCCACAAATCATGATCAAAGTTCCATTTAGTCAAACTTTATGTTTTGTCAAAAAGTCAAAAATCTTGAAAACCTGTTTTGGGGTCAGTTAGGAGGAATTTTCTTGGATTCATTTATGGGTCAAAATCAATGAAACTTATGGTTCTAAAATCTTCAGCTGGTCTACTTTCTTTTTGTCATTTTTACAGATTTTTGGAAATTTTCTTTAAGCTCTTAATAAGCTTGTCAAACTGGACCTAAATGCCCTGTGCAAGGCATTGAATCTGCACAGGACTTAGCCAAGTTTTGCAGCTTGTGCACAGGGCTCATAAGAGCTTCCCAAAGTCTGAGTTTTGGTGCACTTGATCTTAGCCAGGTCTAGTGTTAGTTCCAACTTTTGGTTTTCCTTTCCAGCTCATTGTGTTGCTTATGCTTGTGTCCAAAGTAGCCCCTAAATTCTGTTTTAGCTTATATCTCATATAGTCAAATCTGTGCTAACTTGATATCCAGAAGTTATAGCTTGTTGATTTTTGTTGCATTGTAGTTCTATTAGCAGCTTATAGCTTCTGTTTTGGTTTGGTAGCTTTTGGATTCCATTTGCTTATTCATAGTGCTTATTTATAAGCACTTTCCACATCAGTTGCATATTTCTCCACATAAGTGCCTGTTTTTCCATTTTTCTTATATTCCTAATATTATTTTAGACTTTTCCTAAAATTTTCAGATTTTTCTAAGTTGGTTTGCTATTTTTCTTTATTTAATCTAGTTTTTAAGTATTTTTAATTAGCTTTAAATACAAATAATTAAGAAAAGGTTCAAAAAAATAATTTTTCAATTTTCTTAAGTTTAGATAAATGTAAAAAGCTTAAAAAGTATTTTTCTATAATTTTCTTGGTTTAAAAAGTATTTTCTAGCATTTTAATTAGTTTTAAATAGTTTTTAATTAATAATAAATACATAAAAAGTCTAAAAAATATATTTTCAGTTTTAAAATAAGTTTTATCATATTTTAGATTTTTCTAAGTTATAATTTCATTTTTCTAGGTTAATTTTGTATTTTCTTATATTTTAGTGCATTTTAAATACTTAATAAATAGTTTTTAATTAATAATAATTAAATAAATAGTTGTAAAAATAGTTTTCCTTTTCTAATAATTTTCTAATATAATTAGGATTGTAAAAATGTATTTTTCATATCCGTAGGTGTTTTCCTCCTTTATTTTCACGTTTTATTTTGTACGTTACGTAGTTTTTAATTTAAACGTAAGTTTTAGGTTTTAAACGTTCATCACTTTAAATATAGTGATAGCGTTTATTTAATATCTTTTATCTTTTTAATTTTCTTAATTTGTATTTAAGTCGCTTTATTTTATAACCTTTTTCAGTAGTGTAATTATCCATCCAATTCCTTACTGATCACTATCATTAGTGATCATTCTATCGTCTGATCAAGTGTTTACGCACCATTGAGTCTCCGTGGGACTTAACGACCCGGGGAAACACTATATTCTCTGATCTTCATTGTATTTGTGCTTAATCTGTTTTAAGTCTGTTACGGTTAGCCATTCACAAGTGGCTGGCTTGTGTGATTAGGCTTGACTTGTTTAGCACGGATCAAATTTTGGCGCCGCTGCCGGGGAGGCTTTAGCGTGTGTTTAGCCTTTTTCAGATCCATTCTTGCACATATTCCATCTTTTGTAAAAAGTTTTTTGTAGAGTTTTCAGAAAATCCAAAAAGTTCATTAACACTTTTCCTAAAGTGTTAAAAACGCCAAAAATATTTTCATTCTTTGTTTTTATCATCATGTTTTTCAAAAATACCAAAAATATTCCTCTTTACCCTCTTACCTTTTTGATTCTTCATTTCTTACCCTCTGATAACCTTTGATTCTTTCTATGTCTTATCCTCACCCTCTTGGTTGTCAATGGTGTGGTGGTCCTTATAATGGTGGCAATTGCCCCAGTTGTAGCATGGTGGAATCAGGAAACGGGTCTGTCTATAACCAGGATCCCTATTCCTACCATAACACGACTGATTTATTCCATCAGCTACCACACCATGAGACTCAGCAGTTTCACTGTTGTGAGTACTGTAGTGGTTCACATTCCAGTTCTGATTGTCAATCAGGAAACACGCTTGTCTATGAGCAAGTTCCTGATAATAATTATGACTACAACACATACCACTCACAGCCACATCAGTTTTACTGTTGTGAGTATTGTGGAGGTCCTCACTCTAGCTCAGATTGTCAAACAGGGAACCCATTTCCTTGCAACAATTACGACTATTCGTTTCAAGACCAACCTCTACAGTACCAGCCTGACCCACTTCCTCAAAATCTTCTCCTTAATCTTTTGGATTTAGTGAAAGATTTGAAGGAATCTAAACACTCCCAAGATAATCCAAATGAGAAATCCATGGAAGTGTTGTTAGCCGAAGAGCGGGCTGCTAAATTAGATTCCCAAATTGCCTTTGAACAATCTATTAGGGAATCAATTGCAAAAGAAAAGGCGGCCAAATCTAGCTCTCGATTCCGTTTCATTCCTGATGACGATGATGAAGAAGATATCCTTGATATCTTACAATTTTATAACAGTTCATCAAGTTCATCAGTTGAGACTCCTTCCATGAACAATCAGGGAGAAAAGACTATGATGGAATTACTAGCAGAAGAACAAATGGAAAGTATTAAACATATGTATGCTAGTCCGTCTAAACTCCCTCAGTCTATTGTTATCACACCCGAAGCTCCCACTCACTCTCTAAACATGGGGGATGAGCATCTTGACACTGTTCCTGAAAAGGAATCGGACGAATTTATAAAGTCTAGTGTTGAGGACCTTGTCCCAATCCCGAGAGAGTCACAGGGAATTTCTGATCTTATGTGTGATTCTTCTTCCCCTCTTGAGTGTTCAAATGATCAATTTGAGACTTTCTCCGATTTTAGCGATGATTGTAAATCTTATGGAGACATCGAGTATGTTGAGGCATCACTCCCACAGTCTGATCCTCTTCTTGAGGAGTTCACCGATGAACTCACTCACATCAGTCCACTTTCATCAGAAAGTGACGATGATCTCTTTGATTTCGAAGCCGATCTTGGAGAAACTAGAAGTCTCCTATATAATGATCATTCACTCATTTCTTGTCCCATTTCTGACTCTTCCATTCCTTCTCTCACTCCAGATGAGGAAGATGACAACTTTTGGAAAGAGGTCGATGATTTTCTTAGTGATGAGTCGATTCCAACAGGAATTGACAATACTTACTTTGATTCGGAGGGAGACATCCTTTTTCTTGAAAATATGTTGATTGAAGAACCGTTTCCAGCTCTCCCTCCCGGAAATTTTGTTACCAATCACCATAAAAGCTTCAAATTTAAGCTTAAAAATGTCAAAAATGGTGATTTGCTTCTTTCTGATGAGGAATGGACATGCATTGTGATGCACATATTTATTCCATTCTTCACAAATGGTGTGGTTGCTCTTTCCCTTTTCTCCTTCGGGAATGAGGATACTATCTTTGACCCCGGCATTTTCATTTATTATTTATGAGCCGGTTCTCTCTATATCTCATCGGTGTGGAACTTTCACATACTTCAATGTTTATCCAAACATCTTGAATGAAAGTCCGATGGAGATTGTTTCTTCCACATTGCTTCCCCATGAACCAATGAATTCGGGGTCGAGTCAAGCTAGCGACTCGAAAATCAAAAACAGTAGCACGCACCATATGGGTTTTCACCCATATTTCTGTCTTCTTACCCCCTTTCTACCACCTAAGTGTGGGGGTAATGCCCCACATGTTATATATATATATATATCTCTAAAAAAAAAATATATATATATATATATATCTTTCAAAATAATGGCCGTAGTATTTCCCTTTTACGTTCTTTGTTTCGGCATAACCGCCGGTACTTTGAATATTGAGGGCAATATTCATTTCTAAGTGTGGGGGGGGAATTCTCACGAATTTCATATATTATCCGCCCAATTCCCCCGTTTTTGGCCAAAATTTTTTTTGGAGTAAGTGTTTTACACTTACTCATCTTGGTTATCAGTCCGCCATGTCTGTAAGACAAAAGGATTGGCTAATACAGGAGCAAACGGCTCTTGGTAAAGATATATCAAATCCGTTTATATGGCTTGCAATTTGCCCAAAATTGTATGGTTCTCAACTCACCATATCCTAAAAAGTGAAGAGTTGGCTAGCCCGCAAGGTTATGGCTTGTGGTAAAGGCAGTGGAAAAGCCATAATTGGTATTCAGCTCACCAAAGATAATTCTGATAATTTATCTAAGAGTTGGCTAGTCCAGAAGGGTACGGCTTCTGGTAAAGACACATCAAATCCGTTTACAGCTTATGATTTGCTCAAAATCATTTGGTTATCAGTGTACCAAGGTTCTTACTTGAACTGAAACATTTGGCTACTCCAGAAGTGATGGCTTTTGGTAAAGAGATTAAAATCCATTATGTTTTCTCAAATCATTGCTAGGGACTAGCAATATCTTAGTGTGGGGGATTGATGAGTGTCTAAATACTCATCATTTTTGTACGATATAAACTGCAAAATCATCTGAAAACACTCAGAAATGCTTCAAAATGATAAAAATATCACAAATCAGTGTTTTATGTGTTTTAAATGCAAAAAGATCAAAATCAGATGAAAAACGTATCAAATTTGCAAAAATGGCAGTTTTAGTCCCCCAAGTTTCAAAAGTTGTCAAAAACAGTCCCTGGTATATCAAAATAAAGAAAAATGTCATTTAAGGTCCATGGGATTCAAAAGTTGTCAAAACAAACCCTTGAAATGTAAAATTTGCAAAATTACAACTTTGGTCCCTCAAGTTTGAAAATTGTCAAAAATGGTCCTTGGAAATTGCAAAATGGCAAGTTTAGTCCTTATACTTTTTGAGAGTGTCACTTGTGGTCCCTTGGAATAACTTTGATGAATTGGCAGCTTAGGTCCCTCAATTTTCAGAACTTACACATTAGGTCCCTATTATTTAAAAACCTTTAAAACCATTTAGACCCTTGTCAACAATTGTGACCCCTGCCTTTCCCCTTGGACCCCTGTCATTTACATTTTGGACCCCCCCTATTATTATATCTGGTCAGTCAACCCTTTGGTCAAATAAAACACCCTACCCGCCAAATCCATCTCCCCTTCCTCCCAACCACTGCCCTGAAATCACTCAGACAAAACCACCCCCCTCCTCTCCATATCACTTTCCTTGTCCCCCCCACCTCTCCTACAATCCAAGATACATTAATTGTGCCCTTCTCTTCACACTCAACCTAAACTGCCAAATATCCATTTTTCTCGCCAAATTGAAATCAAAGGCTATGATGACTTCAAGTGATCCAAGGGTCCTAAATAATGGTGGGAAACAGTCAAGGAAGTGAGAGAAGGCATCTAGAGCTATAAAAGAGGCAAGAGAAGAGGAGGAAGAAGTTAGTTAGTTTTTAGTTTTTCTTTAAATGTCGTTTTTTAAAATTAATGTTTTAGTTTAAAGTAAATGATGTAATATCAGTTTCTATGTATTGGATTTGAGCTAATTAAGTGTTTGTAATCAAGTTTCAGTCTTAATTTAAAGTTTCATTTGAGTTTCATAAATTCATGTTCACTGTTGGAAAATGCACTTTCAAATTCCTATATTCAAACCTTTAATAACTTATGTTTAAATTCCAATAAGCTTATTTAAGTTGTTTAAAGCTCTTGGAAAGATTAAAACTCAAGTTTAAATACATTTTGTTTGTGGTCAACAAAAGTCAACAGTGTAAGAGGTTTTGGTTCATCCAGGTTTGGAAGAGGAATGGGTGATGCAGAGCAGTTATTTGGGTTGGAATAGAGTAGGATAGGGTAGATTGGGTTTGGTTTTAGAGCTGCACACCAGCTGACAGTTGTGAGTTCCTGTTTCATTTTCAAGATTCAAGTCAGTTTTTGCATTTTATGGTTATAGGTGTATCTGTGATCTTTACTAGTTTTAACCTGTTAACATAGGTGCATTGTAGTCATATAATCTCTGTTGATCCATAATCTTAGCTAGTTTAGTGTGTAGTTTCATTTAAAAGCTCAAATCAGTGGGTAATAAGGGTGTTTGGATTTTATGCTCAATCTGTCTTTAAGGTCTGCTCATTGTATGAAAGTTGTTGATTTAGGTTTGTGTAGCTATATTGAACTCAATTCAGTCACCATTTGTGCCTGCAAAAGCTCATTAGTCAAAATTACACTTTAAGTACCATTAGCAGCCCACTGTTGGAATTTTTGCACCTCAAATTCTTGTTGTGTGTTCCAAATACCTAGATTAAGCTAGCAGTAGTCTTATTTCATGTATTCATATCATTTCCAGTCCACAAATCATGATCAAAGTTCCATTTAGTCAAACTTTATGTTTTGTCAAAAAGTCAAAAATCTTGAAAACCTGTTTTGGGGTCAGTTAGGAGGAATTTTCTTGGATTCATTTATGGGTCAAAATCAATGAAACTTATGGTTCTAAAATCTTCAGCTGGTCTACTTTCTTTTTGTCATTTTTACAGATTTTTGGAAATTTTCTTTAAGCTCTTAATAAGCTTGTCAAACTGGACCTGAATGCCCTGTGCAAGGCATTGAATCTGCACAGGACTTAGCCAAGTTTTGCAGCTTGTGCACAGGGCTCATAAGAGCTTCCCAAAGTCTGAGTTTTGGTGCACTTGATCTTAGCCAGGTCTAGTGTTAGTTCCAACTTTTGGTTTTCCTTTCCAGCTCATTGTGTTGCTTATGCTTGTGTCCAAAGTAGCCCCTAAATTCTGTTTTAGCTTATATCTCATATAGTCAAATCTGTGCTAACTTGATATCCAGAAGTTAGAGCTTGTTGATTTTTGTTGCATTGTAGTTCTATTAGCAGCTTATAGCTTCTGTTTTGGTTTGGTAGCTTTTGGATTCCATTTGCTTATTCATAGTGCTTATTTATAAGCACTTTCCACATCAGTTGCATATTTCTCCACATAAGTGCCTGTTTTTCCATTTTTCTTATATTCCTAATATTATTTTAGACTTTTCCTGAAATTTTCAGATTTTTCTAAGTTGGTTTGCTATTTTTCTTTATTTAATCTAGTTTTTAAGTATTTTTAATTAGCTTTAAATACAAATAATTAAGAAAAGGTTCAAAAAAATAATTTTTAAATTTTCTTAAGTTTAGATAAATGTAAAAAGCTTAAAAAGTATTTTTCTATAATTTTCTTGGTTTAAAAAGTATTTTCTAGCATTTTAATTAGTTTTAAATAGTTTTTAATTAATAATAAATACATAAAAAGTCTAAAAAATATATTTTCAGTTTTAAAATAAGTTTTATCATATTTTAGATTTTATAAGTTATAATTTCATTTTTCTAGGTTAATTTTGTATTTTCTTATATTTTAGTGCATTTTAAATACTTAATAAATAGTTTTTAATTAATAATAATTAAATAAATAGTTGTAAAAATAGTTTTCCTTTTCTAATAATTTTCTAATATAATTAGGATTGTAAAAATGTATTTTTCATATCCGTAGGTATTTTCCTCCTTTATTTTCACGTTTTATTTTGTACGTTACGTAGTTTTTAATTTAAACGTAAGTTTTAGGTTTTAAACGTTCATCACTTTAAATATAGTGATAGCGTTTATTTAATATCTTTTATCTTTTTAATTTTCTTAATTTGTATTTAAGTCGCTTTATTTTATAACCTTTTTCAGTAGTGTAATTATCCATCCAATTCCTTACTGATCACTATCATTAGTGATCATTCTATCGTCTGATCAAGTGTTTACGCACCATTGAGTCTCCGTGGGACTTAACGACCCGGGGAAACACTATATTCTCTGATCTTCATTGTATTTGTGCTTAATCTGTTTTAAGTCTGTTACGGTTAGCCATTCACAAGTGGCTGGCTTGTGTGATTAGGCTTGACTGGTTTAGCATGGATCAGAGAGACTATAATCCATAGTTCTCTTCAAATACTTCAGTACCCTTAGAACTGCTTGCCAGTGATGAGCACTAGGATTGCTAGTATACCTGCTCAATTTTCCCACTGCAAAACCAATATCAGGTCTTGTACAAGTCATGGCATACATCAGGCAGCCAATTACCCTAGAATACTCAAGTTGAGATACAGCCTTGCCATGATTAGGCATCAGCTTCTCACAAGTATCCATAGGTGTACTCACTGGAGTACAATCAAAGTAATTGAATTTCCTCAGTACCTTCTCAATATAATGAGACTGAGAGATAGAAATTCTATTACTTTCATGTTTAATCCTTATACCAAGGATAACATCAGCCTCCCCCATGTCTTTCATGGAGAACCTTGATGACAAAAATTCCTTTGTCAGGTCAACCTGATTTTGGTCAGTGCCAAAGATCAACATGTCATCAACATATAGACAAATGATGACTCCTTTACCAGATTCATCAAATTTGCTATATACACATTTGTCAGCTTGGTTAAGAACATAACCACTAGACAAAACCACTTCATCAAATTTTTGATGCCATTGCTTAGGTGCCTGCTTAAGTCCATAAAGAGACTTAATCAGTTTACACACCTTGTTTTCATTGCCAGGCATGATGAAGCCCTGAGGTTGGTTCATATAAATCTCCTCTTCCAATTCACCATTCAAGAAAGCTGTTTTCACATCCATCTGATGAATAACCAGATTGTGAATAGATGCCATAGCAATCAGCAGTCTTATGGTACTGATACGAGCCACAGGGGCATAAGTATCAAAATAGTCTATTCATGACTTTTGTTTAAAGCCCTGAATGACTAGTCTAGCCTTGAACTTTTCAATAGTTCCATCTACCTTCATTTTCCTTTTGAAAATCCATTTGCAACCCAAAGGTTTGCAACCAGGAGGTAGATCAACCAACACCCAAGTGTTGTTGCCCATGATGGAATCCATCTCATCATTGATTGCTTCTTTCCAGAAAGCAATATCTTGGGACTTCATTGCTTCTTCAAATGTTTTGGGGTCATCCTCAACAATGAAGCAATAGGAGTATTGGTCTGAGACCTCATCCCTAGTGCCTTCAACTAAGTATAGTTGAAACTCAGGTCCAAATGACTTTGGAGTCCTGACCCTTTTGCTCTTCCTGAGCACAGGTTCAGGTTGCTGAACCACAACCTCATCAGGGACCACTGATGGTTCATCATCAGGGACCTCTGATACACCAGTGTCATGAGTTCCATTAGGAATCCTCATACTTGGTCTAGGGACTGATGAGAATCTATTCTCATCAAAATCAGCATCCCTTGATTCAATTATTGAGTTAACTGAAACATGTTCATTAGGTTCAATAACATAGAACCTAAAAGCCTTGGAATGCTCAGCATATCCAACAAAGATGCAGTCAATGCCTCTTTCACCCAAAGTCTTTTGCTTTGGATCAGGGAGTCTTACAACAGCCCTACAACCCCAAACCTTGAGATAGTTCAGGTTGGGTTTCCTTTTAGTCCAGAGTTCATAAGGGGTAACCTTGTTCCTTTTGTTTGGAACCCTATTTAATAAATAGCAAGCTGTTAACATAGCTTCACCCCAGAACCCTTGACTCAGTCCTGAATAGGACAACATGGAATTAACCATCTCCTTCAGCACCCTGTTTTTCCTTTCAGAAATACCATTTTGCTGAGGAGTATAAGGGGCAGTTGTTTCATGGATTATTCCAACAGACTGAAAGTACTGAGTATCCATGTACTCACCTCCCCTATCAGTCCTTAATCTTTTGATTAAAGACCCAAGTTGTAATTCAACTTCAGTTTTAAACACTTTGAATTTATCTAATGCTTCATCCTTGGTATGTAATAAATAGACATAACAAAATCTAGAAGCATCATCAATAAATGTCACAAAGTACTTCTTATTCCCCAAAGAAGGAGTGGCATGCAAATCACACAGGTCACTGTGAATTAGCTCCAAGATCTTAGTCTCACGACTAACACCCTGAAAGGGTTTCTTGGTTATCTTGGTCAACATGCAAGTTTTACACTTTTCAGTGTCCATGTCAAAAGCAGGGATTAAACCATCCCTAGACATATCTTGCATTCTTTTATAGTGAACATGACCAAGTCTAGCATGCCACAGGTTAGAATCAGTCTGATCATATGTGGTCACAAAAGCTGAAATAACACTGTCAGTGGTAATATTAAGCCTGAACATTTGATTACATAAATAACCAAAACCAATAAAAACACCATGCTTAGAAAGAACAAATTTATCAGATTCAATAACTTGTTTATATCCATGATTATTCAAAACACTACTTGAAACCAAGTTTTTCCTTATATCAGGAACATGAATAACATTAAACAAAGTTACAATCTTTCCAGAACTAAACCTAAGATCTACACAACCACGACCATGCACCAAGGCTGTTGACTCATTTCCCATGTGAAGAATAGAACCATCATTCAGTGACTCATAAGTCTTGAACCAACTTCTATCTTTACACACATGAACTGTTGCACCAGAGTCAACCCACCACGCAACATCATCATCCTGCACATAAAAAGATTCAGATACATATGTAACATAATAAATCTGAAAAGACTTATTAAACATATTCTGACCTTTCAGTGAGTTGGCTGAACCACCACTCCCTGAACCATTAGTGCCTGATCCATTGGCTTTACCACCAATTTTAACACCCTTGCAGTCCCTTTTAATGTGACCAGTCTTGCCACATTTCCAACAAGTAGGTGTTGCCTTCTTATTAGGATCTGCCCTTGTGTTATCATGAAATTTGCGTTTGCCTTTGTTGTCATTGTACCTGGTGGAGTTGTTATGCTCCACCATATTGACAACAGATGGTCCAGCAGCATTGCCACTCTTTGGCTTGTCATTATCCTGCACCTTGAGAGATTCCTCAATGTGCAGATGACTGCCCAACTCAACAAGAGTTAACTCCTCCTTCATATGTTTCAAGGTATGCTTGAAATCTTTCCATGAAGGAGGGAGTTTGTCAATGACACAAGAGACTTTGATAGCCTCATCCATGTTCATTTGGTGTTGTGTAAACCTTCCAAGTATTCCAAGAAGTTCATTGTATTGTTCCATAACTGGTCTTGAATCAGTCATTTTGTAATTTGTGAAATTACTAACAAGGAACTTCTTACTTGATGCATCCTCAGCCATATATTTGGCATCCAAGGAATCCCACAGTTCTTTGGAAGATTCAAAGTTCTGATAAATATCAAACAAAGAATCAGACATACCATTCAGAATAAGACCTCTGCATATGTAGTCATCATTCTCCCACTTGCTCCTCCTCCTGATCTGCTCCACAGTAGCATCATCACCATCATCAGGAATTGGAGTAGTCAGCACATAGACCACACTCATGCTTGACAGCAAGAAGTGCATCTTCTTCTGCCACCTCCTAAAGTCCACCCCTTCAAACTTGTCCAGCTTAGCAAAGTTTGAAGCCATGTGTTTCATTGCAGCAGTTGCCATTGATTATCACAAAATAGTTTACTTTGATTGTTGGTGGTTATTCGTCCCAGAACAGGGTGTAGATAATCAATTACAGTAGCAATACCACTTGGTGGTTACCGGATATCACTTGGAATCGTGTGATCACTTTCCAAAGTAAACTATTCGACCCTAATGCCTGGGTATCACGAATATCTACTTGGGATAAGACCAAATGCAGTTAGAGAATTAGGCACAATTCTATAACCCTTTCGCTAATAAGTGTTTTTCGTTTTCTGTGTGTGTCTCATGCATGTTCAGATCTCCTATATATAGGAGGTTACTCTTGAGCTATTCCAATGGAATTATGAGTATTAATCGGCCCATTAATAGCCTCATAATTATCCCCATTATAGCCGTTAGTGGTTACATGACCAATTAAACGTGGTCATAAAGAAGTTGTAACTGCTATTTAGCAGTACTTTCCATAAGCAGTACTTTCCACTAGCAGTACTTTCCACTAGCAGTACTTTCCACTTGTAGTGGAAATACAACCTATCAGTGGAAACACTGCTTATCAGTACTTTCATAGTACTAGCAGTGGATACACTACTTCAGTGGGAACACTGCCTATCAGTGGAAACACTGCTTATCAGTGGAAACCACAAGCAGTACTTTCCACAAGCAGTACTTTCCACAAGCAGTACTTTCCTCAAGCAGTACTTTCACCAAGCAGTACTTTCACCAGTACTACCAATACAAACCACTATAAGAGTCAGGGTGTTCATGGACCTTATGGGTGTACACTCCGTACCTCCTAACCCATTACAAGGTGTGAACTAATCCCACAAGTGCACTAAATTTTCCAACATGTATACCTCGCCAAAACAGGCCATGGACCACTTGTTCTAGGCTCTGAAGCAAAGATATGCAATAGGTCATTTACTATTATATGATCAATCAAAGGCAGAAATGTCCTACCAAAGTTGCAACATAAATAACTCTGTGCAAATAATAAGTTTAGCCCTACACTATATCATTTTCGAATGAAATATCTTTCAACTCTCAAGGCATATCCACCTCTTTATAATCTAGATGGAACTCAAGATAAAGATAATTCTACAGATAATCAAATTAGAGTATATTCAATATTTAAGGGGTGTTTGGCATTGCATTTTAGAACTGGTTATGTAAAGTTGAGGGTGCGTTTGGTTTGTTGCTCGGAATCACAATGAGAATGGGTGTTGGTATAAGGTGCAACGGAAACGGATGAGTCAAGGAATCATTTTCAACAAGGCTGTTTGGAACATAGTTGGGGTTGGTTATGAAAGTTTAGGATCAGCTCTTTTAAGGCATGTAGTAAATAAAACTCGTGGGCGCCCAGTATGAGATGTGTAAGTGTGTAACTAACCTACTATGCCCTCGTGCCAAAACATGCTATTGTAGGAGTGATTTTATTCTATGATTTCAAAACCTTCACACCAAACGCCTAAACTGATTTACTGCAGCTACTCCTAAACGGATTAGTAAACACCCAAAATTATACCCGAACACCAAAAACTGATCTCCATGTACTAAAAGGCAATGTAGTAACTATCGCACAACCCACACTTACTGCATCCAACAACAACAACAACAACAAACATAAGAACAAGGGAGTGTTTAGATTAGCTTATTTTCCGGACTTATGGGCTTATTTAGAATCAGGAAAAGCCAGTGGGCTCATTTTTTGGGCTTATTTGCTTATAAACATATGACTTATTTAAGTCCATAAGCTCAACTTGATAAGCTAATAAGCCGCAATAAGTGGGCTTATGAACTTTTCTAATTTCAAACAAGCCATTGCCTGAAGAATAATCTAATCCAAACACCTCATAATCTAATGGGGTGTTTAGATTAGCTTATTTAGCATACGAAATAATGTTATTCCCCATATTTCGTATATATTAAATAATGGGATCAAATAATGGGATACGAACACCCCATAGGATCAAAGAATAATAATAGGTTTATTAACTTTGATCCCATTATTTCGTAGTGTATTGAAGATTAATGTTTTTCAAAATATATGGGGAGTTCTAGCTATAGCAATAACAGGTTATTCGCTATGTATGATTCACTCCGAGTATCCAACACTATTTGTATTCTTCTATTTTAGTGATCTCCCAATATGTGAAGAACAACGTATTATTGACTTATGAGCTTTTGATGGTACATACATATTTAGTTGTCATGTCGTAAAAGATGATGTTATATGCTTAAGTATTGGTGCAACTGACATGTTTTTTATATGTGCCATGGAAACTTTTTTTAGTTTGAGTCGGTTTAAAAAGGACTCGGATTGACCGGCCTAATGAATGAATCTGACTCGATTATTTATGTGTCTTGGTTTGATCTCTCAATCACTCAATGCATTCTTTTCTGGATACAGTTACTCGCCACTATAAAAAAGGTATGTTTTTTACTTTCTTGAATCTCTGTTAAGGTGTTATACGATGTGGCATATGTGTAGTTACTTGGTTCTGCAAAGAATATATTTGTGGCGGAAAACAACTCTTTAGACGCTGCTCATTGTCCTTCCAACCATCAGTTTGTCAACGTACCGATCACAGGTAAATCACTTTTCTCAGTATCAACAATCCTCATTGTTATCAGCAAGTTAATAACATTTCTAAGCATTAACCTTAGCATAAAGTCATCATTTTCTTTTTTTGTCACATCACATCACACATCATGGTAATGCAGTAAACCAGCAAATTTATCCATAAACTAAAATAGATGTATATTAATATAACTTGCTAACCATGTTTCTTAAAAACATAACTAATTAAATATGTCTCAAAAACTTTAAAACAAACAATCCAGCCAAAAACAAAAAGTAAAGAAGATGTATTACTTCTCAGAACAGACTAAAAAGTAAAAACATAGATGCTGAAGCAAACGCAAACAGCTTCTTAAAGGTCCAAAAAGCGATAGATTCCTGCTTCCTGAAACATAGCACCTATTTATCAGCAAGAAAAATTTTGACGAAAAAGGTTAAGTTCCTTACATTTATCTTTTGAATAATATTTTAGTCCTGCCTACCAATGACAAAGTAGTGAGTAATTGCAAACGATATGTATATATGATTGATGACAACTAAAAACAAAGTGAAACCAAATGTAAAGATCGATCAACTTTTACCTTAATTTACATTGGGCATCGGTGAAACTAAACTCTCAACAAAGTTATGTGCTCTAGATTTATGATCAAACTTCTGAATCTCTAAAAATGAACTATTTGTGGAATCATACAAAACCAATTCCTTCTCGAGTTCCAACAAATATTTTCCATCATGTGTAATACACTAAGGCATCAAATCATTAGGTATCTCAATATTAGTTACGTGCGGGATGGAAAACATTTTGGTCCAAGAATCTTGCACTCCATAATCCTTCATCACCCATATATCCGAGTGATTTCCATGATAATCACAAACCACACACAACCATTCTCCCAAAGTAGAAAATGTCAATCTATCATAACCTTCATCATACACAGGTTGCAAAATTTCGCCAAATGTCTCAGTTGCTAAATCAAAAGAAACTATATCCACATATTATTAGGCAACCAATCCTTATGCTCGGTCACCTAATGAATAGCTCCATTCAAAAAAATTCCACACTCTGGTTTTGGAATACCACATGTAAAATCACCAAGTCTTTTCCAATTTCCAGATCTCAACGAGTATATCTTGACTTCGGCCGTGGCTCCATTTTTCCAAAGACCAGATATTCCTACAACTTTGTAATCATCACTAGACTCATCGTACCCGAAACCAAACCCAACATACGAGCCACAAACCACACCATGGCAATTTATTCAGTCTTCTAGTACTAGGGTTCCAAATGAAAATAAAATATGCGCTTAAAATTATGCATAACAAACCATTGCATGAACCGCATATAGTAGCATAATCATAACGAGTGATTTCGAATGCAAAATCAAGCTCTACGACGTTATAAGTAGCAGATTCACCCAAAATTGCATGATCATAAAGACCAAAACTCTTTGAGTGTTTATCGAAGAAAACTATTCGATAGTGAGTGTTGCATGGTGCTAAAGCTAAATGAGATTTAATGAAACGTTGGTTCGATATTAAAGAGTACCATTGTTTGCAAACAGACTTACATCGTAACAACGATTTAACCGGAAGCTTTAACAAGATCTCGACAATGATCTCTGTCGGAACCCAATGTTCGTGTGACATTGGCACTTCTTTTTCTCCACCTAAAGATTTGCTTTGTGATATTTGTAGGGATCTTTTTTTCATTTACCATGTATATTTTCAGTTTACATCCTTCATACTTTTCATATTGTTACATTCTATCTAGTGGCTCTTGTAAGTGCTAATATAGCCCCTTGTAGTTGCTTGTTTTCCCCAATATTTAGGGGTGTTATTCGGGTTGACCCGGTCGGGTTCGGGTCAACTCAGGTCGAGTCAAATCGGGTCAAGCTTTAAAAAAACATACCCGAACCCGACCTTGTTTAGAACTCGGGTCAATTTGGGTTGACCCGATTGACCCGAATATATTTTTGAACCCGATTGACCCGACCCGAATTGACTCGGGTCGGGTTTGGGTAGGGTCAGCCCGAATGACACCCCTAATTGGGAGTAATGGTTTGTGTCTTGCAACTTTTCACTCGTCCAAAATTGTACCAAACTTTAGTAAGCATACTTGATCCGGTTTGTAGTTCCAACTATAGAAAAAGAAATTTGATCGTAAGTGTAGTTTTCACGTAAAAATGTAAAAAGACGTAGGTTAGGAGTGGCACTCAGTTCCAAGTATGGCAAAAATTGTTTTTCACGTCAAACATGATCCTTCTCAATAGGGTGCAACACTTTTATTTGTACTCTTTTACTTTAGTGAAGGTCGATTAGTGGTGAAAATTTTTAACTATCATTGTTAAAATGTGAGAGATATCAAGTTCAATTTTTACTAGATGCAAACAAGTTTGAAGTGGTCACGTCAACATCCTTAAAAGAAACAATTTTACCCGGTTTGAGTATATGTGACGGTAGGTTCAATGTCTATGAATTAGTCAGCAATAGATTGGAAACCATAATTACTAAAAAAAATTATAAACAAGAAGTTGAAAGTGCATCGACCGTCCCTATAGAAAACTCTGAGGTGCATACACCGATTAAACGACTAAGGTATTTTTGTCATTTCATTTTAGCCAACGACGAAATTACAGAGTCGGTGTCTGCACTTTCAAAAAGTTAAAGATTGCGCATGCAATTTATCCGAGAAATAATTTTACCAAGATGGGCTGGTTTTGGGCGTATGTAATAGTTAAGGGTCTCCTTACCCACTCTGGAATAGAGATTCCACTGGCCCGGAAAATATTGACTTTCCTTAAATACCAAAACGACATCGTATCAGTACGGATGATATTAATATCTTAGGAACACAACAACATATCATATAATATGTGGTCTAAAAACATGTCTTTTTAGTTTTAGCTCAACATCTTCACTTCATTGTACTTTAACTTAACAACATATCAATGTCTTGTACTATTTTCAGTTCTAGCCTTTGTTCTTTACCCTTTAAACCATCATGTATCATTTCAGCTTCTAAAGGTTTTTCTTTTTTTTTACATTTTATAAATTCTCGTGACCGTTTCTGACCCTTTTTCTAGTAACGTCTAAACGTGTACTTAGTGAGGTTTGAACCCGAGACCTCTTGTTATTTGTTGGTTTTGATTTTAATGATGAGAAAATATGCAGGAGATAATACTAGTAATAATTCAGTGAAGTTGAGAGATGACTGGAGACAAAGATCAAAACCTATTCCTCCTGGTGGTACTTATCCTGCTAAGGACCACTGCAGGTATAGTAGTGCTTTACTGCTTTTCTTATCTTATAGTTTATGGGGTGCTTGTATTATCTTGTTTTTCGGGCTTATTTGATTTTGTAAAAGCCGATAAGCTCACTTTTCTGGGCTTATCAACTTGAGCTTATAAGCTATAAGCTGAAGTTGATAAACTCATAAGCCGAAAAAAGTGAGCTTATTAGCATTTCAAAATCTTAATAATCCCATAAGCTGCTAAATAAGCTAATCCAAACACCCAGTTAATTTATTGGGGTGTTTGTATTATCTTGTTTTTCAGGCTTTTTTGATTTTGTAAAAGCCGATAAGCTCACATTTTGGAGATTTTAGCGTTGTTAGGTTCAGATTATTGGCTGAAGCCAATAAGCTCAAGTTGGAAAGCTATGAAAAGTGAGCTTATTGACTTGTACAAATTCAAATAAGCCCGGAAAATAAGATAGTACAAACATCCCCTTAACTATTTGGGTGTTTGGATTAGCTTATTTAGCAGCTTATGGGATTATCAAGATTTTGAAATGCCAATAAAGCTCACTTTTTTCGGCTTATGAGTTTATATACTTCAGTTTATAGCTTATAGATAAGTGAGCTTATTGGCATTTCAAAATCTTAATAAGTCGATAATCCGGTTAAATAAGCTAATCGGAACACCCCGTTAGATTATGAGGTTATTCTTCGGGCAATGACTTGTTTGAAATTGAAAAAGCTCATAAGACCACTTATTGTGGCTTATTAGCTTATCAAGTTGAGCTTATGGACTTAAATAAGATATATGTTTAAAAGCAAATAAGCCTAAAAAATTAACTCATGACATTTTCTGATTTCAAATAAGCCCATAAGTTCGGAAGATAAGCTAATCCAAACACCCCCTTGTTGTTATAAAAATGTTACCTTTGTGGTTTGTACTTATGTTCAGGGACGGATCCAGCTAGTAAGGGCGGAGGGCACGCGCCCCCCACGGTTAGCCGAAAAAGTTGATATTTTAGTGTAATTTTTATTTAATTTTGACCTTTTTTCGAAAGTGACCCCCACCAAAAACTCATATTGCCCCCACTCACATACTAAAATCCAACATTTAACTCTTTAAAGCCTTATAAATCCTTCATGTCTAAGTAAAAATACTCGATTTATCAATACGTTTCTAGTTTTTTCTTTCGCATTTTGTTGCCATCGTAAAAAAAATTTTTTTGCCCCCCACCTTCTATTTTCACTGCTTATGTTTGTTGTTGTTGTTGGATGCAGTAAGTGTGGGTTGTGCGATAGTTACTACATTGCTCATGTCAAGAACGCATGTGCTTTTTTGGGTGACGGGATGTCTAGAATTGAGGTGATTTTACTTCCTTAAACATGTTACTACCTTTTGAAGGGTGTTTGGCATTGCCTTTTAGTATATGACGGATGACCCGTTTTTGGTGTTTGGGTGTAGTGCAACTGGTTCTGATTGATTAGGTGTTAAACTTATCAGTTTAGGAGTAGCTGCAGTAAATCTGCTTTCATTTGTTTCATTATTTAGGACATGCAGTAAATCAGTTTACGTGTTAACTGATTTTAGTACATTCAGTCACTAATGTGGCGTTTGGTATGAAGGTTTTGAAATTATGGAATAGAATTACTCCTATAATAGCATGTTTTGGTACGAGGGCTTGACAATGAGAAGGGGTAATGATTCTTAAATATTAAAACTGGGCATAGTAGGTGAGTTACACATCTCATACCCTAGGCGCCCACGACTTTTATTTACCACATGCCTTAAAAGAGCTGATCCTAAACTTCCATAACCAAACACAACTATGATCCAAACAGCCTTTTTGAAAATGATTCCTTGACTCAACCCATTTCCGTTGTACCTTATACCAGTACCCTTTCTCATAGTGATTCCTAGCAACAAACCAAATGCACCCTCAACTTCACGTTATCACATCTATAATTCAATGCCAAACACCCCTTAAATATTGAATATAGTTAAAAGATATCTCATTCGAAAATGATATACTTTAGTGCTAAACTTCTTATTCGCACACATCTATTTATGTGCAACTTTTGTTAGGACATTTTTTTGCCTTTGATTATCATATAATAGTAAATGACGTATTGCATATTCTTTGCTTCAGGGCCTAGAACAAGTGGTCCATGGGCGAGGTCGTAATGCCGATTCATTGGATGATACATATTTCGGAGTACACGAGGAGCTACTTTATGCTCGTAAGATTAAGCCTGTTGAAGGTACTATTTTGCGTTTTGAACTTGGGATTTGTTGATATATCAGGTGTTAAATTGATGAGCATACGATCTTTGTTTCTTTATATTTCAAACATTACGTCCGTATAAAAAGAAACACGCTTTTATTCTTTTTTCTGAACTAAAAAACACATTCTCGAAGCCGGAGACTGATCTGCTGACCTGATTTTTTCAATTGGATTGTCATGGTAGGAGCTCAATGGACAGGGATAGTAACAACAATTGCTATCGAAATGTTGAAATCAGGCATGGTTGAAGCTGTAATTTGTGTTCAGAGGTAGTAAAGTGTTAACAATCGATACTATATCAGTTTACAACCTTATAAAAACTAGTTTCCTTGTATCATCGTTTGTGATACCGTTTCGATTAAATTCTTGTTTGAATCATGTCAGTGATCCAGATGATAGATTGTCACCAAGACCTGTTTTGGCGAGGTATGCACATTGCAAAGTACCATCTCATAATATCTCAACATTTTCAGCTGTTTAATACTTATCCGTTAATAGGACTCCTGAGGAAGTTTTAGCAGCAAAAGGAGTCAAGCCGACATTGTCTCCCAACCTTAACACACTTGCATTAGTTGAGGTATCTCATCACTCACTTCAACTCTTTCAGTGTCAAAACCTTAACATAACCTGAATAGACTCATTCACAGCTCAAAAGGGTCGAAATTGCAACCTCTATTGATACACATGATAACATTGTTTTCTGTGTATGACAGGCAGCGGGTGTAAAGCGTCTTCTTTTTTGTGGTGTTGGATGCCAAGTACAAGGTATGGCCCTTTGTGTTTTGATCTGGTAAATATATTGTTATTTTGTTTTATATTTCGTTCTCGTAACTTCATTATTGTAATGCAGAGTGGTTTATTAATCTGCAGCATTAAGATCAGTCGAGCAATATCTAAACTTGGACAAACTTTATGTATTAGGGACTAATTGTGGTAAGTTTTGCCTCCTCGTTAGCTCATGTTATGTTGTAATATGGCATTTTGGATCCCGTTTTATTATTCTTACGACATATTACTAGTACTTACATATGTGAATTGTGTCAAGTGATGCATATTTTGGCTATTTCATGTTATTTATCTTGATTTTTTCAAATTTATGTTGTAGTGGATAATGGAACTCGAGATGGACTAGATAAATTTCTACGAGCTGCTAGCACAGACCCAGAAACAGTTCTTCACTATGAGTTTATGCAAGACTATAAGGTATATATTTCGACAACACTTGCGCGTTTAAGTACTTCAAATAAGTTCGTAAACGAATATAAGTTTTTTCGGGTATATTTGTTAAGGTATGCCGTTTCATGCTTTGATAGGTCCATTTGAAGCATCTAGATGGTCATATAGAAGAGGTACTACAACCAATTAACCTTTTTTCAGTGACTTAAAGTACCGTTTGCCTTCTGATCGTCCAGCTTTATATTTAACTAAAACAGGTTCCATATTTCTCTCTGCCAGCAAATGATTTGGTCGACGTTATAGCACCATCCTGCTACAGGTATTTCCTCATGCGTTACTAGTACAAGTTTCTTGAATCTTCATATAGGCCACCAAGCGATCAATTAACGATTTGATCTTTTATGCTCTCTTTTTTGCAGCTGCTTTGACTACACAAACGGATTAGCTGTAAGTTATTTTCTCCGTCATTAGAGTGAATATCGTTCTGATAGTTTTCCGTTTTTCTTATAGAACTTATTGCTTTAATTTATGTGCTATTCAGGATTTGGTGGTCGGATATATGGGCGTCCCAAAATATTCAGGAGTTAGCATGACACAACATCCACAATACGTTACAGTGAGGTGAAGAACGGAGTTCATATCTTTATATTTACGCTGTTTTTTCATGCTTCATATGATACTTTTGAACTTTTTACTTGACATTTTGACCATTAAAATCGTAGAAATGAACGCGGAAGAGAAATGCTGAATTTGGTGAAGAATCTATTAGAGATCACGTCTACAATAAGCGGAGTAAAATGCTAATCTCTTTTTTATACGAACTTCCATTTCATATATTCTCTTATCGTATCTTTCTTATAACCGCAATTGTTTACTTCAGGGCCAGAGACGTCCTTTTGTTATGGAAACTGTGAAGGCAGACGATGCTGCTAAGCTCGGTAAACCTTGAATCTTTTCTCGTTCTTCGAAATAGTAAATTTGCTATTTTCGTAACATATATTTCCCATTCAGGAAAGGGTCCAGCTAAGCCTGCTCCAAAGTTCATCGGCAACATTATTGCGTTTATACTAGATCTAGTAAGACTTCCTTGTGTGAAACTACTTCGAAACTTATTACAAAAATATCAACTAACTTAAACTACTTGTGCGTCTAAGGTTGGTCCAAAAGGTTTGGAATTTGCTCGTTATTCACTGGATTACCATACTATCAGAAACTACTTATACGTCAATCGCACATGGGGGAAAGAAAGGTACGTTTTTGTATCCCTAGTGTCTTTTCAATCACGGAAATTTGTCAGAGGTCACATTTAATTTCATAACCTGATGAATGCAGAGCTTCTAGACATATGCCATCATATGCAAAAAAACTAGTGGCTATGTATAATGAGAACGGCGAGATTGATAAGATCCTGTCAAACAAATAATGGAACCAACATCTTCTACATGTCGGCATTGCTATATTTTGTCTTAAAGGTGCAACCTTTTGCTGATATCGGTGAACTGAGACCCGAGGGACAGTTAGTTAACTAGAGTTGTGTTAAGGTTGACATGATGTATCTTGAAACTGAGGTTTGTTGTATGTGTTAAAAGAAACAGGATGTCAAACAAATTTAGATGGGCCATCACTGTATGTTCTGAATCTTGCAGTATGGGAGACTCATGTGGGCTGTCTATGTATCTATTGAATGATCACTACTTGAATTTTCGATATGTCGTTATGGCAGTTAGAAACCGACCAACACATGGAAAATACTTGTGGCTGCAGAGAAATCGTGAACCTCGGATCGGCTCATAAGAAATATTAAATCAAATATTTTGACTATCTAATCCACAAAGCTTGAGCTCACTACCACACAGACTCAAATTGCGCAAAAAGGTTGGCTCATTCAGGTTTGATGAGAACCTGCTATAGTCATTTGCGTTAGAAGATTTTGTCGACTCTACTTGATATGGACCTGAGCTTACCTATTTTTTTAACAAGTTGACTCGTGTAATCTACATCATGACATACTACAAACATGAGGAATCCTTGTTCAATTCATCAGGGTGAACGAGTTTTTGACTCAAATGTACGCAACCTAACCAGAATATCTCTGTGACCATTTCCAACCTATTTCGCTGGCACCTTCAAGATGCGTACCTAGTGAGTTTTGAACCCGAAACTCTTTTGTGAGAATATCATGATACCTAAACCTTGGTTTCACACCAAAAAAAAAAATTAAAAAAAAATGGATCTTTATTAAAAAAAAATAAAAAAATTGTGAGGTTGACTTTGTTTCTTATAAAGATTTATTATTATTTTTTACTTCATTAGTAAAACCAAGTTGAAACAATCTTATAAAACAGAAAAGTCAACCCTTAAACTGCTTCTGAAGATCTTTATTAAAAATGGATCGATCACATGTGATTATTGTTTAATTACTTTAGATAATGGTATACTTATATAAGATTAAAACTCAGAGCTAAATAAGAATGACACGTGGAAATTCTTGGAGCTTGGCTAAGATAATGTTGGTGCAAACCCACATAATAAGTTTTATCTACACTAATCATTTTATAATCAACATATTTTGGATTACTTACCGACCCATATAAGGAGTTGCAAGTGAGTAATGATTAAGCATCCAATTTAGATAAAAGATTAGGGGTGGTGATAAAGTCAACAACAATGTTTGTCAATGTTGCAAAAATCGCAAATTGATAATCGGGTGGTTGAACATTTGTAGTTTGTAATCAGTTTAGGTGAGATTAATTGGTAATTAATTGAAATTACATTTTTGGCCACTTTTAGGTATTTACGGTCAGTTTTGGGTAATCTCGGCAAGATTTTCTTTAAAAACACATCTTATAATATAAACAACGACTATAAATGATTAAAACTAGTTTACGGCAAGTTTTAGGTATTTCCGGTAAGATTTGTAAGTTTCCGGCAAGTTTGAGCATCATTAACAGTCGTTGACCGGCGTAGCTACATTTGACCATTTTGTTTGACCGATTTACATAAATTGGAAAGGTTAGTGACTCATTAATGCCTAAGCAACGATTAATCATTCTTGTAGGCCTTTTTTTGCAACACTGATTATTTGTAAATGAACGAGGTTTTTTTTGTGCAGATTATTCCTGAAAAAACAAGTCTTTAATTTAAATATACGCAACTTATTCAAGCTATATCCAACCCAACCCTAAATACATATTTGATAAAATTTAAACTCTAAACTTTTTGTGAATAAATTAGGTGTCGTTTGGTGGGTTAAAGTCAACAACAATGTTTCACTTCATCTAATCTCAGTTGCATTTTTAGTTGAATTACAAGATACAAAACTAAAAAAAGTCAACCAACTAACACAATATAAAATTGATATAAAGGTTATCATTTTATAACACCATGTTAAACTTGTTAAGTAAGACTTCTTGTAGTCAAAGGGATCATATCTCTTGTTACATGCTCATATCATGTCAAATCAAAACTTAAAATACAAAAGTCAAAGGGCTACTACTTTAAGTAGAAGTCAAAGAGTTGTGATTATGTCTTTTTACTTTTACAATGAATCTTGTTTTTCAAGCATAAACTAAAACAAAGGTGTAGACTAAATGTGAAGTGTGTATGTTTTTATTGACATAATGATAAAGAATACATGAAAATCTAGATTGTAATTCTGTTTGCCTCTTTCACTCATTGTTTTAGTTCTCAAACCTTTTTGTTTGAGCAGTGGTACAAGATTATCTCAACCATTTAATCTCCACTTTGTCTTTTACTCTAATATTGTCAAAATTGTCTTTCTCAAAAGCATCAAAAGTAAAATACTTAATTCAAGCCTAGCTATTCTAATCCAAAAGATAATAATACATCATATCATCTGTCATTCCATTATTAGGATTTAGGGAGCTAGTTACGATCATACAACAATAACTGTTATTGGGTTGTTATTTTAACACATACCTAATAACACCACAATAATTAAAACACCTTACTGAGCTATAACTGTTATAAGCGTTTGTGGGTCTCATAATATACAATCAAAAATACCTCACTCACAAAAAAAAAGGCGAGATGTGAATTGCCTGACAAGGACACGAATGGCGAGCCCGGTGACATTAGGCAAAAAAAAAAAGCTCAATGACATGTTTGTACACACCACCATTGTTCATCATTCTATTCTTAGATATCTTAAAAGTTAATCTATTTGTGTATTGAAATTATTTAAGTTTACCATATTATCCACGGTCAAAATTATCATTTACAAAACTAAGTAGAAACATCAATTAATTATCAAATGATAAATTTATCTTTTCGTGGTTTTTCGAAAAAGGCAGTAAAGTTACCTTATTTTTAAAGTGTATGATTTTATCTCGTATGTTATTATTTTAAGGCGAAAAAAGTAAAATTTAACGTATATGCAAAAATAATTAAAAAAAAAAAAAAAAAAAAAAAAAAATCCTTTTCTAAAAGACATGTGCCACCTCTAGCACCTTTAACCAAACTAGGATAAAGAATTTATAAAATTCCATCTAACATAAATTTTTCAAAAGACTAGAGCTTTTCAGTTTTCATAACTATTAATTATGAGTTCTAAACCTTGATAACTTTAGTAAAGTCAAAAATATGAAAAAGAAGAATGACATCCATATATATTAGCTATGGGGTTAGATGAAGTTATACTTTATACATGTATTTTTTTGAACCCATGTGAAATCGATCCTAAAAGTAGGAGGTGCTTAAGTCATGAGATTAAATGGTATTAGCAAAGTTAGAGGTATTATGAAAAGCTAATGATTTGTATATTCTGATTTTTTATTTGCACGCTTCAAACTATGCTTTAAACAGTTGTATATTTATCATATACTGTTTATGAAGATTGTATATTAAAATGTGTAGATCAAAAATCAAAGTATGTCAATCAATACTCATTATGAAATGTGGACCATCCAACCTTATTAATTGGGACCCTAGTAGAATCACTTTTGTCACTTCACCCATCCATTTTTATTTATTGCAATTATGGACCATTTGTCAATTCTTGTGTCCTCACTCAATAAGTATATCTAGAAATTTTAATGTTTATCTTAAAAAAAATGTATAGCATGCATGTAACATAAAAAGATGGAAGTTGGATAGAATGTATTGATAAAAATACAAAACATACAAAATATTAGCGAAAAAGCCTCATCTTCCCCTTATATGTACAAAAGGGCCAAAACGGCCCTAGGCTCTAACCGGAGAGGGCTACTCTCTTATAACTTTGTTAAATTTTTGTTTACACGAGAATTTTTTTTATCAGTCGTCTTAACACATCACAGTTTAGAAAAAAGGATGCCTATAAAAGTTAAAGAACAAACAACGGCGTGTTACTTGCTACTTATTACATCTTCGATCACACGAAATAGTAACATAATGGTTGGTTTTTGAGTTGGTTTCTTGATTCCAAACTTTGGCAATGTCTTGTGAGACTCTAACGGCATCAAAAGATGCACCGGAAAGGCCTTTTCTTGTGAACCCGACTGCATATAATCCTGATTTGCCCTTCCATCCCTCTGGAAACGACGCCGTTGGCATGCCATCTTTCGAAAATAAATCACTTTCCTGTTGTAGAAAAAAAAAATTGAGCTTATTAACATAAGGGTATAATTGGTATTTTACATACGTTAAATTAAAAAAACAGAGTATCTACAAGAAACCCAACTTCCATAACTGTCACATGTATTGACATAAACATTTTTATAAAAATAAAAGTATACCATAAAAATTGTTACCTTTAGCCATGAAGGAACATTGCTGCAATACCCTGTAGCCAATATAACCGAATCGATTTCAAGGTTTTCGCCATTAACAAGCTCAACACAACCTCTAGAAAATTTCTTGATCCCTTGAACTATTTGAATCTTCCTAGATTTGATCTTTTGTAATGCGCCGATATCGAGAACAGGAGTTTTGCCATGAGTGTTCTTGAGCTCAATTGGACCCATTGATGGTCTTTTTATACCATATTTTTCTAAGTTACCAAGTGTGCATCTTGCAAGAATTAAAAGTATCTTGTCAACTATTTTTACTGGTAACCATTTCATCAAAGAACTTGCTAGCTCAAACGTCGATTTTCCGGATATTTCTCTTGGTAGTACATGAACCTGTGGATTCAAAAGGACGAAAAAAACATATTAGTTTTCGGTCTTTTAACTATTAAGGTTATGTTACTTTTTTTTTACTGAATTATGTGTGTTCATATGAAACTAACCGAGCTTCGAACCACCATGGATGGGAAAGCATTATGGTGGCAAAGATCAAGTGATACTTCCATGCCAGAGTTTCCACACCCGACTACAAGAACTTTCTTTCCTTCGTACTCTTCGCCGGACCGATAGTCACAAGCATGCATAACATGGCCGCCAAAGTCTTCTAGCCCGTCGAAATTGGGTACCATCTTTTCGGCATTCTCTCCTGATGCAACTACAAGCCACCTACATATATACTCAACCTCACTATCATTCAAGATGGTTCTTACACGCCATAGTCCACAAGTTTCATCATACTTGGCGGATTGAACTGACTCGTTGAATCGAGGGTTTATCTCGAATTTCTTAGCGTATGATTCAAGGTAGTTGATGAATTGGTACTTTGAAGGGTACTCAGGGAAATTTGGTGGGAAAGGGAAAAAGGGTAGTTGGCAAAACTGTTTAGGGAGATGGAGTTTAAGACGATCATAAGTCTTGTTTTGCCACAGAGATGCAATGCAGTTGGCGCGGTCTAGGATTACAAAGGGGACTCCTTGTTTCCTGAGCCCTGCGCCAACTGCTAGACCAGACGGGCCAGCTCCTACTATTACTGGCCCGTTGACTAGTATGCATCTCCGGGAGAATAAGTCTCCATGTTCAAGAGCTTGTTGAACCATTGTTGGAAAGTTTTCAAGATTTATGTTACAAGCACAATGCATAGAGGGAAATGTGTGGAATGGATGATAGGGTGATGTAGAGGTTTAAATAGGGGAAAGTGCATGTGATTGGGGTATAGGAAAATGATAGACTTATAAGATGGTCATTTTCCTTATTTTATAAATGCAATATATTCACAATATATAGTTTTCAAGTTCTTTGTTTTTTTCTTGGAAACAAGTGTCACAAGCTAAAAATCGATCCAATCTATCCATTCGATCGTACTTGAAAAAGTCGCAACATATCTCCGTATACGGAAAAGTGAAGATGATCAAAAACAGGCTAGACGACGAAAGGGTCGTCGTCCAGAAAGATATCATAAATTGATTGAACAAAAGAAAATCCAAAACTTATGACCACAAGTATGTTTTGTATAACATGATTAGTTAATCTGTGTTGCTTTGCTAAGTTTAGGCAATCATGTTGGGAGGTATATGATTTATGATATGAATAGCTTTGGAGTGAACTACTTATATGTACCACAACTAGAAAGAATATGCAACCAGTCCTTATCACAAATCTATGAATATCGATCAAGTACAAAGTCTGGCCACGATACTAGTTATGGCATCTTTTTCGCACACTTGTATACGGTGCACGTAAGCAATGACTATACATACATCGGTCACATGGTCAAGTGAGACGGATTCAGCTTATATGAATGTCCATACGTGTTGGCACGTAGTTAGCTCTATATATATCTTGTGATCGACTTCTAACTTAAATCCAGTCAATCATGCCGTTTGAACAATAGGCCGAAAGTGTTATAACTGAGTTAGCAGTGTGAAATGATAGATCGAACTGAATTTAAATTGGATTTTACACCTTACCATATGAGATGAGATAGCTTTTCCTATATGTAATTAAAATGAGATTTTGTTATTCAACAAAATTAAGCCCCATAGTTTGGAACTACCTAAAAAACTATATATATTTCCTTTATAACACCCCACTAAAAGATTCTATCATCAGTTTTATACATTAAAATGGTTAAAGCTACAAAACTTAATTAAATTATATAGTAGTTTGGTTCTCAAAAGTTGGAAATATTTCAAAGTCATTATTTTACTTTAATTTGCCTCTAAAGTATTTTAGGTACTTCATTAATTGCCTACAAAACCAGTGGCTGTTTTTTTCTTCCCCCTAACCTTTTGTAAACCACAAGTTTAATTAACTCAAAACATTCTAAAAACTCAAGTCTTGCATACGTTTAAATTTGGGACCAATTAAACTAACAACGAAACGTCGGTCCAGGACCAAAAGAGCTTATGTTCCAATGGTAACTCATTTTGTGTGAGATAGATTGTGATGTATATAGTGTGAGATAAATAATTGTCGTTTTAAAAAAACGTCGGTCGAGGTATGCAGCATCAAATGCAACCTCAATGTTCATGTGAGGCGGCATGTACGCGATAAGACTGATGTGGTCGAGCGTGGGGCCGGGCTCACTTTATTATATTGATAGTCGACGAACTAATTAAACTAAACCACATATGTTATTTATATACCTCCCGTATTGATATTGATATTGATATTGATATTGACATCGATTGTGTACATGGCTTTTGTAGATAGAATTACGTCCACAGGATCACTCAGTAACTTGAACCACCCTAAATCCTCACACACATTGTAAATTGTAGCAGGACATGCATCAAAAGCCAAACTTCAAAAAGTTGATGACCATCTACACATATATATATATGTATTATTGGTGTGTTTAGCGCGGATTATTTAAGAGCGGTGAGTATTGAGTGTTGCGATTTTTAATATTCGTTTAGCTTTATTTATATTTCGGAATGCTCATTTTTCAACACTTTATTTAATAGCATTTAAGAGCATTGAGCATTTAAAAACTGTTTTACACATTATGTTACATCTATAACTATTTTATCAAACGTTTTTATATAAAATAATATTGGTAGCGACCACAATTATTTATTACAGCTACAACTATTTTTGTCAAAATATGCCCTTTTTCTATATGTTTATGATGTTGAAATGTGTTTAATTTTTAGACTTTCATAGTGGCATGAGATGATGATGGGAATTTACTTTCACATATAGCTAGCTATATACACGCGTACATAGTTAATAAGAATAGATGCTAGCTAGCTAGGTTTGGGTGAACTCGTTATGTAGCTACGGGTAGTTGCATGCATGTGCTTACACTAATTTCCGTGCAATAATGATTAAGTTACACAGATTTCAACCACGTACATAGATCACCGCTTATATACAACAAAATTTGTATACGTACTGTTGCATAACGTGGATATCATGCAATATAAGAGCATTTCAAATAAATTGATCTCAACATGATATAATACACTTTACATCATTGTCTCATAAGTTTATTAAAAACACTTTTACATTGCATTGAATTCATGCATAGTTAAATAAAAGTAGAAAATATGAGAAGTGAAACAGAAAAGTACAATAAATGGCTCATTTATGTGTATATACATAGTATGTTAAGAGAAGAACACCTATTAGACTTTGAAGTTCCACAATGGTGTTAAACTATGAGGTGTCACTTGATCTTTTCTATTGCACAATGCCACATGAGTGCATTATGGATGGCCTAATGATATACGGTATATGTACGTACATATATCCATGCACGAACATGATACATATACGGTGATGAACAGGCCAGGCTAGTGGCTTAGCAAAACATATAGAAAACCGATCCAAATCGGTTCGATAAAACCGAACCGATCACATTTGGTTCGATTTTCAATTCTATATATTTAAGATTTTCGGTTTTAGCTCAGTTTTG
Source organism: Chrysanthemum seticuspe (assembly GCA_019973895.1). Taxonomy (NCBI): domain Eukaryota; kingdom Viridiplantae; phylum Streptophyta; class Magnoliopsida; order Asterales; family Asteraceae; genus Chrysanthemum; species Chrysanthemum seticuspe. The sequence continues at coordinate 53,084,815 of BPTQ01000008.1, forward strand.
TTCGATTCGACCCAAACCAAAAAAAACACTCAAAAACCATATAAACCAAATAGACCGACACAAAACCAGACTCACTTAGAAAATTAAAATTAGCATACAAAAGTGTAGTTAACTAGAAGCTCAAAAGTCAAAACAACCGCGTTGATCCATGATTAAAAAATATATTTGTAAATTTCACGCCTAATCTAAAATAAAGCCTATATGTCTAACTGTATGCGCATGCATGGTATATATATATTTCTTTTTCTTTTATTGAAACGTACAGGGTGTATACATAATTAATCATGCATGCATGTAAAGTACTTACACTTGTCATTAGTAATATAGTCACACACTCAGGGAGTCAGGGCAGCCGTAAGAGTGGACGGTGTGGGCTCGCCGTCGCCTACGTGGCCGGGCGCCGTGGCTCGCCGCCACACCGCCCTGCCTTGTTGTGGCTCGTCGTCGGATACCAAATCGTGGGGACGACGAGGTGGAGCTCCTGACACAAAGCAAAGTTTAAGTTATAAAACAAAGTGGTAGTGGTAGTGGTGGGGCCCAAATGAAGAGGTTGAGGTTTGTTATGAGTGAGGAGGGGGTTTGTTGTGGTTAGTTGTGGGAAAATGAGATGCTGATGTGGCGCTGAGACGGCGCGACGATGAAGTGAACCCTTGTTATGGTACCTAGCTCTCTAATAGTCTTTCCATCACTAATTGTTTATATATAAACAGTTAAACACTGTTACTCATTTGACTTATCTCTTGTATCTTCATATGTTCACATACAAAATCTATTTGATACACGTACATACATACATGCTTACGTGTGCACAGTGTCGTCTCTGAGTTTACGAAGATCCAGTGCAAAATTTTGTTTAAAAACAAAAACGAAGCTTAAAACAGAAAGTAAATAATTTCTTAAAAGATAAAACGAGAAATAATCGTTTTCAAAATGCCCCACTGGCATTTCTAAGTGCAACACTTTAAATCAAACACATGAAGTCACTTTTATAGAATAAATATACATATCAAATAAAAAATTTGAGACTCTTAACATTTGGAGACCCTATATGATAGCACATCCCGCACACCCTCATATACGGCTCTGTGTATGCATGTACGTCTTATGAAATTGCTACACAATCTAAACAACCTTTAAATATCTAAACTTGGCCTAATGTCACCAGGGCCGTTCTTAAGTTTTTGAAGGCCCTGGCGAACGCCGAAAATGATGCTCCAAAGTTACGTAAAATATCATACCTTAAGCATTATTGTATAAGAAACTAAAATAGTTTAAATTCAATTTTTTGACAAGAAGTCTTCGAATTGAGTCCTATAGCGTTTGTTCTTATACATATTTATAACATTTTCATAGTTTTATGCATCAAACATAAATTTTGCTTCCCTTAAATAATTGAGGGCCCTGAGCGGTTGCTCAATTTGTTACCTTCGAGGACGGCCTGAATGCCACATATATAGGTTTTGTTCATATTTATATTAATCATATAATATGATTAATATATTGGTTCACTTGAAACTTTGTCTATGCTTGAATGATTCATACCATCATATATTGTTGTTTCAGGGTAAGTAGTGATATTTTCTTCTTTATATATGAACTATATTTTAACAATACATTACATTAAACTCTTAAAAATAGACATTATTTATTCATCTCCTTTAGATGCTTTTAAACATATATAGCCATTAAATATTTATATAACTTCACTCATTGTTTAACTTTCCGTCACTAGACTATAAAATATTTACTTTCATTGATGATTCTCTTATAAAGTTGTTTCTCCTCAAAATATAATTCTTTGTAATTGTAGGCCATCATATATTGCCTATATACTTTTTGGAACAAATATTGCCTACATTCATTTATCCTATCTGAATCTATTTTACTGTAGTCAATTTGTGTACTTGTTACACCCTTAGGCTATGCACAATGGCGACCTAGTTCGTCGGTGCCACATCAGCTTTCTCTCTCCGACGACCTGACGACGACCTAGTTGCCACAGTGGTGACCTGAGATTTTTTTTTTCTTTTTTAATTCAAATATTTTTAAAAACAAAATTAAACTTCATTAATAAAAATACTTAACATTACAACAATAATTAAAAACTTAAACTAATAAAACGTAGACGTTACATATAAATTACTAATTTTTATACATTCTCTAAGTTAAAATGTAAGAAAATTAAAAGTATAAGATAAAAATGATAATAAGATCAAACTTCAAGGGTTTAGGCTGTAAATTCATTATTTATAAAAATAAAATAAAAAAAACGAATTAAGAAAAAAGAAGACAAAGTCTTCTTCTCCACTATGTCCTCCTGCATCTCACAAACAAACTTTTTTTTTTTTTTTTTTTTTTTAAACGAATTAAGAAAAGAAAAGAGGTAAAGTATGGAAAAAAAGTGGTAAAGTATGAGCTTAACACTCGGTTGTATGCTCAACCGAGTTGGGCTTCCTTCTCTCCCCAACCGACGCCGACCGACGACTCCACAGGGGGACAACCTTGCTCGACCGACTCTTGCAACCGACCCCAACCCCTCCCATTGTGCATAGCCTTAGAGAAACTTAATTAAGCAACAAAACAAGATTTAAAGTTAATACGAAATAAAATTTTGTGAGGCCTCGTTTGATTTGTTGTTATCTGGCGTGATTTGATGTAATTGTAATACAATTATATTAGATAGATTGTTTGGTTTGTAGAATACATATGGAAGGAATTATAATTCTGATACATTATGTATGTTGTTTAGTTTGCAATATAATTATAATTCAGTTCTTTCAATTACATCAAGTAAGAGAATTTAGATTACATATCAAGTTGGATATAAAATTTTGAATTACGTTGTGATTCAGAATTTATAAAGTATTATTTGTTATTAGTTTTATTATTATTTACCATAAATATTATAAATTTTTGTTACATTATATTAAAAATATTTTATTTATTATGGTAAATTTAACTATTTTACTAATTTTTATTTATTATTAGTTTTATTATAGAAAATTATTATTAGTTTTTTACTTGAAATTTTTAGTTATTATTAAATTTAAATATTTTAATAATCTTTTTTTATTATTGATTTTATTTATTATTTAATTTTAATTTATTATTATTATTATTATTATTATTATTATTATTATTATTAATTACAAATAATTAGCTATTATTAAACTTTAACCAATTATTATTATTATTATTATTGTTATTATTGTTATTATTATTTGAATTACAGTTACTATACACTATATATAGTTCATTTACATTACATTTGCAATTCTTTTGATAGATCATATTTTTTTTCCCAAAACATCTTATGAATCAAATTGGTCTTAACGAAAATGTAAAAATATTTAAATACTCCGCATGAATATTAATGATCAATAGGCAAAAGTTCAATATAGATCTCAAATTTATCATAAATCCAATGAACCAATTATAGCCATTTATTTTTCTAATAAAAAAAATAAAATAAACTTTCACACTTTATTTAAAAATTAATTATCTCGCAAACCGTTAATCGTTACGCGAAAAAAATCATACCATTACGGCGAGAATTAAATTATCTTTCTATAGATATGCACTTCTATATATTTTTAACGATTTTTTTTTCAAAATTTCGGCTCAGAAAAATCATATATGATTTGTGAAAATCATATGCGATTCGATTTTTACAAATCATATATGATTTTTGCAAATCATATGTGATTTGTAAAAATCCTATATGATTTAAAAAAATCATATGTGATTTGATTTTTACAAATCACATGTGATTTTTGAAAATCATATATGATTTTACAAATCATATGTGATTTTTTTGGACGGAATTTTTGAAAAAAAAAAAACTTTGTCGAAAATATGGAGAAGTGCATATCTATAGAAAGATAATTTAATTCTCGTCGCGATGGTGTATTTTTTGTATTTTAAAGATTTACCGTTTGCAAGATATGTTATTTTAAAAAAAAAGGTTGAAAATTGTCTTTTTATTAATTTTGATAAAAAATTGATGGCTAAAATTGATTTATTATATCTATGTCAAATATGAGATATATATGATCTCAACTCATGATCAATATGACAAAAAATGTGTGTTTCCGATATAAAATCTATATTAGGTCATAATTATATGTTATTGGACAAACATGGAACTTTAAATTAAGACCTTTACTTAATACCAAATTAGTAAATCAGGTTGTTGCATCTTAAAACAGGAAAAAATTAATCAAAGACAATAATAATTGATCCATACATGCATTACATACGTACATATCGATCAATCTTTAACTAATTCAAATATGAATATTTTTTATACATTGTTAAAGACCAGGACGGAATCATGATCAAATATGATCGGGTGTATAATTTTTTTTGTAAGTATACTAACTAAATAACATTAGAAACACATTTTGATAGACCGGATGCATTTAAGATGCATTTAGAAAAATCAATATTTTTTTTTCCAAACATTAACACAAAATAAAAAAATTCATGATTGTCCCGAGACCTCTCGAAAACCCCTCTGATTCCGTCTCTGGTTGGAGATAAGGAAGGATGTTGGCAAGAGGTGCTTCATCAACCTTTAAAGTCTTCTTCAATAAAAGTTAGCTTAAAATATCTTTCCTCATAATAAAAGAAATGATCAAAGAATTATTCTTAGTCTTTAAAATATCAAACTTCAGTTAGCTAAAGTTGTATTATAGTGTTATGCTAATGCAATTAATTAATATTAACATAAGTGGCACAATTTAAATAGTCTTTTGGCTTGCATGTGACCTAAACATGATAAAATTGAAATGTGTTGTAAAACGGTAAATCCTCAACGTTATACTTCAGCCGTCTCAAAATAGATTTTCATTTTTATTTTTCACAAAATTTTAAACTTTTTCACTAACTACGACTACATGAATCAAATATCATTCATTTTTTTTTTTTTTTTTTAACACAAATTACACATTCATTTTAAGAAGAAAAAAAAAATAGAAAGGTGAACATATATTTAAGAAAACGAAAATTTCACACTACTAATGGTAATCAAAAGGTATGCCACATACATATATTCAACCTCAAGTATGTTAGCCTATTTTTTTTTTTTTTTTTTTTTTTTGAGGGGAGGATATATATGGTTAATTATCCTCATACTTGTATGAATGTAATAAGTGAAGTAATCAATAAACAAATTAAGAAAGAAAAATAATGCATGACACATCTTATATACTTGTGTCAGTTGTGTGGGTAAGAGGATAATAGAAACACAGTTTAAAAGGTATAACATTACTCATTTAGTTAACACCTAAGTGGGAACTCTAATAATTTGCTTTTGTTTGCAATTATGGGCATAATTATCAAAAAGTGGAATGAATATTAAATCAAAAGAACACAAGGAAAGTAGTATCAGAAGAAATAATAAAGTATTATGCAAGCAACCATTCAACTTAGTTTATAAAAACATATTTATAGATAACATAAGTATACATCAAGTGACAACAAGAGCATGTATAAGAAACTTTGATATCTTGTGAGGACACGATCTTGCGGGTCAAAACTGCATTAGGTGTTGTGAAGAGGCATCTCCTTTTCATCATCGTCACGTCACTGCCACATCATCATAACACACTTCTACAACTAACCCTTCCTTATTCACAACAAACCTCAACCTCTTCATTTGGGGCCTATCACTACAATATATATATATATATATATTTTTTTTCAAATTTCCAAATAAACTAAATTTATTTCATTACTAATTAAAATACATTAAACAACACAATAATAAGAAAAATAAACACGATACGTAAAAAAACGACACTGGGAAAAAAAATACAACACATACTAATAATACGAAACCTAAGCATCTCGTTCGACATATTTCCTTACTATTCTTTCTTGCCTCTTTCGGATGATCTCTGCTTTTGCCGGGTCATCGGCCAAACTGGGATTTAGCATGAGAAACTTCATCCCCTTCATCTCTAACGCAGCAATTTCCTTCTCCCGCCTCGCCTCGTAACAAGCCATTTGAGTGTCGGCTTTTTGAGCATATTTTTCGGATATTGTTGGAATCACTCCTAAACTAGAATTCAAGTGTTAGTAATTAATATGTAATAGTTAGCTTAATTATGGCTTTTATGTTAGTAATCAAGGCTAGGCTCATGTAGAAAGCCCATGAGCCTATGCAAAGCCCAATAAGGAAAGGATGGGAACTTGGTGTGTTGCCATAGTTCCCTCCTATAAATACCACTTGAAAACCTTCTCTTGAAGGTTGGTTGTTCATCTCATTTCAATAGCTACGCATAACTTTTCTCTAAATCCTACGCGTATTGTTTTGGTTTGTTCAACCGATCACTTTCTATCTTATTTCTTCATATTGATGCTTGTGTTACTAATATGGGAACCTAACAGTGGTATCATTCGCCAAATAGTTGGGTGAAAATATTTTGTTTTTGACGTTATTGTGTTTTACGCGTAAGTCTCGGTATACAATCTTCATACGTTCAAAAGCTTGCATTTTTACACTTTAAAATCCAAGATTCTTGTACTTTAAAGGTTATTTAGTGTTAAAGTTTAAGTTTTTGGCAAAAAGTTTGCAACTTTACGTGTATTTCATAGTTTTTAAGCTTGGTTTTAATCGTGTGGTCTGTTCTACGCGTAAGGTGTATCAAAGTTTTGGATCATCAAGTTTCACACTCTTGTGTTATTTTGGTGATATTGAAGCTGTTTCATCACAAAAATCAGGTTTTGAAACACTTTGGGCAGAAAATCAGTTTTGATTAATTCTTACGCATAAGTAAACCCTAAGTTTACGCGAAAGTTCTTCAAGGTTTGATCTTCAGTGTTCTTGGTTTACTTAGTGTTTTCTTGCTTGGATAAGCCTAAAAACACTTCGACTTTGGATATCTTTTACACTGGAATAAGTGTAAAGGATTTTTGGGCAAAACCCTAATTTTACGCATAAGCTAAAACTTACGCGTAGAACTCTTTACGCCTAAGCATTTTCTTACGCCTAAGCCTTGTCTTACGCATAAGCATTCTACGTCTAACTTTTAGTTTACGCCTAACCTTAATGTTTCTCAATTCTTACGCATAAGCTAATCCTACGCTTAAACATTAATTTTACGCGTAAGTTTGGTATTTTTACGCCTAAGGTTTTCTTTGCCTAAACTTGGTTTCTACGCCTAACTACTCTTCATCAGCAAAGTTTCATTCGACTACAAAGATCCATTTTACAACACAAGTTATCAAGATGTCTCAACCACCATACTCTAACTACTTTCCTCATGTGTATCCTCAACAACAACAACAACAACAACAACAACAACTCAGTCCACAACAACAACAATTCAATTTATAACAACAAGTTTATCAACAACAATTTACTCCAGGAGCAATTCAACCACAAATGATTCAACCACCACCTAGTCTTCAAGTACAACCGTACACAAACTTTAACAATCAACATCCATCCAGGAATACTATAAAGGAACCGTCTTGGTTTGCAAAGATGTGTGAAGCTTTAAGTAGCCAACAATCCATTCATGAGGCTGGATCACTTGATAGACCTCCAATGCTCACTCCCGGAAACTACGATCAATGGGTGATTAGGTTCTTTAGGTTTTGTGATCTAAAGAAACCACATGGAAAGTTCTTGAAGAAGGTCATCATGGAAGGTCCATTTCAGATGCCTACTGTCGTTACACCCAGAGATCCAAATGACAATCCACCAAGAGGTGATGTCACCAACATTGCAAGTCTTAATGACCTCACTGCTGATGAACTTCTACATTTTGAAGCCGATGAACTAGCAATGCAATACATCCTTTTGGGATTACCCAATCCGATCCTTCGAAGTGTTGATGCTCAAAAGACTGCTAAAGCAATGTGGGAACATATTCATCTTCTCATGGAAGGCACTGAACTCAATCAAGAAGACATGGAATCCAAAATCTACTTGGTTTATGAACACTTCATGATTAAACCAGGAGAGACATTAGAGTCATATCATCATCGATTCTCAGACATCATCAATGACTTGGACAAACATAACATCATTACGCCAAGAATTGCAGTCAACACTAAGTTCCTAAGTAGTCTTGGTCCTGATTGGGAAAAGTATGTCATTTTCATCCGTCAAGCTAAGAATCTTCATCATGCTACATACAGATTGTTGTACGACTATTTGAAGCCCCACCAAAAAGAAGTTGACAAAGAAAGGGTTATCCGTGGACAACCTGTTTCACCTTCACTTCCGGATAATCAACAATTAGCATTGTGGGCTCAAGCTTGTTATCCTCAATTCCCGACCTTACAAACTATATTCACAAATCCTCCACAACCCGCTGCTCAACCATCTGCTAAGATAACACCTTATGATCCGTCACAGCACCAATCTCAAGAAACTCAATTGGTTCCATACAACAACAACAATGATCAAGCACTTTACAGTGACTCTAATGAGGATACAGAAGCTTTCGATGCATTGCAGCAAGGGTTTGTCATGATTGCTAGAGCCTTCGGCCGATACTCAAACAAATCCAACAATAGCATTCGTACCTCGTCCAACACAAGGAATCAGGCTGTTGTTAACAATGGACATGTTGAAGTTCAGAATCAAGGTAATGTTCGTCAGATGGGCGGTGGTCAAGGGTTTAATCCAATGGGAAGGAATAACATGGGTGCTCCACAACAACAAAGGGCTCAAGTGGTTGAACAGGGTAATGCTCAGAACGGGATTAATGGTCTTCGTTGCTATAACTGTAATGAGAAGGGTCACCTGGCTAATGCATGCCCAAAGCCGAGGACTAGAGGCAGTGCTTATCACAAAGAGGCTCTACTTTTGGCTCTCAAGGATGAAGCTGGTGGAACCCTCACAAACAAAGAACATAGTTTTATGGCAGATGCAGACTCAGATGATGATATGGAGGACTTGCAGGCTAATGCAGCAGTTATGTTGATGGCAAACATGCACGAACTCCACATGAGCGACACAGGCCCAGTGTATGACACTGACGGCTTGTCTCAGGTACCGGATCAAACCATATTAATCACTGATCTGATATCTCGGCCAACATCTGAATCCGACGAGGCTCAATATGTTCAACATGAGCCATCCACATCTCATTCTGATGATACTCAACTAAATCCAGTAGTTACATTTGATGATCAAGATGACCTCCTGGTTACCATTGATAATCAAGTTGACTCCGTGGTTATACTTGAGGATCTGAATAATGATCATGTTGAGACTCACGTTGAACACGCTGAACCTTTGCCTAATCCAGATATTGACCTCTTACTTAATGACCAACAATCCCGAATGGAACAATGTTGTGAACTCAATCAGCAATTAAAAAATAAAAATGCACTGTTAACCAGGGATATTGAATGCTTAAAAAGGCAACTCAACGTTTTTAAAACTCAAGAAAAACGTGAACAAGGTTTTGAAGTCGCTTTTGCTAAATCTTCCAAAACGAAAAATCATTAGAACGACAGATACGTGATCTAGTCGCATCAAAGAATGCCTTGTTGTCTCAAATAGAACAACTGAAATATGATCATAAACAACAACTTAACGCTCTTACTTTGGAAACTCAAAAATCCAAGTCTGAGTTGTTAAGTTGTCAAAAACAGTTCTATGAGTACAAAAAGCATTCCACGAAACGAATAGATGACTATCTTGAAGAAATTGTCGAAACAAAATCAAGGAGTTTCGAAATGTTGTTTATAAACATGGTGAATCAATCACAACGATTCAAAAGTTTACTTTTAAACCAAATCCAAATGGATATGGTCCGAATCTTGCTGATTACAAACCAAAGTTTTCAAATAGAGCATTCAAACCAAATCCTGAAGTTTATAGTGCAAAACATAGAATTGATGATTCCATTATGAGTGTTGTTGAATATAATCGTCAAGAGGAATTTGATGCAGATGACGAGAGTCGGTCAAAAATGGAAAATGTTGTTTATAACAAACCATTTAACTATTCAAAAGCCGTTACTTTTGTCACACAACATGATTTTTGTAACACACCTTGGGTTATTACACCTACTTCTGAGGGTTTCCTTTCCAATACTGTACAAATTAATGGTCCTTTACCTCCACTCAGTGAAATAAAGCCATTAGCCGAAAAATGTAAAGTTATAAAATATTTTGAAACATTCATTTCAGACATCAAACTTTTGGAACGTGAAATTGAATTTCATTCTGAAATAAAAGTTGAACATTTTCAATCTCCTCTTGCACGTGCACAAAGAGATATTCTTCATAAAAGAATTTTACCTCATGTCCGAAATTTGAAAAATTGTGCTATCTATTGGGAAAGGGACTTTCACAAGGAGCTTGGACTTATGAAAAGAGTTTTCGAACAAACAGAAACATCGATTTCAAATACAAAACGTAAAAAGAAAATGTTACGAAAAGATGTTGATCGACTCTTGGAAGATGTTATCTCTGCTGATATCCATAATGTTGTGTTATTACATTCTGTTGCATATGCATTTGATTTTATCACTGCTGATTCTGTTGATTCTGTTAAAAATGTTGAGAATACTGATACTGTGTCACAAATCAAGTCTTTAAAAGTTGAAAATGAACGATTGTTAAATGAACTTTCAAATGCAAAACGTCGTCTTCAATGGTGTCAAAAAGATTGTCATAATCGTGAACTCGCTTTGCAAAACAAAATCAACCAGTTGCATACCAAAACTCTTTGTCCAAAACTTGAGCAACTGGATGATCAAAATATGTCTTTGAAGTGTCAAATTTCAAAATATGAACAAGAAATTTCAAAAGTGAAAAAGGAATATAGTGTCATATTTGATTTACTCAAAAAGACTCGTGCTCAAGCGTCAAAAGATGTTGATAATCATCTGGCATATACCAAAGATGTTTTACGACGAGACGGACTCACTCGTTCTGCAAATCTAGATTTGTTACACAAAATCCATGATCTAAAGGCAGAGTTGGTGATACTTAAGAAAGATAGGGATAGTAACACTGTAGTAACTACACCTAAACAGATTCAAACTGACTCTAGAATATCTCATGACAAACCACAATAATCTAATGTGCTTCCCTCTACTGAAACAAGAATAGTTGCCTCTTTTCCCAACACCTGCACTTCATATCCTAGGAGAAATACAAGAAAGAATAGGAAGTTGCGACTTAAGAAAAGAACAATAAAGAATGCTGAAGTAGAAGAACACCTTAGGACTTTGAATAAAACTCAAGTTGCACCCACTTTAGATATTGCGTCTGACAAATGTAATGGAAAAAGTGTTGTAACGAATGCTGAACCGTTAAGTAATTTAAATGTTAAGTTTGAAGCTTCTTATGTTGGATGTCATAAAAGTATATTTTCTGATTGTCATGAAAAATGTGTTGCAACGACTATCTTATCTCGTAAGCGGAATAATAGAAAACGGAATACCTCTAGGCCCACTACTGCTTCTAAGTCTGTGCTAGGTAAACCGCCTTCTAGTGCTCATGCTTTAATCATTGATGTACCCTTAGAACCCATTTCACCTCCTAGGAAGAACTTCTCACCTAGTGCATTCACTAAGACCAAAGCTAAGACTAGTTGGAGATGGCAGAAATGGTTACATAATACACTTGGCTTTACATGGATACCTAAAATCATGAACATGTGTGTTTCATCTATATATGTATTGGAACCCTCTAACTCTTCGGGTTCCACATCTACTTCTATTCCATCTGTGTCATCCGTGTGTAATGCAGGTGATACAGATCATCCTCTGGGTTGTTGATAGCGGATGTTCCCGGCACATAACAGGCAATCTCAAATTGTTATCAAACTTTATTTCAAAGTTCATTGGCACTGTCAGGTTCGGGAATGATCACTTCGCAGCTATTATGGGCTACGGAGATTACATCAATGGTAACATCGAATTAGCAGAGTTTATTATGTGGAAGGTCTCCGTCACAATCTCTTTTCAGTCGGCCAATTCTGTGATGGAGATTTGGAAGTTGCTTTTAGGGAGAAAACTTGTTTCATTCGTGATCTACAAGGAAACGATCTTATGTCTGGTAAACGCACATCAAGTCTCTACACAATCTCAATGCAAGACATGATTGCTTCATCTCCCATCTGTCTACTTTCTAAGGCTACATCTATAAAATCTTGGCTATGGCACCGTCGTCTCTCACATTTAAACTTTCAAACCATAACCAACCTTGCTCGATACAAACTTGTTGAAGGTCTCCCAAGATTCCGATATTCTAAAGATCACCTCTGCTCAGCTTGTGAACAAGGGAGAAGCACTCGTGCTCACTTTCCTTCAAAGGTGGAACACAGCTCCCAGCATGTGCTTCATCTTCTTCACATGGATTTGTGTGGCCCGATGCGCGTGCAAACGATTAATGGCAAATGCTACATCTTGGTAATTGTAGATGACTATTCAAGATGGACTTGGGTTTATTTTCTTCGAAGTAAAGATCAAGCTCCACAGATGATCATCACCTTTCTCACAAAAATTCAAATTCAGCTCCGGAACACAGTCAGACAAATCAAAACAGACAAAGGAGCTGAATTTGTGAATCAAACTCTTCGTGCATTTTATGAGAAAATGGGAATTGAGCATCAAACATCCATTGCACGTACACCAGAACAAAACGACGTTGTTGAAAGACGAAACCGTACGTTAGTGGAAGCTATAAGAACAATGTTAATTAATGCTAAACTTCCAGATTACTTATGGGCTGAAGCCGTGTCAACTGCATGCTACACTCAGAATCGCTCAATGATTACTAAGCGCCACAACAAAACACCTTATGAGCTTATCCACAACCGTAAACCAAATCTCAAACACTTTCATGTATTTGGATCCCTTTGTTATCCGAATAATGATCGTGATGACTTTGGAAAGCTCAAAGCCAAAGCTGACATTGGAGTATTTATAGGGTATTGTGAAAACTCCAAGGGTTACTGGATCTGGAATCTTCGTACAAGGGAGATTATGGAAACGATTCATGCCAATTTTGATGAGCTTACAGAAATGGCTTATGAGCATAACAGCTTGGAACCCGGTCATAACCGTTTAAACTTCCCTCAAACCCCATCATCAGCTGAACCTAGTTTACAACTAACTCGACGTCAAATGGAACAGCTATTTGCTCCTCTGTTTAGTGATGATATTGATGAACGTGCACAAAGTGTATCAAATGTTTCCGCTGCACAACCTGATCAAAATCCAATACCTGATACACCTGCTACAACAACTACTGTTGAGGAAGCACCACCAATTGATTCTACAACAACAACCGAACAAACCGTATCCAATAACGCTGAACCAACTGATGATCTTCTAAACAATGAAGTACCACCACCTGCAGATTATGAACCAAATGCGTTCTTCAACCCTTTTGCAAATGCTTCTGCTACTTCTGATGTTACGGAATCATCTACAAGTTATTTGAATCCTCCTAATCTGCATAATGTATATCAACATCAACCCTCCACACATCGTTGGACAAAAGACCATCCTCTTGTGAACATAATTGGCAACCCTAATCAACCAGTCGTAACTAGACAACGCCTTCAGACTGACGGTGAACACTGCATTTATGCACTTACCGTTTGCCAATCTGAACCCAAAAACATTAAAGAAGCAATAACTTATGACAACTGGATTGAATCCATGCAAGAAGAACTTAATCAGTTTAAACGTCTTGAAGTTTGGGAATTGGTTCAAAAACCAACAGGGGTCTATGTTATTGGTCTGAAATGGATTTGGAAAAACAAGTTAGATGCTGACGGTACGGTTATCAGAAATAAGTCACGTCTGGTGGATAAGGGTTATTGACAAGAAGAGGGGATTGATTTCGAGGAATCCTTCGCTCCGGTTGCTCGACTTGAGGCTGTACGGATTTTTCTAGCATTTTCGGTTCACATGAACATCACGGTCTTTCAGATGGATGTTAAAACCGCGTTTCTGAATGGTAAATTGAAGGAAACGGTCTATGTTAGTCAGCCAGAAGGATTTGTTGATCCAGAGTTCCCTAATCACGTCTACAAACTGAACAAGGCTCTCTACGGTCTCAAACAAGCTCCTTGGGCGTGGTATGATGAGTTATCATCCTTTCTAATTGCCAATAATTTCACTAAAGGCTCGGTCGACCCAACACTTTTCATACAGTATCACGGGGAACACATTTTAATCGTTCAAATTTATGTGGATGACATCATTTTTGGGTCAACACATTTAAAATACTCAAACGCTTTTTCAAAACTTATGAAAAAACATTTTGAAATGTCCATGATGGGTGAACTTACATTCTTTCTTGGATTGCAAGTTCATCAATCACCCCGTCGTATTTTCTTGAGTCAGTCAAAATATGCCCTTAAAATTTTAAACAAACATGGAATGCAAACCTGTGATACCTATGTCACACCAATGGCACATACCAAGAAACTGGATGCTGATTTGCATGGGAAATTGGTTGACCTTACCAAATACCGAAGTATTATTGGGTCTCTCATGTATCTAACAGCCAGTAGGCCTGACATTGTATTTTTTGTATATCTTTGCTCCCGTTATCAGTCGCGACCAACTGAAACCCACCTCTCTGAGGCTAAAAGAATCCTCCGATACATCAAGGGTACCATTAACTTGGGGATATGGTATCCGAAGGATTCTGGTTTTGAACTAATAGCTTTTTCAGACGCTGATCACGCATGTTGCTTAGATTCTCGTAAAAGCACTTCAGGAGCTCTACAATTTCTTGTTGATAAACTGGTATCATGGCAATCGAATAAGCAGGATTGTACATCGCTGTCCTCAACAGAAGCAGAATATGTAGCAATGTCGGCGTGTTGTGCTCAAGTCATTTGGATGAGAACACAACTCAAAGACTATGGTTACGTATTTGACAGAATCCCGATGTACTGCCACAATCGAAGTGCTATTGCGATCTCATGCAACTCTGTTCAACATTCAAAATCAAAGCACATCGATCTTCGATATCATTTCATCAAGGAGCACGTGGAAAAGGTACCGTTGAATTATACTTTATGGGTACTGAATACTAACTGGCAGATCTTCTTACCAAAGCCTTAGCTCTTGCTAGGTTTAATGAGTTGGTCCACCGGATTGGTATGCGGTGTTTGACTCCAGAGGAACTGGATGAACTTTTAAAACATTCTTAAAAACCAGTCAAACACCAAAATCGTTTTTTGTAAATATTTTCAAAAACAAAATACAAAAAGATAAAATCTGCTAAAACTCCAAAAATATTCTCCTATCTAATCTCTTTCAAACATGGCAAGTACAAATCTTCCGTCAACACTTTACTTTTTCAAAATTCAGTATTTTTCTTGGTCAAGTGTTGAGGGGGAGAAAGTAAATATTTTTCAGTTTCATAAGACCTTGTACTTGCATGTTACCTTATCCCGGTTGTTTCTTTGACAATGGTGGTCACATTTCTAGTTTACTGACACTCCCCGGGCTCAAATTTATAAAATTTTATTATTTCTTAAGTCGAGGGGGAGTGTCGTCAAGTTTCTTTCCAAAACTATACTTCATAACGTAACCTAAGTGGAACTTATGGGCTGTGGATGAAAATGGTTGAGGTGGAGGGACCTATGTTGTCAAAAGTTGAAACTTATCTTTAACTAAACCCTTCACAAAAAAATTTCAAAACACTTATTACACTACATTTATTATCCTCAACTACCTAATCCACGCATAAGATTCAACCCACAAATCCGTGCTTTAATCTTCGAATTCGTAAGTGTTTAAACGTTCTAAATGATTATCTAAACAATGGTTTTGATTTGTTTCATGATCCAAAGGCTAGATTTTAGTCTAGGCATGAATTTGTGTTCTACGCATAAGCGTATGAACACATAATCATGTTTGGGTGTTTACCTTGAAAATGGTTGTGTTAATATGTTTAAATGATCACCCTTAAACCATTTCTATCATCAAAACTCACCCAGAAAACGATTTAATGATGTTTTAAGGATTAGGGTTTAAGCGTAGAATTGGGTGTTTTCATATGTGAGTGTTTCTGGTTAAAAAGATGGGTGTGTTATGTTCTTAACATGTTTAATTGACCAAAACCGTGCTTGATACATACCCAGAAACATCAATTTTGTGGAAATTAAGATTTAGGGTTCATGTTCATACGAATTAGGTTTTCTTGATTCATGAAGGTTTTGATGTTAAAACTTGTTTAGGATAACTCATATGCCCTCTTAGATATCCCAGAAATGATTTGGTACATTTCCAATGGCTAGATTCCTTATTCGTAATTCTTGAATGTTTAGGGTTTAAGTTTTACGCGTAAGCAGTTCCTACGCGTAAACTGTATTGATTAAGACTTCATGTGTGACAGAAAAGGATTGAATATGGTGTTAATGGATGTGTTGTGATTCATTTATTTCAGGATTATTACGCGTGAAAATTCAGAATCAAGGTTAATTGAGCTTCTACGCATAAGGATCACCTTACGCGTAGAATGTTATGCGTAAGAGAAATCTTACGCGTAACCTTAACACGTAAGGTTCTACAAAGGGGACTACGCGTATCCTGTGAAGGATATGCGTAAACAGTAAGCTTTACGCATAAGGTTCACTCTTACGAGTAAGCCTTACGCGTAAGCTCCCATATACGCTTACGCGTAAGCTCTATGCTTAAGGCCCTATTTTCCTACGCGTAACATTTCTTACGCGTATGTCAAGATCATACGCATAAGCTTATAACTACGCGTATGATTCACTGTTTACGCATAAGCTTGCAAAACCTACGCCTAAGCCTAATTTTAACCAAAATTTGTGAATTGTTACTGCAAACTTGTAAATAAATAAATCATAGCGTCACGAAACCAAAATGTCACTAATAAGCTTAAATGTTTAATAAGTTGTGAAATTAAGTGAAAACTTGGACTTTAAAACTCAAAATTAATCAACTCACGAAACTTATCACGACGTCTTTGGACTATTGGACTAACAAGTGACATTGGACACGTAACATTCGTTAACATATCATATTCAATAAATAGACAATACAATCAACTTTTGACTAACATAATGTCTTTCGATATGTTGGTTCGGTTGGCTAAATTTCTTTCAGATCATGATATGGACGTTCAAATGGAAAATGTGGATGCACCAAATGTTCTCACAATTGAAGACATCTTTCCCAACGGTTACCCAATGAAGATTGGAAAGAATAATCTCAGAGTCGACTTTGATAACTTCACTTGTTCTGAGTCATCTTGTCAGATTGCAGTGGATATTCTGAAGACTCATCCACACCAGAACACCCTTACAAATTCTGCTACTGTGCGGGCGATCTATCTTCACCAATTCTGGCACACGATACAAAAGGTCAAAGGTCAAAGTGTTGTGACGGTGACGCTCAATCACAAACAAGTCACCATCACTCCTGCAGACTTAAGGGTTGTTCTTCTTCTTCCAACCGTCAAGGCTACCTACAGAAGAGATCGTTCTCCAATTCATGGTCGACATCGGCTATGATGAAGCTGCTGGGGTTATCGCGAAACACTCCTCAGTAGATCTCAAGAACATCCCTCAACCATGGAGAACACTGTACATCATGATTGCTAAATCAGTGTCCGGACGTGACAGTGGATATGAGCACCCAAAGCTCATGGAACTTCAAAATTTTTGGGGCATGGTCAACATGAAACACATTGAATATGCTGCTTTGATCTGGGATTCTATCAAATATGACTTTGAGGAACCAAAAATGGAGAAGTCTGAGAAAATTTCTGATGAAGATGCTGAGGTTGCAGCTAAAGAAAATGAAGAAAAAGAAGCTCAAGCTCAAGTAGATGAAGAAGCCAGGATTAAGGCTGAAGAACTGGCTAAATCTGGAAAAGATGACGATATTGATTATGATGATTTTCTTCTAGATAGTCCAGCACGCTCCAAGGAACTAACTTCTGAGCCACCAAAGGACCCTGAGCCTCCTCATGTCTCATCATCACCAGACTCGTCTTCTCACTCTTCACCTCCATCATCCAAAGGCACAACCAGATCCGCATCCAAGTCAGTAAAGAAACCAATTGACTCTTGGATATCCCGAGCTAAGACAAAGATTGTCAAAGCTGTCAGATAAGTCAGGAAGAAAGACGTGACCAACAAAAAGCTGAATCAACTCACTGACAGGATCAATCTTCTACAAGACGGGATAAACGAGATGTTGAGTGAAAGGGAGCATATCCAGAAGCTTCTCAAAGGAGATTTCCAAAAGGAAATGGAAAAGACGGCTAGAGAATATACTCACAAGTTTCTTCTCGACGTCGTCCCAGGAGTGACAAAAGAGATGTTCACCAGACAACTCTATCCGAATCTCATGCAGTTGGCTAAACAAACAATCAGATCAACGCCCTTAACTATTACCATCAACCCAACTTAGCCTACAACTTTCTCTGATGCAGAATTGGTTTCCAAGCTTCTACTCCAAATGTCAAAACGATCTGGAACGTTTACATCTGACAAAGGTAAACTGTTTGAAGCATTGCTGGATTACCAACTTAAAACGGGATGCAGAGTGGCAGCTGAAACGGCTAAGCGTCCTAGAGACGATGATGATGCGGATAAAGACAAAGAATCGAAACGCAAGAAGAAGTCTGGTGAATCCTCCTCTATGCCACCACCAACCCAAAGGACTCCAACCGAGAGACGATCTCCTCCATGTTCTGCTGCTGATAAACCTCAGGACTCTGAGTTACCACCATCCACAGAGAAAACCGGTGATCATTTCGAATACACTTGTGGTGACGATGAAGAGATCCCAGAGCCCCAACAACAACCCACCTCTCCCACCACAACAAAGAAACCAACATCCTCCTCAAAGCCAAAGAAGAAGAAGACAAAGACCAATGTTGTCTCATGGCTAGACGAAGATGACACCGCAGAATATGACTGGTTTTCTACTCTTGTTGATGCTACTCCCTCATTACCTGAAGGTCAAGAAATGGTAGATGGTCGTACTATGGAGCATGTGAAGTTTATACAAGAACAGTTTAGAGTGAAGAAGATGACTAAGGCTGAGCTAAGGCGAATTAAGAATGATGCCTTCCAACTGCTTAAAGACAGCTCATAAAGTGCAATTGAAGTCGAATACCATCTCGACAACATTGCCCGAGCCATGTCAAACAATATCGATTGGCTCAATCCCAAATCTAACATCGACTTCACAAGACAAGACAAAGCTCCCTACTACACAGACTGGACCAGACGTCTACCAACAATTGGCCGACCGGATCAACCTCAAATTCCATACCGTTACTTCTTCAACAATGACCTCGAATTTCTTCTACACGGTAGCGATGTTACAAGGAAGTACGCTACGTCACTCACATTTCCTTTTCTAGCAGCAATCTATTCTAACAATCCAGCCATCGAGGAAGAAGCCTCACATATGTTTGCTGCCAAAGTGGAAAAGTATGACCTTGATGCTATGTATGGGATTCATCATTGGCCTGAACCCCGAAGAATCTTCTACAGAAGCTGCCAGGTTCTTACGTCTAAAAAGGAAGTGCTTAGTGACAAACGGGTCATTGCAATTAAGCATGTTACTCTGTCATCAAAGTGGGACTACACATTCCTCAATGACGTCTAAAAAGGAAGTGCTTAGTGACAAACGACAAGACGAAGAGGACTATAACTTCTGTGAAGCGGATTTTCCGAGACTATCGCTAAATGACATTGAAGATATGTATCTCGCTAAGGTGCAAGGACGAATGCGACATTTCTCTACAACTGTCCAACTCGAATACATCAAGTCATTACTCATCTACATCAGAAGCATTGTGATCCAAGAACGTGTAGAAGACATACAACTTGCCGTGGAATCTTATCAGAAACTCGTCAATCTCACCAAACCTCAGCTACCCCTTCCCGACATAAACCGACTTGCTCAGTACACTATTATCAAGAAACCATTTGGGGTAGTCTACATCAGTGAACTATACCACAACTGCTTCATGGCATGCAAAGAGCTTCATAAGTTTGGGGATCACACATTGAAGAAAGTTAGGGACGGGTTAGCATACAGGTTGAAAGAGATTCATGACGGCATCGGGTCACCAAAGAGATGGAATTCGAGGGAAAGACGGGATGTTAGAAAGATCATCACTCGCATCGATGAAAGGTTGTTCAGAAGGGATCAGATCAGAACTTTGGAGAGCTTCGTAGGTGGTCGTCCAAGCATATCTCTCACAGGCTATCAACATCCAGAACGCATTCCTGGAGTTATTGCTGGACTAACGGATTCTCCTGGTACCCCTTGATTTGTTTGATTATTATATTGATTTGGATGTATGTTTTTAATCTGACTATGGCTTGTGCACACATAATAGTGTACAACCCGTACTTATAATGAAAGGACCCTGTGGTACGCATCAGTGCCACAATCCTATAAAAGGAGCGAAAGCTTCTTACTTTTTGAGTAAAACTTATCAAAACTTTCACTTTTCAAACTTTTGCTCAAAAGGACAAGTACTTCCCCTTATGATTTTCAAAACCTCAAAAGTTAATATCACTTTTTGAAGGGGAGTATTTGCTTAAAAACTTTGTTCACAAAATTGTTCTTCGTGGTAATCTTCCACAAAACTCGAAATGGACATATTCGATATCAAATTTCGTCAAAAATAACATTTATATGCCATTTTTGAGGGGGAGAAAAATTATGTGATAAGAAATATGTTGTGAATTGCTAATGAATCGTTGTGCTACAAACTTAACCAATGAGTTGACGAGATCTTAAATGTTAGTAACTCGAAAAGACTTGTCCGGGACGGGTAATAATTTCAAGCTAGTTCGCTAGTAATGTAAACGTGTCTCGCAAAGAACTTGTCCGAGTAGAATGTACCATTCGAGAAACTCTTGGTAGACATGAACTTTGACAGGTTTGACAACCTTTCGAGGTTTTTCCACACCTTCAAGGTAGTTATTAGAGCTAGTTTTCACCTAAAAGCTGACAATGTAACTCTTTAACTATGCAACGTAACCGTGTCTTGTGGGGGATTGTCTATCTTGAGATGATCAATTCAAAAGTTCGCGCTCTTCTCTCACCATTCAGATTTCTGTCAAAATACTTAAGCACGTGTGGAGGGGGGGGGGGTATTTCTGCAAAGTCTTAAACTCTCAACAGTGGTATTAAATGCTTTTACTCATAACCACTTTGAGAGATTTTCATGAAAATGGTTTTATGGCAACATAGGTTAGTCATGGAGTTATAAGGTGACTAAGGTTAGGAATAACCGTCCTATGATCCGCCAGAGCCGGAGGGATCTACCCAAGGACACCATCAATAGTTAGAATTAGAAGTCCTTAGGTTTGATTATAAAAAAAGGAGGAAATGAGAATCGGAGAAAGAAGGAGTTGAAGAATGAAAAAGAAAAGTAAAGAAAAGGGTGAAAAGAAATAGCCCTCCAGATTATTCAACTTAGGGCAGACACCGGGTTCAATTCATATGCTACTGGTTGTCACTTGATGACGCTGATATTGAAGATCAAAGTCGTCATGGACCCAGTGACGCATGTACTAAACCTTCTTAACCACTCAAGTTTCTCTCAACAGAAGCTTGTTTCATTCTCATAGGGTACCCTACGTAAACTATCAGCTTTCTCTTAGAGATTGCTGGTATTGAAGAAGGAGACCCTCTCCCTAGTCTCCGCTCAGGAAAACTAAAGCGCACTATTGAGTCTAGAGCCACGAGATTCATCAAAAGATCTCTTAGGTATACTTGACAATTCATCGCTTGTCGTTCAACAATAAGAACACAAGTGATATATTATTGAGTCCTTCACAGATCTTAGCAATCTATCGAGAACATTTATGAGGGGTTTACAACTGTGATCCTCAGTGATTGAATGGAAACTCCTGCCAGGGTCAACATCAAACAGCCCTGACAGCAGGTCACTTAGGTAACTCCTTGTGAGTTACGCTTAGTGTGTCTCAAACGGTCTACAGTCGTGGGGTGATGCTTCGGTGTACCTCAGCGACTTACCTGAACTGTAGGTGTACTTTGGTACATCGCATTATCTCACTTGTGGGAATCCAGTTCAGGAACAGCCTTTGTGAGAATTAGAGCTGTGTTTTCGCACTATGTTGTTAACACTCTCGAAGTTCAAACTTGTATGCGCTGGATTATTTCTAACCCATGTGTTATGTTTTGTTCTTATGGATGCTTGCGGGTGGAAAAGATCGTGCAGATTCTCCACATACTCATACCTACAACATCACTAATTGAAGTTCTCTCAAAAGGCAACACAAATTCAGAATGATTCTTCGTTAAAGTCAAAGAATCTACAAAGTTCAAAGACTAAGAGAACTACATAAGTACTGAAATCCATTATTAAAGAGCGGGTGAGCATGTTGGAGAAAGACGTGGAGACACTGGAGCAACGAAGCGGACCTGACGCAGATAACCACAACATACTATCACTACCATCACAAAGAACAAAGATCAAAGAACAAAGATAATAAAGACGTCAAAGCAGAATACTTCAAGAGAAACAATTTCCCTACACTGGGGAGATTGTTCGAATCAAGGCACTTCTTCTCACAAGAAAGAAGAATGTCAGAAGACGTCAAAGCTACTATTACATCAGCACCTACAATGTTTAAAAATCAAATCATCAATCACTAACACTTAGGGGGAGATTGTTGGAATCACTCCTAAACTAGAATTCAAGTGTTAGTAATTAATATGTAATAGTTAGCTTAATTATGACTTTTATGTTAGTAATCAAGGCTAGGCTCATATGGAAAGCCCATGAGCCTATGCAAAGCCCAATAAGGAAAGGATGGGAACTTGGTGTGTTGCCCTAGTTCCCTCCTATAAATACCACTTGTAAACCTTCTCTTGAAGGTTGGTTGTTCATCTCATTTCAATTGCTACGAATAACTTTTCTCTAAATCCTACGCGTATTGTTTTGGTTTGTTCAATCGATCACTTTCTATCTTATTTCTTCATATTGATGCTTGTGTTACTAATATGGGAACCTAACAGATATATGTCCTGAAAAGTACTCGATTGACTCCCAACGGAGCTCGCAGCGCTCGACGTTGAATTCGACTTTTGTTTCTTTGCGGCTCGATTCTTTCTGCCGCCATCTCTTTCAGGACTAGGTCGTTTGTCCGGGCCGAATATATACTCGAGACATGTAATGTCAATCGGCTCTTCAGCATCCCACTTCGGGTAATTTTTCAAAATATCCCAACATTGAACATACCCGAACTCCTTCCTAGCATAATGTTGCTCAAAGCTCAGTTTCGAATTCTCGACATGATCGTGGTCATTTTCACCACTTCGACGCTGCAGATGTTTGTAAATAGCGTTAAATTTTTGGCAATCACCGTTAATCCTCGACCATTTACCCGTGATCATATTTTTGGTACGCTGGTCATCGGTGGTCTGATTATTGAACATGTCCATAATGTCGTTCCAAAAGAAATCTTCGGAACGGTCATTTCCCATATCTCGATCTTAGGAAATTTTTATCCAACATTGCTCCACTTCCTCCTGTCTACCTGGCCTATGACTTCCACATCTTCGTCATCGTCTGCGTCCAAATCCACAGCTTGTTTTGTTTTTTTTCCTTCATCTTTTTCCTGGTACCTTTGGCCGGTTCACGTGATTTTGGTACTTTGAATTTTGAATCGGACGGTTGTGATTCCATTTGGGGAAACGTTTAAGGTTGTGACTGGTTAAAAAACTGTGGAGGTTATGACGGGTTAAAAAACTGTAGTGATGAAAATCAGGCGGGGTAAGTTGTGAATCCTTGTTGAAACGCATATTGTTGGTTAAGAAAAGTTTCTTGTGGAGACTGGTTGGAACTTTATGAGGAGGGGGTAGACGGGTTTGAAGAAACCCCCGTATTGTAGTGGGTTTGAATTTAGTAGGTTTGTGAAATACCCTTCGTCATTTGGGTTTTGAGACATTGTGGGATTTTTTTTTGAACTAAAGAGATAGAAAGTTGATGAAGATGGAGGAGATGAAGATGATAAAAATGGTGGTTATGATATGTTATGTATAGGGGTGGTAAGTATAAAAAGACTATCCGTTATTTGCAACGGATATACTTTTTCGAAATTAAAATATATCCATTTCCTTTTGTCAGACTTTCAGCTCGTTGTCACCACGAAGAGGGAAGGAACGTCGACCAACGGCGAGGTCAGCCAGTGTGGCGGCGAGCCTTGGCGAGGCTCCACGTCGGACGGCGAACATGCATAACGAGACCACACCTATTGCTCTTATATTCTTACTAAAGAAACTCATACTAAAAAGTTTAGTGTCAATAATATTCAAGCGATCATTCTTCTTAAGAATACTGTAAAATCGTAGAGAGGAAGGGATGAATACGTTCTTTTAAGAATACTGGTAGTAAAAACTATGTTTTAACACTTACTAGCAGGGTACCCGCACAATACGACGGCAGGTACCCTGTGACTATATTTTGTGGCGAGCAAATGTTATTTGATTACATGTTTTTTCTAAAAATAATTGTACGAATGAATGAATTGATAAGTGCTGTTACAATGTTTTGAATAGACATGGCAACGGGGCCGGGTATGCGGGGAATGGTTGATACATCCCCATCCCCGAAGTTCAATAGCTATCCCCATCCCCGTCGGGGGTCACAATTACGTCCCCATCCCCGTCCCCGATAAGGAATGGGGATCCCCAATGGGGAATCGGGGATTTTTTCCCCGTTACATAATTGACATTTTAAATATATTTTAATGGTGCAACCATACTAATAGCAAAGAAAATTCAATCGTTGTTGTAAATTCAAGCATTCGATAAAAAAACATAATAAAAAGGACGACTTATCGTAAGTACAAAAACCAAAGTATAACTACAACTGGAAACAAAAACGTGAAATAATCCAACATGCAAAGGAACAACCAATAACATGAGAACATGTGGCTAATGTCTTCAACATGTTAAAAATCCCGCATGATTTATTGACACTTGATAAGTCTATATTATTGTATCACCAACACCAACTAAAACAAAATTTATGCATGAACAAAAAGAAACAACTGTGTTAGTTGTTATTTATAGCATTTGAAATGGGTACATAAGCTTAGAATTATAAAAGTGAAGTGAAAATTTAGCCATGCTTGGAGAAATTATAAAAGGTTCATTAGCTTAGAATTAGTGCAGAAGTTTACCATTCATTATTCCAAACAAGCAGATGTTGTGATCAGTTCCATTCCAGTTCCATGCTATAAAAGATCAAATAAATTTACCAAAGTGGGTGCATATTAATTATCTTCAATATCTGTATCATAATCATCAAAAATGCTTGCATGGTTATCTGATGTAAATGGTTTACCTTCATCTTAATAAAAAAATATATATACATATATATATATATATATATATATGTATATATATATACATATATATGTATATATATATACATATATATATATATATATATATATATATATATACATACATATATATATATATATATATATATATATATATATATATATATATATATATATATATATATATATATATATATATATATATATATATATATATATATATATATATATATATATATATATATATATATATATATATACTAGATTTCAAAGCCCGCCCAATGGGCGGGCATGACTTATAATTATTGTTAACATATTTTTCTTTATTGTAAAAAGGTTGTTATCACCAGTTAGAGAAACCTTCTACCCAATCCTTTTGAAAAACAAAATTACCGGTAATGTTGGTATTAGGAATTTCATCACAGTTTAGAGCATAAATGAGTCAAAAACTATTGAAATGAATTAGATAAAAGAAGTAAATGTCGAGTTTTTCATAGTAGCTCAAAGTCTATCTTAATGACTAACACCTCCGAGACCGTAACATTCAAAGTCTATCTTACAGTATGACTGAAGCATCATTGGATTTAAGAATATTTGAAAAGTTATGTTAACTTATGAAGGGGTCAATTTGGCTTGTCTAGGTAAGATTTTATACTCATAGATTAGGCAAATCCATCGATAATAAAACTGAACGGAAGTTGCTATTTAGCAAATATATACAGAAACTGATATTTAAAAACATACTGCAACTAACTCGTTTATCATCAAGCATTGTCTTTAAAGACAACTATAAATACAAACACATAACACTAACA
The DNA here is from genome assembly GCA_019973895.1 of Chrysanthemum seticuspe. NCBI lineage: Eukaryota > Viridiplantae > Streptophyta > Magnoliopsida > Asterales > Asteraceae > Chrysanthemum > Chrysanthemum seticuspe. Next base: position 53,110,960 of record BPTQ01000008.1, read on the forward strand.
CGTTCAATGATCGTGAAGACTTTACCTCTGACCTTTTCTTTGTTTAGAAAATCAGCCACCTAATAATCAAAACATGGATAATATTAGCCTCTTACACATACAAAATCATCCATTAATGGATTCCAAGCTTACTACAAAAAATACCTTGAATTTTTATTGAAATCAAAATCGTAACTATTCACTTTGTCGTGGTTGTTGATGTTGTTTAGACGATGCATGGTTTCGAATTTTTTGTTCCTGTAGATCTCGACAAAAATCATGAATACTATAAGCTTAAATAATGAGCATCCAAAACCAATAATTGAGCTAGAGTGTTTCTATTGATTCCTAAGAAACGTGTTGTACCGAAGTTCGGGATTACATTGAAGATAATATAGGAACTTCTACCAATTTTCTGAATATTTTTCATACAAATACTGACGTTGTTGGTCTCCCTTGATTGGAACTGGTCGGGTTCAAACTTTTAATGGCCTAAGACAGTATAAAAAGTTAAAATCATATATATACTGATTATTAAATAAAAACTGAGCAGAAATATACCTCTTGATTGGAACCTGTCGTTCCTTTGACATGCTGCTGCAACAAACCAGGCTATTATGTTTACTGTCTTTTCAATCATAATTGACACGCTAACTAATTACCAATGAAAAACATCTAAGCAACCAAACCAATTAAAAAAATAGAAGAAAAAAAAGAACTGGCCTTCAATTGGGCATCTGCAGAATGTGCAACACGCATTAAATTATTGGTCATCGAATCCCCCCAACGTGATATATTCCTCTTCTACACTCGTTTATGTACTGCACAAAAAAAGCAACTACAATAGTATTTACATTTTGCTAAATATATACATATCTACACATCCAAAAAGCCCTCAAAAGGATGGCGTTGGTGTCAAAAGGATTAGAAGCTCAAATATACCATAATGAGAAACATCGAGCCACGTTTCCTTTTGGTTTTTCACTATCAGAATATGTTCACATAAAGAAAATGTAAAAAGGCAGACTATAAGATAAAACATATATTACCAATTTAAGTCACAAATAATCTAATATTTTTTAGAACATGATAATCGTGAGTAGGTGAAATTAATGTTGTTGCTTGATGGGACACAATGCATGATTGACCATTGGACTGTCCCAAGAATCAAAAACCGCGTTCACTACTAACTCTAACTGTTTCTTCGGGTCTGCACAACCGCAGAAACTTAAAACCTGCAGTTTCTTCATTAGGCTTGCTTGTTCCTTCAGTAGTTTTCTTATTAGTGAAAACGGCATCTAGTATAACTCCATCTTTCTTGATGTTATGAAATGATTAAAAAAGCTGAACGTTTTTAAGAGGTTTTAAAATGGCAGAATGTAAGCAACATCCAAATGGACAACATAACTGATATTTTAAACTCATAAACCATAGAAACTTATGAATGTATCTTTCAAAAGTTATTTATGTCGAGATCTAATCCACGTTATGGATCTTATGGTGCTTTGTAAATGATGTTACATTCAAGCGGACCCACTAAAAAGCTTATCCTCAATGACATAATACTTTTCTCAATGAAGGCGAGGTATCTGCATAGTTGGGAATAAATAAGAAATATAAGTTAAAACACGATAACTTAAACAAAATTACATTTTATCTCTAGTTAACTAACATGAGGAATTGACAAAGTTACAATATTAGCTCGGTCGCTTATGAATGCCTGAACTGCTATTAAGTTTCATACTTAACAGGTTCAAACCCATCCTGTTTTAACCCATGTTAAAAGTTACCAGGGTATAACACATTTTAGTTATATATGATTTGTAGATATTATTAGCATTTAAACCACATCATTAGTTTTAATACCACATAATGGGTGTTTGGGTAAGTTGATGCCTAAAAGGTTATGTATTCTAAATGGTATCAATTCAAGGGATTAAGATTATTAGCTTATTTGGCCCCAAAGGCCATAAGTCTTTGAAAAATAGCTTAGACAAACATCTCTAAAGTGCTTAGTAGTTTTCTTTTTAAATACCATAAACTCTTAGGCATCTAAAGTTTACTTGCCAAACAACCCTTTACTTGCCAAACACCCCCTGTACTTTACGGATGCCATAACGATGAGTATGGTGACCGATTTAATAGTAGAGGTCATCACAAAAACAAATGAGAAGGGTATTTCAAAGTCCAGTACACTGAAATCCGTTGAAGCCTGGAAGAGTATCAATATGTATATAAGCATCTCGCTGTATTTTTGCTTCTTACCAGTTAAAGATTGTAACACACTAAGTAACATAAATATCGTTATTAAAATCCATATTGTATTTTTTCTTCTTACCAGTTGATGCGGTTGCTAGTATTAGATCATTTTGATAGCATGGGATCAGTAGCAGGGGATCAGCACATGCATAAACTAATTCATAGCAGCATAGATAAGCACAAATAGTTTAAACCACTTAGTCTAACCTAATAAAAAAATCCAACAAAATGAAATCAACTTGTTCAGAAACAGTTTCACGGTTTAACCCTCATTGAAGGAAAATGTATCGGATTATATCAAGACAGATATAGAAGTTATATTTGTGGGTCAGCTTAACCCAGGGCAACCCGTTTGACCCACGTTAAAGGACTATTTTTTTTCTTCAGATAATGTTTATATGATCTTAAATGAATCAGACTACCCAAAATACGATCCATGTATAAGTATAGGGTTCAAGTTGCCATACCTATACTTCGGATAATCTAAAGGAATTTACCAATTTTGTGAGTTACCATATTCTTCTTCTATATACTTTGCTGATTTTCGTAAGCCCCATGGTACTATGGCTGACCAGCTTGAAGCAGCCTGCAAGTTATATCAGCGTTGAACATTAGTCTAACTATATGATGTGCTCATCAAGAGTCATGGTTCAGTGAGACTTTGGCTTACAGTTTCTCCAATTGATATTCCATTTCTAGAAGCTACATTACCCAAAAAAACAACCATTTATCAGAATAAAAAATGTCAAGTATATGTTTGGAAGGGAATCATGCCATGGGAATGAATTACTTACTTGAGGTGACACAACCGCATCAGTGGAGGCATTGATTCCAGGTAGTCTTTCACTCTAACACCCCCAAATTTTGTTTAGCGGAAGCATACGTGTTATTCGGGAGCGTTACGGGATAGGTGAATCATAACACAAGTAATAAAGAACGGAATACATACTCCGTTTGATTTCATAAAATAGATTTAAAAATTGTCTTACAACATAGTTTAAATAAATGGGCACATCCCATTAGTTTTAGTGGTCCCAATGTAAAAACATCATTTTTGTGTAAAAACACTTCTTTAATACTACTACGACCATTAACCCGCTTCTTGCCTTGCCTTCATGAACATAACTTAAACACCTGAGAAAATATGCTAAAAGGTCAGCTAAAAGCTGGTGAGTTCATAGGTTTAAGTTAAAATAGTAAGTTTGGACCATAAGCAAAGTCATATAATCATTACAACGAATATAATGTTATATGGATGAAAGTCTATTACGTTAGCTCTAAGTTCATGCAGCCGATACTACGACAGTTCCTGTATGCTAAAAGATGTCATACAATATAGGGGCCCATAGCGAGTGTTTTGTCCCTCTACACTCGGTTCCGACATGTTATACGTTTCGCCTTGGCCTAAGCATGGCCAACCGAACGGTGGAGTTACCCTCAATAGATCTATTTATAACATTCGCGTTTCCCAATGGGGAATTGACGGTTCATGAAAAAGGGCATTCTCTAGGGACATAAGGGCTTAGGCTAAACCACGTAATAGTAATCATGTGATAGTTTTGGTCCATAAAATGTTTTGCATATTTCTCACCCCAAAATGTATAAAACAGTTTATCAAGTAAAAGTGGGGCTATGAAAACTCACCTTAGCAAATGTGCAATCCAAGTGTGGGATTAGTGATTGTTGTGAAGCGGCACCGACACGCAACCAGATAAGGAGGGAAATGTTTTAGCTCATTATTTTAAGTATTGTTTACTCAAAATAGTTTAATTGTATTAAAGCTAAACTTTAGCTTGTAATAGTTGTAAAAATGATTTTTACTAGTACGTATACGAAATATATATATACTTTTCTTGTTGACATTAATATGGTTCTTAATATCCAAAGTTTGATATGAAAAATAATTATAACATTCCACTAGTAAGTATATAAATGTGTATATACTTATTTAAGTTGACACAAAATGGTATTGTCAAAACTAGTATATATAATTTATTTATTTTCTAATTGCATTTAGAAAATGTTTAAGTTAAAGTTGAAAACTCTCCAATTTATTAGTTTACAAAACGATTTAGTTGTCCTCATTTATTTATCAAAATTTCTTCTTAATACATATGGTTCTCAACTAGGGATTTTACTCGACATATACATATATATGTTTATACATTGACGTTTAGGCTTTGACGGGGCCTCATTATGTGAATCATGTTTTTAAGCATTTGTTGTCTTGTATATATATAAAAAATAATATATCAACCTTGCACTTGTTCACTTGTAAATTCGTATGTGTATATACATCAAATGCCGAATATTTCAAATACTTGACAAATGAGCTTGGTTTTATAATTTATTTCCGGTTTACATTTCGAATTCTATTGAGAACTCATCTAACTGTTTTCAAACGAGTAGTTAATTATTGCAAATGGGCTGTGGCCCGAAAAGATTGGATATAATGTTGGGACTGGGCTCGAAGTAGTGTACAAATGAGAGAAGGGCTTTGGCCCAAGAATGAAGTGGAAATTCTCTTGGACTCATTTCTGAGTTGCGGCCCAATGTCAAAACAGGAAGCAGGTTTGTAGCAATTCTGTTTTCGACATTACATACACTTTAGCATTTTATTTCAAGTTCATTAGATGTCTATCATGTTTAACGTGAGCATTCTAGTTCGAGTTGTTGGCTCCGCACAAGGTTAGCTAACCTCGAAACTAGGAAGTGAGCAAGAGAGTAAATGAAACCTGGCATAAGTCGAGTACTACTTCAACTTGATCTCGTCCTCGTCTACCCTTATGCATTCGACACAACCATGGACTACTCAGTATGTTTGTAGTGACTAAGCCTATTCGACTTGAGCTCTCCTAGGCGTTCATATAATTTAGACCCAAGGTTTACTTTTAAAAATTTAGTCACAAGCGAAATGAAATCCTAGTAGTTTTCCACGTTTACGCAAGGTAGAAAATGAAGTTCGACATTTTTTTACAAGGACATGAGGGTCGACTTAAAATGTGAGCATCGACATGGCTCACTAGTAGGCTTCACACCTAATTCATGTGCCTCATCTTGTCCCTTTATTTCGTTAGAAACAAGAACACAAACGGACCCTTGTGCAAAAAAAAAAAGACTTTACGAGTTTCATGTTACTAAGGTTGTTTACTAGTACTAAGGTTACACTTGTATAAACACAATCTTTCTAGTTCTTGGTTTAGTGGTTTCGACAAGACTCAAGATTCAACCTAACAATATCAAAGACTCTACTTCTACTTTTTCTTGTTTCAAGCTCTCGACAAAAACCCATTTCACATTCAAGAGATAATTTATTTTCGGCATAGAAAATTAAAAGACATAAACACGGTAAAGGTTTTTATAACATCTTTTTAGTACAAGATTTTACTAAACCACATAACAACAACAAAGGAATATTACAACAAAGAAAACTCATAACCTCAACTCGAAGACGCCGCGTGAGTACGAGAATGAATACTTGGTTTCGGACCAAATGAGACTTGAATTAGCTCCTCCACACCTCTAATTTCAAAACCCCCAAATCAAATTTTGAAAACCCTAACTTTTGTAAACCCTAGTTTTTGGTAAAACTTGATGAAAACTGAGTTTGGGGTCTTTGAAATACGACTAGAGATATAGGAGTAGATTGAGGAGGAGTTTGGTTAACTTTCTCATCTTGCAACTTGGGTTGAAGCCAAAAATAGATAACATCCAAAACCAAACGAATCTTGGACATAGGCTCAAGATGGATTGTTGTAAAGATTTGTTTCTCCTTGGTGATTCATCTTGATTTTTTTTTGGATTCCCTCGTGGTGTAGCCGCGCATCAAGAGAGGATTTGGGGAAGCTTAACTTTCATGGATTTGGTAAAGATAGATGAGGAATATTTGGAAGAGGAGTGTTGGTTTACTACTTTGGGGAGATTCGGCCTATGAGGCGTGTGGGTAGGAGGAGCAGGGCTATGGAAAGAGATGAAGATTGACATCTTGATTTTTCCCTGCTTTTGGAGGTGTGTTTTTGTCGTGTGTGAAGGAGAAAGACAAAGAGGGTACTTTAATTTTTATAATATCTTCTCTTGTAAATGTATTCCATGTATACAAATAAAAGTAGACTAAAGTATTGTAAGTAACAAAAAAATGAGGGTATAGGTAATATAGACCTTTAATTTATTTGTGTAAGTATGTGTATGTAGGATAATTATTGTATAAAATGTATGCATATACATTATACTTATGTATGTTTGCACTTGAGTCTTATAAAAGTTATTGTCTAAGTGATAGTGTGTTAAATATTTTGTGTCCTGCGAAGTCATATTGTGACCAAAGTTTCATTGTTTGATAACTTTTCATTCGTAGTATTTTATTGTTACGTGTCTGAAATATTTTTATCTTTGTAATATTCCATGTCGCGGACATTTGTTATTTGTTTTATCTAGTCCTTATCATAGTGTCGGTACGCGTGCAGTGTCGGTCACTGGGGAAAACGAGATAACCTCTCGTCTTACAATTTAAATCATAAGACAAAATGAAATATTCATAAAATGATATGAATGCAAGAGTGGTGAAATCTTTATTGTATGCGAGTTATCTACTCAAATGATCAGACAAAGCTTATGCATGCTTAATGAATTAGGCTTAGTAATAATAAATTACTAATTATCAGTTAAATTTTAGTGAAAATTTACCGTGTGTCACATTCACCTACCTCTGTTTGCATGCACATAACATAGTTTGAAGCTAAAAAAGATCAGAAAACTTGATAATTCACTTTAACATGCGTTACACAATGAGAAGCTTCAATCATGTTGTTTGAAAGTGGGGCAAGTGGCTCTTTGTTTCGTTACCTCTTTTAAGGAATGATGTATCCACGACTACTTTTGAAACTATGTCTATCTAGTTTGCCTTACCGAAGCTTCCTATGGCTGAAAACAACCAAAATCTCTTCGAGGTCATAGTATTGAATAAATTGTTGGTTCAAGCTTCTCCTCATTTCTGCTAACACCTACAAAAAATATCTCTTTATTGAGATCCCAACCAACCCCACGTTTCAGTATAAAATATTGGAAAACTGCCTGCAAGTTGAAAAAGGTCAATTGTCAAACACAATTCAGTTGGGAGGAAAGTTGATAAGTGATTTTCATTTTTGAATAAAACTCGCATTGTTATTGTGTAATCAATTTTTTCAACATTAAATATATAAACTGTTTCAGAGTATAGTAAAAATATATGCTTTCACTTCGCTTTCTCATTTATTTTCTAGTGGATTAGGACATTAATCTAAAAATCACTTATTTTCCATCTAGGCATATAAGTTTCCTGGCAGTGTCGGATGGTCTATTTGCTAATTATTGTGCAAGATCCTAGAATATTATTTTTATTATCATCGTGATGCATATAGTATGAAAGGTATGTATTTCAAAATAACGAATTCTTTAGCTTTTATAATGATACCTTTTGGGGGCTTTCAGTGCATCAACTGATGTTAGTGATGGCACATTTATGTAGGTGTTTACCTTCACGATCCAACAACACTCCTTGCAGCTGTTAATCCTTCACTAATGACATACACAGAAGGTGTTGTTAGAGTCCAGACAAGTGGCATCACAAGGGGCCTAAAGATAAAAAACATGACACACTCACTTTAAAAACTGAGATTTTGCAGTCTCGGGATCATCTAACAACAACACATTGATATCTCCACGCAATCTATGCTTTCCTTGCACATTTTTCTCCTGGCCTCCAAACATTGCAAGAGCTATTGCAGTCTTTATGTCCTCGTGACCATAGATTGACGGAGCAATGGACTTAATAATCTGTCCAAATTCCCACAAAATGCAAATTTCAAATCAGGTGTTATGTATTAGATAATTACATGTAATTAGTTAAACATTAAGATGTTTTTAAGTATACAGTCAAAAACTAAAATATTGTTAGTTAAATTATGAGATTGTAATGTTGCATCTCATTGTGAAAATTGTAATGTTGTATGTCATTATTAATGATACACCACAGAGGACTGAAATGTAATGATTTGTACACCATGAATGCATCTTCTTATACTCCAAGTTTAATAAAAATATGATGTTAACTGTGCCCAACTTAGAAAAATTTAGTGAATTTGAATCTTCTCAAAGGTTTAAATATGAATTAAATCACCATGGGATAGTAAAAGAAAAACAAATCCCTTAACCACATGCATATGACTTCAAATGTAACTTCTAACAGTTTTAGTAAATGGCCATATGAAAACATACCCGCTCTTCAATTCGGGGGTCTTTAGACAACTTCTCGATATCTTCCTTATCCTCTTGGGTAAGCAAATAAGCTGAGAATAAGTCTTGCTTCTTTATAACATAGTTTGCTTCAATCACAGTTGCAAAGACAGGAAAACCATTTTTTGTATTCAATGATAAATCAAAGTTGTTTGTGTAGATGCCTGTAACCTCCTGGAAATTAGAAGACAAAGAAGCAACATAATGTTAGTGTGTTTCCTGATATAAGAGCAAAACAACTAAAGCATACAACACAGACAAGTAGCTCACAATCTCTTCCCCAGGGCGAGCACAATCAATCAGGTCATTAAGAAGTATGACTTCTTTGTATCTTGGCAATCTGCCAGCTGGAACAATGCCAGGGCTCTCTTGAAGGGTAAGCTTCTGATAATTCCTATATATAGTCTACCACAAAGAGAGTATTAGTATACGAATTTGTTTTCATGTTACAAAAAGAAGGAGCAATATAACTCACCTGCTCAATATTGATAGTGAACGGCCCTTTTGATTCGCACTCTGGGCAGGATCCAACCTTCACCTCTGAATATGAATTTTGGACGAAAGGCCCAACACTGATCCACATTTGTTACACTCATACTTCACCTGCTTCAATTGAGGAAAAACTCCAGATCGTCGAGTCACAACTCCTCCAACGCGAATCATAGTATTTAAATGGATTTGCCTGCGAAACAAATGCAAGATGGTTCATATAGTGTATACATATAAGTCTACACTATAAAAAAAAGGGCCGTTCACTGACCATACCTGAATTATAAAAAGGGGCCGTTCACTGTCAATATTGTTCAGAATTATCTACTTGCTTGTAGAGTTACTTGCTTAGGCGCATCGATATTCATATATAGGCAAAATGGGTGACACCTGAAAATACATGAAAGAATGGTTATAAGTTATTAACTAAATTGAATATTGCGTACCCATATTATACTATTATATAGAATAAGGCAGAGGTAAAGGAATGTAAAAAAAATAAACAATTATCAGTGTTTGCAAGTTTAAAAGTGTATCGTATATCAGTGGTATTACATGAAACCTTTCAACTACGTATTTCTTTTAGAACTTCTTAATGAAAAAATCACAGTGATAGCAAAGTATGCTATTCCAGATCTACCTATGGATATTTTACTATAGTATTTCAAAGGTTTTTTCAATGATTAAAAATGTCCAACATATATACTTCATTAATTAGTTTAATGATTCATGAGGCATATATCATCCAGGAGATGCATGCCTTAAATCAATGCACACATACATAAAAACAAAATTCATTACAAATTCGTAATTAGAGACAGGCAATGCAATGCCGAGGCCATAGTGAATTACATGAATGGTAATGAAATGGGAAAACAGAATGACTCACAAACGCAAACAAAAGGCTTTCAAAATGCATATGAATTACTTTACTCGTCACTTTTTTTACCACATTCAATAAGATACGCGTTATTTTCTTTCTCGTCCTGACTCGTGTTTTTTCTTTAATTCCTCAATTGCTAACTGTTGGTCGCTACTAACTGATATTTCAGTGGTATGTGTCAATATATTCACCTGAACATTTACACTCACCAAAATTCATACATGACTATGAATAGTTGTATACTGATGGCTTAAATATACTAATTCGGGATTGAAGTAATACCGCATCTGTCATATAACGATGAATCTTGGTCACCGAATCGCCTCTTCCAAGTTCTTGAGCCAGTCCATATACAATATATATCTTTGGACCCAAATCAGTTCTCATGATATTTGGGGGTAATTTAACTGCAAGATTCAGATTACCCACCTTTGGATCAAAGCAAATTATAATTATTATCAATATTTTGGTATCTAATTAGAGAGTACATTCTCCTCGTGTATGATAAGAAAACAATAGTCAGCAAATTTAGAACCTCATACCTGAGAAAGCTCTAACAACAAAGGTGAATGTAGCTGGAAATTTGAATGGTTGATCTATCAGTAGATCCTCCCCTAAATAATCAAATTAACAAAGCTATTCATCGTATGCTTATATATACAGAAACATAAAAGAGATGCATATAATAATTTTACACCAACTTAGAATTGCATTAAATAACATTAGTAACCGATGGATGGAGTCTTTCAAATACCATGGATACTTGTGTGTGGTCTATTTTACAATGTTTACATAGAATGTACCAATGGTGCTCCGTCATAGATGCTAATTGCGGTTGTAACATACATAGATGATTATAATTAACCACACTGATTTGTTCCTTTGGTCTTCCCCTGTTCTACCCTGAACAACTATTGCTTTTTCCGCATTTGTATAATAGGGTTGATGTCATAATCAAAGATGTTACTTTGAACAACAACTATGAGGCAATCAGTTTATTATGATAACTCATGTCATGATTTGCTGCTTAGTTTAATTGAAGAAATCGAATGTATTGAATAACCGGAGAGACCAAAACTTTGTGCTCGTTATTATGAAACATGGATTATGCAGCAAATAACTGATAATAAATTATAACCGTTAACTTTTTATACATATAGCTGATCTATGTAGCAAAAGTAAAATGAAATCATACACCAGATTTCACCATAATTAAGGTAAGACTATACTGCTAACATGATGTAGGGTCATACTCACATGTAAAAAAATTTGCAGCTGTCAATGGTGTCCACATATGGCCAGGGGTCACACCATTCAAACAAATCCTTTGGCCACCAGATTCAGTGTTAGGCGTCTTTTTGTTTCCTGTGTAGGATTCTAATGATGCAGCGTTTATAACGCAGCTTCCTTCTTTCAAGTGGTTCACATCAAGCCTAGACTTTCAAATCAATACGACCCATCAAAATGTAAAATCAAGATAACAACCAAATATGCATGAAGTGATCCCATGATCAGTCATCCCTTTCCATGATGACGCTAAAGTTTGTTTGTATGCGCTTCTTCCTGCAAGAATCAGCTATTAGTTAGGAACCTCGGGGATGAATCTGGTTTCCTTCTTAATACCGGCCATTGCTAACGATACGAAAATACCAATTAACCTGCCAATAAAATATTAAACATGATGATGACATGCCATTGCTAATATTTTATTAAAAGCCCTACATCTACAGTTGATGCATTCTTCTCTTTTCTAGCAAACTAACCTGTAAAAAATAAAAGGCACATGTCAGTAAACATATAAAAATATAAAGCCAAAACAAAGATAAATTTTTTGATATGATTCTAGTGATTGTCATTATGAATCCATAAACCTCTGCAACCATTCCTACTATTTGAGATAACTTATCGTAAACCTGCAAACACAAAAGAAGATCAACATGAGAGAATTGAGAAAAAAGGGCTGAGGAAAAGATTAAATTAGGGTTTGGAGAAAGAGCATATTATGAATGCACCGAGATTTATTTTTTACGTGATATATGGGATTGAAATAAAAAATCAGGTATTAATAGATTATAGCCATTTATAGATTATAATATGCAACATAATTATCAAAATAACTTGTTGCCTAAGTGGTAAACACACAAGTTATTTATCAAAACAACCAATGTTCAATCCTTGCAAGGAACCTTTTTTATAAACAATTTTCAAAAAATGTTTAATAAAAACGAATTTTATAAATAATTGCTTAAGAATTTCGAAAATTAACACATAAAATCCGAAAATTAAATATTATAGCTTATGTGGATAAAAAAAATTGCTTAGTTGGACAACAAATGCTTATGTGGCATTGATAAGGTTTTAAAAGGTACCATTTTGAGGGGTCGTTTTAGTCCTTATTTGATCACTTTTGTATCCGTTATTGCTTAATATCGTTCCTTTTCACTTTTTAGGTCTCTTGAAGGCAAAATGCTGGAATGGCACTTATTTGGACGAAAAAGCGCGAATATATGAAGAAAATAGCTAAAGTCAAAATCGAGACACTCACAGCTGCTGAAATTAGAAGGCGACGGCGTCAGGTGCTAATGGCGACGCCGTCCCAAAATTGTTGTGATGGTCCAGATCCCAAAACTCGTATTTTCAAGCGACGACGTCTAGTTGTGAAAGAGTAGGCCGTCGCTACTCAGACGGCCTAGATGCAATCCAAACGACGTCAGAAGCTGAAGAGGACGGCTTCACGGACATAAGGTGACGCCGTCGCAAGGTTAACGTGGCCAAGACGAAACCCTAATGACGGCGACACGACGGCGTCACGAAACATAAGGTGACGCCGTCGCATATGTAATCTTATATATAAAATCCGAATTTTTCTGTCTTTTGTAGAGAGTCTTTTGGAGTGAAAACCTAAAACCAAACCTAAGGTGTCTTGTACAGTATTTTAGGGTTTTAAACCCTATCTTACATCAAGATAAGTCTTTACTTCATTAATTCAATTATGTCTTTGATTATTTGTGTGTATGCTTGCATGTTCTCCATGTCCGGCTAATTTATTTGTGTGTTTGCTTAGGAAGTATGAAACTTAATTATTGAATATTGATTGGTTGTTTCTTATCTTAGTTGATTAATGATCTAGTAATGCGATAGGTCATTCGTTGTGTACTTAATGCTTGATTCATCTTTGTGAACCTTAGAATATAATTATCTGAGTAGTTGTAGGCTAAACCATCCAAAGAGTGCCTTAGAGTAGGAGTTTATCATCCCTAGTGGGTTTTTAGACGAGACCCTTTGGTAAGTTCAAAGAGTTAGGGAGAAACGCATACCCTACAACTTTAGACACACAACGCAACTAAGAATAAGACGTGACAACTCAACCATCAATAGGAGATAATTAAGGAGTAATACAACCTAAGTAAACACATCTTTAAACCATCATACGAGCACACATTAATTAGACATGGACTCCCACAACCTTAGTTTAGATAATTAGATAATAGTAGAGTAATCGGTAGAAATACCAACCCCCCAAATCCAATACCCGAGATTCGTACCTTTCCATTTCATAAAACATAAAAAGATAAAAAATAATCTTCCTCAACCTTAACCTTAGCGTAGTAACTCCTTACTAGCATTCCTATTCCCCTAGAGAACGATATTAATACCCGTGGCTTACCCTAATTACTACACTACAACGATTAGGTTCACTGCCTAGGGTGTTATAAAACTTGCTCGAAGAAAAGGAAGTTTCCTTGACCCCGAACGACGCGTGTAGCGTTATCAAGTTTTTGGCGCCGCTGCCGGGGAATAGAATAGCTAGTTAGTAGTCCACCTCGTTTAGGTTTCTTTGCTTGATTCCTATCAAGTAAACTTTTTTCTCATTTTTAGCTTTCTCTTAGTCTATCCCCCTTCTTCGTGACCTTTGTTCGTAACACCCCATCACTTTTCATCATGGAAGGTGATAACCAACCACCACTCGATAACCAACAGCCAAACATCGCTTCACCACCAAACAAATACCCACTGCTTGACCCAGCCTCTGCTAACCAACTTCGAGCCCGTATCATGAGTGAGATTGGAGAACTTAGGAAATTAAATATGATAATTGAGAATACACTTGAGGAAGCCCTTAAGGAATCTGATCAACCTCTAGATAGTGATTCGACTACAAGTGATTCGGATGATGATCTAGAAAAAGGAGATTATAAGATGTTAGAAATTATGGAGGGTAGTAAGGAGAAGGGAGAACTTAGGGAGTACTTTGATTCATACCCTAAAAGGAAAGAAACCGCTTATCACCATAATGTGGTTAATTTTCCAAGACCACCTTTCGAGCCTCGTATAAGGAGGGGAAACCCTAAAAACATCAAAATACCGTGTATGATTGGGTACCTATACAGGGATCACACCTACATTGATTATAAGGCACCCATGAATATAATGTCTAGGCTCTATTACAATTGGATCATGAGCAAAAAGCTAGAGCCTATGAGGGACCCCTTTCGCCCTAGGAAAGCAAGTAACTATGTGGGGAGGGTTAAGGGATTGCACGTGTTCATAGGTAACTTCACATATAGGTGTGATTTCATGATTCTGGAAAATGTCAAAGGAATCATTGATGGGTTTTTAGGAGATGTGATACTTGGGAAACCATTTATAGAAGAGTCTAAGATGGTTTATGATAAAGAGAAAGGGATAATCGAGTTCTCAAATGAAACCGAGAATGTTAAATATATAATGCCCCACAAAAAAAAGAATTTTGAGGGCATGGATAATTTAGATGTAGATAACATTCCGGCATTCGAAGTAGACTGGAAGAACGAAGTTTACTACACTGCTTGTCTTGAACTAGGGCCTGAATATATTTGTGATGAAAGAAGAGTTAAGGAGATCGAATGGGCCTCTAAGATTAGGGCAACGTAGGAGCACGACTACGAGTCTAGCTACAAGACTCTTAAATAAAGAAAAGCACTTCGTGGGAGGCAACCCATGCTTAATTGTTTGCTTGTTAGTGTCATATATCTTTTATTAATTGTTTATCCTCATGTTTAAATTTGTAAAAATGCTTTATTTTGTTTTTAACCTCGTCTTAATTGCATATAAAGGTATTTTACATAAGGGATAAGTGTAGGGAGGATTACACACGTTTTCAAAAGAAACGTAAACATGAGAATAAAAATTAACTAAAAGATATTTATGTTTGTTTGTTCGAGTCAAATGCTTGTATCGAGTCATAATGAATGTTTTGCAGAAATTTTTCCAGATTCTAAAGATGTCAATTTTCCAGAATTTTTTCCAGAAAATCGCAGACCAGTTTTTGTCCGGATAACCTGACGGCGTCAGGATTGCAACCTGACGGCGTCAGGAAGGAGTAAAAACATCAGATTACTTTTTTCTCGTTTTCTGAGCTACTTATAAATTTTTGGAATTTTCCAGGTCTTAATTTTCTTAGAAATTCTGTAAACATCCATTCCACAAGCATTATATCCTAGTTTAAATCGAGTCTTATATATATTATTACCGCCGATTTTACTCGAAGGTTTCGTTTGTTTTCTTCAAGTGTGCAGGTTTAGTTTGTCAAGAAGAAGTTACATAAGATTGGAAGGAGCTTTTCACGCAATAATTCTTCTTGAAAAAGATTTAACCACCACTTTACACGGATCCTACCGAGCTAATCAGGGGAGTATTAGTTTCTTTCGTTTTTAATTACCTTCTTTTATCATAATTTTGATACTTTCGGGGAACATTGGGGACAATGTTCAGTTTAAGTGTAGGGAGGGAAAATAAAACGGGAACTTTGAAACTATGCTTATCCTTGATTATTTGCTTTGTCTAATTGCATTTGCGTAATAAACCATGAGGAAATGTCGGTTAGGGTAATTTTGGCACCAAATTTAAAATTTTTTATGACACATAGGAGTGGGCCATTAGTCTTAACAAAAGCGTCTCATGGATAGGAAGTTGCATGACTAGCACAAAAACCCTTTACCACCCAAATTCCACCAAAATGTGAGGATCGCCCTTAGATTAGTAGGAATTAAAGCATTCATCTTCAATGCTTAGAGTGTGAACCGGTAGTATATTAGATTCTAGAACTTGTTTTGTGATGCATTCCGAGATCGCAAGTGAGGCTACACTTGTGTAGTTAGGAATAACTAAATGATAAGAGGCATTAGGATAACCCTTGTTTGATACCCGTAATATAATTACTTCTTCCATATCGGTTGAGTAATTCCCCCACACCCTTTGCGTTGTACTCATCTTTAGTACACGATACCCCTAGTTAACCCCTCAGAGCCTATCCTTTTCGCGATTCTCGTGATGTTTCGGTTTTTCCGGAATATCAATGAAGAGCATTGTTTACACCCCACCCCCAAATATACACCCAAATCGCCTTAGCCTACCCCTTATGCACTCACTTTTAGTGCAAATTATTGTTATCACCCTAAACCCTTAGTTCAATTATCTAGTTGCTTGCATAAGTTGCTAAGTCGAGTCATATCCTTTGTATACAGTTTTGGGACGATTGGGATTCATGGGAAAAGTTAAATTTTATGAAATGACGGGAAGGGAATGTTAATTCAAATTCCCTTTGTTTGCGTAATAATGTACCCCAAGTGTTTTGATCTTTTCAATTCGGGTCAAATTAGTGTTAGAGTAATAAAAACTCAAGTGTAGGGATGTGCCTATAAATCCCTATTATTTTGATGTTACCGTAGAGGATGGCAGAGTAAAAGTGTATGAAAAAAAAAAAAATAGAAAAAGAGAAAAAGAAAAAAAATAGAGTGTAAAAAAAAAAAAAAAAAAAAAAAACAACAACAACAACATACGGGCTACCATCCTACATCTATGTTTAAATTTATGTTTGTTTATTTCCGTTATCTAGAGTTTAGAGTGTCGAGTCTTGGCTTAGCAACGCCATTCTTCATATGCATTTAACATAGAGATTTTTGACTTGCCACCACTAAATAGCCTATCTCACCAAACCCTTGTTTCCCTACCGTAAGCCTAACATTACAACCCTTTAAAAGACCTCTTTGATAGTCTTTCCTAGGTGCTTACGCCAAAGCGATGAAGGTTTGATCTATTCTCAAGCCTATGGTAATCTATGTACTAGGACCGGTTAATGAGTGTTTATCTTCCATTTCCTATTTGTTATATTTCATATATACACCCGAGAGAGATGTGAGTATCCAAACACCCCGTGTGAGGTGCTAGTATGTAATTTCCGTGCTTGTTATGACTTTTGCGGGGCTTATATGTGTTGTGGACCGTTTTGAATTAATGCTTCATGACCCCTAACTTATAAATTAATTGGCTAAAAGCACATTTGCTTGAGGACAAGCAAATAACAAGTGTAGGGATATTTGATAAGGTTTTAAAAGGTACCATTTTGAGGGGTCGTTTTAGTCCTTATTTGATCACCTTTGTATCCGTTATTGCTTAATATCGTTCCTTTTCACTTTTTAGGTCTCTTGAAGGCAAAATGCTGGAATGGCACTTATTTGGACGAAAAGGCACGAATATATGAAGAAAATGGCTAAAGTCAAAATCGAGACACTCACAGCTGCTGAAATTAGAAGGCGACGGCATCAGGTGCTAATGGCGACGCCGTCCCAAAATTGTTGTGACGGTCCAGAACCCAAAACTCGTATTTTCAAGCGACGACGTCTAGTTGTGAAAGAGTAGGCCGTCGCTACTCAGACGGCCTAGATGCAATCCAGACGACGTCAGAAGCTGAAGAGGACGGCGTCACGGACATAAGGTGATGTCGTCGCAAGGTTAACGTGGCCAAGACGAAACCCTAATGATGGCGACACGACGGCGTCACGAAACATAAGGTGACGCCGTCGCATATGTAATCTTATATATAGAATCCGAATTTTTCAGTCTTTTGTAGAGAGTCTTTTGGAGTGAAAACCTAAAACCGAACCTAAGGTGTCTTGTACAGTATTTTAGGGTTTTAAACCATATCTTACATCAAGATAAGTCTTTACTTCATTAATTCAATTATGTCTTTGATTATTTGTGTGTATGCTTGCATGTTCTCCATGTCCGGCTAATTTATTTGTGTGTTTGCTTAGGAAGTATGAAACTTAATTATTGAATATTGATTGGTTGTTTCTTATCTTAGTTGATTAATGATCTAGTAATGCGATAGGTCATTCGTTGTGTACTTAATGCTTGATTCATCTTTGTGAACCTTAGAATATAATTATCTGAGTAGTTGTAGGCTAAACCATCCAAAGAGTGCCTTAGAGTAGGAGTTTATCATCCCTAGTGGGTTTGTAGACGAGACCCTTTGGTAAGTTCAAAGAGTTAGGGAGAAACGCATACCCTACAACTTTAGACACACAACGCAACTAAGAATAAGACGTGACAACTCAACCATCAATAGGAGATAATTAAGGAGTAATACAACCTAAGTAAACACATCTTTAAACCATCATACGAGTACACATTAATTAGACATAGACTCCCACAACCTTAGTTTAGATAAGTAGATAATAGTAGAGTAATCGGTAGAAATACCAACCCCCCAAATCCAATACCCGAGATTCGTACCTTTCCATTTCATAAAACATAAAAAGATAAAAAATAATCTTCCTCAACCTTAACCTTAGCGTAGTAACTCCTTACTAGCATTCCTATTCCCCTAGAGAATGATATCAATACCCGTGGCTTAGCCTAATTACTACACTACAACGATTAGGTTCACTGCCTAGGGTGTTATAAAACTTGCTCGAAGAAAAGGAAGTTTTCTTGACCCCGAACGACGCGTGTAGCGTTATCAGGCATGAAATTTGATTATTTGGCATTGAGGTGGCATTGAAGTGGCATTGAGGTGGCATTGAAGTGGCATTGAGATGGCATTAATGCCATATATAATATAGAGATATATGGAAGGGTTATTTTCAGAACCAAATAAAATGCGAGAACTGCGAGAACCGATCCTAGCCATTCAATTTTATGATCAATGGTGGAGGATGCACATGGCATTTTGGTAAATAAGTAGAACTATTTTCCTGCATTATAGTATATATTTAAAAGGCAGAATTGCTGTTTGCCGATGAACAGTTTGTCGGTTTGGCTTTGGACGGGCGAGATCCACTGCATCTAAGTTTTTAACGGACCATATTTGATATGAATACTGTTTATGTAACTGTAGACTTAACAGTTGCTTTCTTTTGTTCTATAGTTGGAGGGAAGTATTAGCAAACACACTTCCGAAACAGTAAGTCGGTTTTTTTTTTTTTTTTTTTTTTTTTTTTTTTTTTTTTGGCTGTAGTTTTTTTTGTACACAATAACAAATAACACAACAAATATTACATCTACCATTGCACAAACAAACAACGAATACAATTTTCTGTGGACAAGAAAACCTTATCACCATCTAGAAAGTCCCTTTGATTCGTCTTTTTCCTGTCAAAACATCAAGCTCCATTACACAGTTGTTGCTTCTGATAAGCCTTGGTCCTACTCAGTCACAAAGAAAGACAACAATTTGCTACTTTACAAAGGTTATTCTCATGAACCCACATGATTTGTCATATTTGCATGTATATATAAGCATTTACTTTTGGGTCATTATTTAGGTCACTTAATGTTGTTTTCCATGCAGGATAGCAATTTCACCAACTTACTGTTACACAGGTATCTTAAGATTCAAGCTTACCTTTTTGCATAAAGTTGTTGTAAATAAAAAAAATCATGCATTATCTGTTTCTTTGTTATTTCTTTTTTCAATCAAGTCTTACTAATATGTTAACTGTGGTTCTTATATCCATGAACGATATTATCTTGAATTCTATCATACTTAGATATCTATTACTATACTATTATACTCCATGGTATATAACATGACTAAGAAACGTACTGAAATATATCCATCTAAAGAATGTAAAGATTATATTGCTAACCTTAATAAGAATCGAAAAAGGCGTGTTCAATTTCCCACTGAAGCTAATGTGAAATACCAAAGAAACGCGTTCAGAACACACGTGTTCAACAACCCACCAGCAAGCATACATTTACCACAAAGTAGTGTTGGCGACTGTTCACATGTAAATGGGTGTGGTATGACGTCAAATGAGTTACTGAA
Organism: Chrysanthemum seticuspe; assembly: GCA_019973895.1. NCBI lineage: Eukaryota > Viridiplantae > Streptophyta > Magnoliopsida > Asterales > Asteraceae > Chrysanthemum > Chrysanthemum seticuspe. The sequence continues at coordinate 53,130,933 of BPTQ01000008.1, forward strand.
TTTTGGAAACCAACACCGTACATACAATTCATGCTCCTGCAAAAAAAGTGAAAATGGACAAAGTAAGTAATGCTTTCATCATACATGTATCTGTTTTTCTTATACAAATATGTATCAACGGTACTAAATTATAGATTTTAGCTGAATACAGGTATTCATGCGCCTTATATGGCTGGGGGAAGTAAACAAGTATATGGTGACACATCTATCCATCTACCACCAATAAATGCAGAAAAAGTGACAAACAATATTCAAGAAAAAGGTCACTTACGAATAGACGGTAACAAAGACCTGAATCATTTTTACCAACGCAAAAGTCATGACACAAGCTCACAATCCATTGACCGCCTACACGTCAACTGTAATAAAGGTAAGAAAAAGGAGTAGGGTAGAAGATTTAACATTTGTTTATACTTTATTTAAGCAACTTATACTTATAGTATATATTACCTGTTTTAAATGCCGCAGGTGAAAATGAGTTTGTAAATGAGACATCGGCTTATACTCAATGCACCACATGCTTACATGAAAAAGGTTCAAAAAAGAGAAGAAAAATGAGGAATACCATCCACCATACAAATACTAACATGCCTGATACTTCAACAACATCATGTAGTAAAGGTAAAGAAAAAAAATCCAAAAAAAAAAAAGAAAAAAAAAATCTTATACAAGAATAATAATACCCTTTATCGTATTTATGTATTTATGATTATATAACCATGTTTATAATATTATTTATCCATTGCAATTACAGCTGCATCAGAATTTTATATAGATTTGGGTGATTGTGAATACGCATGCCAGTATTGCAATGCGGGTTTCTGGTATGGAGAGAGGTTGAAAGCAAGTTCGGTTCGACAGCAATTAAAATACAATAAATGCTGTGGAGGAGGTCAATTCCAACTTGAAAAAGAAATCGATCCACCAGAATATTTAAAAGAATTAATCAAAGATAAACATTTTCTAGCCAACATCCGAGCCTATAATTAGATGTTTAGTATGACGTCATTTGGGGCAGAAATTGATGAATCAGTTAACAATGGAAAGGGTCCGTATGTGTTCAAAATTTCTGGCCAGATACACCATTGGATAGGTACACTGTGCCCCACCAATAATGAAGACCCAAGGTTTATGCAGCTTTATGTATATGATACTCAAAATGAAGTAACTTACAGAATGAAGCCTTTTGGTGGAGCAGAACGAAGTGGACTATCCACTGACATAGTCCAACGACTCATTCAGATATTGGATGAACATAATGAGAGCTTCTGTAAACAGTTGGTGCTTATTTGTTTTCATTTGGCTTATTTCAAGTGCTTATTTATAAGCACTTGCCTAGCAGTTTCATTTTCTTGTACACAACCTACTGTTTTTCCATTTTTTCTAGATTCTAAATATTATTTTAGACCTTTCTTGAATTTTTCAGATTTTTCTAGGTCAGTTTAGTATTTTTCTTCATTTTAATTAGTTTTTAAGCATTTTTAATTAGCATTTAATACAAATAATTAAGAAAAGATTCAAAAAAATAATTTTTCATTTTTCTTAAGTTAAGATAAATATAAAAAGTCAAAAAAATATTTTTCTAGATTTTTCTTAGTTAAATTTGTATTTTTAAATAATTTAATTAGTTTTTAACAGTTTATAATTCCTAGAAAATACAAAAATAATCAGAAAAAATACAAAAATAGTTTTTAAAATTCTCTTTTGTTATTTTAGATTTTTCCAAGTCATAATTTTATTTTTCTAGCTTTATTTCCTATTTTCTTGTATTTTAGGCTATTATTTAATAAGTAAAAATAGTTTTTAATTAATAATAATTAATTTAATAGTTATAAAAATAATTTTCCTTTTCTATAAGTTTTCTTTTATCATTAGGATTGTAAAAATGTCATTTTCATATTTTTAGGATTTATATTGTGTAAGTTTCACATTTTCTTTTGTACGTAACGTAGTTTTTAAATTAAGTTTTATAAAAACATAAAATCAAAAACATCATTTTGCAAATAGTGATAGCGTTTATTTAATATTTTTTATCTTTTTAAATTTCCTTTAATTTGCATTTAAGCCGTGGTAGTTTGTTTGTTTTTTCTGTAGTTATAATGACAAATCCCTTTTTCTGTTCAAATCTCTCGATCACTATACGTTTGGTGATCCATTGCATAGCTCGCTGGGACATAACGACCCGGGGAAACACTATACTCCCCAGATCTTCATTGCATTTGTTCTTAAACTGTTTTAAGTTTCTTACGGTCGGCCATTCACAAGTGGCCGGCTTGTGTGAGAAAACTTGACGTTTTGGCACGGATCAAATTTTTGGCGCCGCTGCCGGGGAGCTGTGCTGATTATCTTCCGTTTAGCAGATTAGTAGTTTGAATATTCACTCTTTGTTCATATCATCCATCTATCTATATATATATATATCCATATTTTCTTATAAAAAATCCAAAAACATCCAAAAACGTATAAAACACAAAAATATTTTTCCTTTTGTTTCTATATATGTATCAAAGATAAAAATACAAAAAGATTTGTCGTTTTCTTAATAATAACAACATAAAAGATTACCACCGCAAACCAAGGCAGTGTACTACCTAACTGGGGGTACGACCATAATAAGTTCCCGAACTAAAGATTCAAAACTTGCCTTTGTGTCCTTGTGATTGGTGTACCTTTTTCAAAGAAGCCATTCATCTTGTGATTATTGGTTAAGTTCACTGTTGTTTTGCCTCGATTTTGTTTTAATTGATTTTGTTGGTATATCTACTTGTCAGAACCAGAAAACCAAAAAGATTCTTCTTACCCCATTTTCATAATTCATCTTCATAATTCCCATTCTCATCAGAAATATTTTCATAATTCCCATTCCTTTCCTTAACTCTGAGATTCCTTAGAGTTAACTCTAGTGTATGCGCACTCGCTCTTCTAGATCTGTAAGCCCATTTCGTGAGCTTGTCAAGATTCCAAGAAGGCGTGTCCGTAGACTTTCTGCTCCATCAGTCGGATCTGAGATCCGAACTGCTCACACTACTTCCGTTATCATGGCGGAAGAACGCCCTATGTGTGAGCTTCTCCAGGCACCCATCGACGGGTATGGAGATGCTATTGTTGTACCAGCCATTGTGGCTGAAAATTTTGAACTCAAAACCGGGTTACTGAATCTTGTAACCTCAAATCAATTCTACAGTTTTGAGCGGGATGATCCTCATGCTCATATTCGATGGTTTAACAAGATCGCATCTACCATCAAATACAAGAATGTCCCTACCGATGCTGTTAAGCTTCTTCTGTTCCCATTTTCTCTTGAGGGGCAAGCCCGGATTTGGCTTGAAAAACAACCCCCTCAGTCAATCGAGACATGGGAAGACCTGGTGAAGAAATTTGTGAATGAATTTTATCCACCTTCCAAAACCACGAGTCTTAAAAATGAAATCATCAAATTCACTCAAAAGTTTGATGAATCCTTCAGTGAATCGTGGGATCGTTTCAAGGAATTGCTTCGCAAATGTCCTCACCACGGTTTCTCCGAGTTAATGCAACTCGATACTTTCTACAATGGAGTGAGTCAATCTGATCAAGATTCTCTCAATTCCTCCGCTGGAGGAAATTTCCTGAGCAAAACTGTCAAAGAAGCTTTAGCGATCATTGAAAACAAGTCTAAAGTCCGCACTGCACGAAGCAAGCCGGTTGTTTCCCAAGTCAGTGTTGGTCCTTCTTCTTCATCGCCCGTGAGTCAGTCTAGCACCGATGCTAAGATTGACAAACTCACGGAAGCTATCCAAGCTTTGGTTCTCTCCAACCAAAAGAAAGTCTCTTTTCCACAAACTTCACCTCCTGCTGAAGTTAAGAAAGTGGAAGTCTGTGTTACTTGTGGTGGCCCCCATGCTTATTACAACTGTATGGCCACCGATGGTAACCCTTTTGAAGCTAATGCTGTGGGCGGGATTTCTAATCAAGGAGGCAACCAATATCGTGCTCTTATAGACCCGAACCACCGTCCTAACCACTACCCTGGACCTCCTGGTTTCAACCAAAACCGTAATCAAAATCAGAATAGACCAAACCAAGGTTTTCAAAACCAAGGTAATTTCAGTCCAAACAACGGTTTTCAAAATCAAAATCAAAATTTCCAACACCAAGGAAATTTCAATAGAAACCCAGATCAGGGAAATTTCAACCAAGGGTACTTTCATGGCAATAATCAAGGGAATTTTCAAAATCAAGGCCCTAATCCTAACAATAGAGGCCAGAATCTTCCTGTGCAAACTCAAGCCATTGTTCCAACTGGACCATCATCTGATGAGTTGTTGAAACAATTCATGAAATCCCAAGAGGAAATGAATCGGTTGTTGGTTAGCCAGATTGCTGACATTAAGAAGTCTTTAAATGATCGACCCTCGGGCTCAGGTACTTTACCTAGCAACACGATCGCTAATCCGAGGGGCGATGCAAAGGCGATCACAACCAGAAGTGGTGCTTCTTATCATGGACCCGCTATTCCTACTACCTCTTCTTCTTCTCTCCCGAGGGTAGTGGATAGTGAACCTGAGGCGACAAAGGACAAGGAACTTCCTACTAATAACGGAGGTACCAGCAATGTCCATCCTCAGGTTGTCCCCAACCCCAAACCTGGAGTTGTTTTTGAACCTCCAGTTGGTAACCCCAAATCCAAAACTTCTATTCCTTACCCCTCACGTTTACATGAGCAAAAACTCCGTGAGAAAGCTAGTCATCAAATGGAAAAATTCTTTCAAATTTTCCAAGAGCTACATTTTGACATAAGCTTTGCGGATGCTATCATGTTGATGCCCAAGTTTGCATCGACTCTCAAACACATGTTGAGCAATAAGGAAAAGCTGTTTGAAATGGCCAAAACTCCTCTGAACGAGAACTGCTCAGCAGTCTTGTTAAAGAAGCTTCCCGAGAAGCTAGGAGACCCCGAAAAATTTCTTCTTCCTTGTGTTTTTCCTGGGATGATTGAATGCTTTGCCCTTGCCGATCTTGGTGCAAGCATCAATCTGATGCCTTATTCAGTGTGGAAGAAACTTTCTCTTCCGGAACTTATTCCTACCTGCATGACTCTTGAGCTTGCAGATCGTTCTATATCGCGTCCTCTCGGCATCGCCGAGGATGTATTCGTGAAAGTAGGAAAGTTCCATTTTCCAGCTGACTTTGTGGTTGTTGATTTCGATGCCGATCCTCGGGTTCCCCTCATTGTCGAAAGAGGATTCCTGAGAACGGGCCGTGCTCTTATTGATGTATTTGAGAAAGAAATCACGTTACGTGTGGGTAATGAAGCTGTTACCTTTAACCTTGATCAAACTTCGAGGTACTCCTCAAATTATGATACTGAATCAGTTAATCGAGTCGATTTAATTGATATTGCTTCAGAGGAGTACTCTCAAGAGTTTCTTGGTTATCTTCATAATTCTGTGAGTGGGGATTCCACCACATCTTCTCAACCAATCATTGCCGACTCTTCCCCCTCTCTCACTCCGTTTGAGGGAGGTGACTTCCTTCTGGAAGAGATCGATGAATTTCTTGCTACTGATGAATCAATTCCTCCTGGAATTGATGGTGTTTATGATTCGGAGGGAGATATTCTTTATCTTGAGCAATTGCTTAATGAAGATCCATTACCTTCATTCCCTCCGAAAGAAATCACAATTGAGGAAATCAGATCAGTACAAACTTCTACTGAAGAATTTCCCGAGGTTGAACTTAAGGACCTACCTCCTCATCTCGAGTATGCATTTTTGGAGGGTGATGATAAATTACCCGTCATAATTGCTAAAGACTTGACTGAGGAGGAGAAAACTGCTCTCATAAAGGTCTTGAAATCACACAAGCAAGCAATTGCTTGGAAACTCTCCGACATTAAGGGTATCAACCCTGAGTTTTGTACTCACAAAATCTTAATGGAGGATGACTTCAAACCAGCAGTCCAACATCAGAGAAGGGTGAATCCTAAGATTCATGAGGTTATCAAACAAGAGGTTCTCAAACTTCTTGATGCCGGTTTAATTTACCCGATCTCTGATAGTCCTTGGGTTAGCCCAATTCATTACGTTCCAAAAAAGGGTGGCATAACTGTTGTCACAAATGAAGAAAACGAGTTAATTCCAACTCGATTGGTTACGGGATGGCGTGTGTGCATTGACTATCATAAGTTAAACGAAGCCACCCGTAAAGACCATTTTCCTCTACCCTTCATGGACCAGATGCTTGAGAGATTAGCAGGGAACGAATACTATTGTTTCCTTGATGGTTTCTCGGGTTACTTTCAGATCCCCATTGATCCGCTGGATCAAGAAAAGACCACATTCACCTGCCCATACGGGACGTTTGCCTATAGACGTATGCCTTTTGGCTTATGTAATGCTCCTGGCACGTTTCAACGATGTATGATGGCAATTTTCCACGACATGATCGGGGAAACAATGGAGGTGTTTATGGATGACTTCTCGGTCATTGGGGACTCGTTTCATACATGTCTCTCCCATTTAGACAAAATGCTAAAACGGTGTGAAGACACCAATCTCTGTCTAAATTGGGAGAAGAGCCACTTTATGGTCAAAGAAGGCATAGTCCTTGGCCATAAGATTTCAAAAAATGGGATTGAGGTAGATAGAGCAAAAGTTGATGTTATTGCTAAATTGCCTCACCCTACTACCGTCAAAAGTATTAGGAGTTTTCTAGGTCATGCCGGGTTTTATCGTAGATTCATTCAAGATTTCTCAAAATCGCTCGGCCTATGACCCATCTTCTCGAAAAAGATGCTCCTTTTATCTTCTCTCCTGAGTGCATCGAAGCTTTTGAAACACTAAAGAAAAAGCTTACGGAAGCACCCATTCTAGTTGCCCCCGACTGGGATTTACCCTTTGAGCTCATGTGCGATGCAAGTGATTTTGCTATCGGTGCAGTCTTGGGGCAACGCAAAACCAAGCATTTTCAGCCGATCCACTACGCAAGCAAAACTATGACTGAAGCTCAAACCCATTACACCACTACAGAAAAAGAATTATTAGCTGTGGTGTATGCGTTTGAAAAGTTTCGGCCATACCTTATCTTGACCAAATGTGTGGTGTATACGGATCACTCGGCTCTTAAATATCTCTTTGCAAAACAAGATGCAAAGCCGAGATTGCTCCGTTGGGTCCTCCTCCTACAAGAATTTGATATCATTATACGTGATAAAAAAGGAGCTGAGAACCTGGCTGCTGATCATCTATCCCGTCTAGAAAACCCTCACCAAGATGTGTTCGAGAAAAAGGAAATAAATGAAACATTTCCTCTCGAAACGATCAATGTGGTTTCTTTTCGTGGAGACTCTTCTACCCCATGGTTTGCTGACTTTGCAAATTACCATGCGGGTAACTTTGTGGTGAAAGGGATGTCGTCCCAACAGAAAAATAAATTCTTTAAAGATGTGAAACATTACTTCTGGGACGACCCCTACTTGTTCAAAATCTGCGCGGATCAAGTCATCAGGCGATGTGTGTATGGTCAGGAAGCCAATGACATTCTCAAGGCTTGCCATTCTGGACCTACTGGGGGACATCATAGCCCCAACTACACCGCCAAGAAGGTGTTTGATTCCGGATTCTATTGGCCCTCGATTTACAAGGATGCCCATGAATTTGTCAAAACCTGTGACGCTTGTCAACGTCACGGGAATATCTCAAAAAGAAATGAAATGCTGCAAAACGCCATTCAAGTGTGTGAGATTTTTGACATCTGGGGCATTGACTTTATGGGGCCATTTCCTTCTTCTCATGGTAACAAATACATACTCGTGGCCGTTGACTATCTGTCTAAATGGGTTGAAGCTAAAGCTTTACCTACCAACGATGCCCGGGTTGTTGTGAAATTCTTAAAATCCCTTTTTGCTAGGTTTGGAACTCCACGAGCTATAATCAGTGATCGTGGTACGCATTTTTTCAATGACCAATTTGATAGAGTCATGCAAAAGTATGATGTAACTCACCGTCTCTCTACTGCGTACCACCCCCAAACAAGTGGGCAAGTGGAAGTTTCTAACCGAGGGATTAAAAGAATTCTGGAGAGGACGGTTGGCGAAAACCGTGCCTCTTGGTCGGATAAGCTAGATGACGCACTCTGGGCCTTCCGTACAGCTTATAAAACACCCATCGGGTGTACTCCATACAAGCTTGTGTACGGAAAGGCATGTCATCTGCCGGTTGAGCTTGAGCACAAGGCATACTGGGCCTTGAAACATGCCAACTTTGATATTCAGACAGCTGGTGATCACCGGAAAGTTCAAATGAATGAATTAAATGAACTCCGTGATCAAGCATACGAGAACTCTTTGATCTACAAAGAAAAGACAAAGAAGATTCATGACTCAAAAATCAAAAACCGCGTTTTCAACGTCGGTGATCGAGTCCTTCTTTTCAATTCAAGATTGAAGATTTTCTCGGGAAAACTAAAATCCCGCTGGTCTGGACCATTCACCATCACTAAAGTATTCCCATATGGAACCATTGAGTTATCTCAACCCGATGGTCCAAACTTTAAAGTGAATGGTCATCGGTTGAAGCATTATTTTGGAGAGGACATTCCTCCTGTGATTGTCCCGGATCTCCAAACTTTCCCCATGAACCAATGAATGCGGGGATCGAGTCAAGCTAGCTACTCGGGAATCAAAAACAGTAGCATGCCATATGGGTTTTCACCCATATTTCTGACTTCTTTCTACTTTCTACCACCCTAGTGTGGGGGAGATGCCCCACACTTGTATATAAGTTTCAAAAAAAAAAAATAAAATAAAATAAAAAATAAATAAATAAAAAAAAAATAAAAAAAAAAAACATTCAAAATAATGGCCGTAGTATTTCCCTTTTACGTTCTTAGTTTCGGCATAACCGCCGGTACTTTGAATATTGAGGGCAATATTCATTTCTAGTGTGGGGGGGAATTCTCACGAATTTTATCATGTAATTATACCGCCTAATTCCCCCGTTTTTGGCCAAAATTTTTTTTGGAGTAAGTGTTCTACACTTACTCAATTGGTTATCAATCCGCCATGTCTAATAAACTAAAGGATTGGCTAATCCAGGAGCAAACGGCTCTTGGTAAAGATATCTCAAATCCGTTGACGGCTTGCAATTTGCCCAAAATTGTATGGTATTCAGCTCACCATATCCTTAAAAGTGAAGAGTTGGCTAGCCCGCAAGTTTATGGCTTGTGGTAAAGGCAGTGGAAAAACCATAATTGGTAATCAGCTCACCAAAGATAATATTGATAATTTATCTAAGATTTGGCTAGTCCAGAAGCAAACGGCTTCTGGTAAAGGCAAATCAAATCCGTTGGAAGCTGGTGGTTTGCTCAAAATCACATGGTTATCAGTGTACCATAGTTCTTACTTGAACTAAAACATTTGGCTACTCCAGAAGTAATGGCTTTTGGTAAAGAGATTCAAATCCATTAAGTTTTTCTCAAAAGATTGCTAGGGACTAGCAATAGTTTAGTGTGGGGGATTGATGAGTACGTAAATACTCATCATTTTTGGTCAAATCTGAACTGCAAAACGTTTAAAAATGCTCAGAAGTGCATCAAAATACTGAAAATATTCCAAAATTGCATTTTATATGTTTCAGATGCAAAATGTTCAAAATTAGATGAAAAACGAGCAAAGTTTGCATAATTGGCAGTTTCAGTCCCCCGACTTTCAAAAAATGGCAAAATCAGTCCCTAGGCACTTATTTTAAAAGAAAAATCACCAAAGGTCCTTTTAAAATCATAACTTGTCATAATTAGTCCTTTGGTGAAAAGTTCCAAAAGTTTTGAGAAATTTCAGTTTTGGTCCCTGGATTTTAAAATAGTCATGTTTAATCCTTGGAATTTCAAAAGTGTCAAAATTAGCCCTTGGTCTATTAAAGATTGGCAAATTCAACCCTTGGATTACATTTGCAGAAGTTACATAAATGGTCCCTGAATTTTCAGCTTTTACACTTTTGGTCCTTGTGTTACTTGAATATCAAAACCAAATCCAACCCAAAATAATCCCAAGCCCATTACCCTTTTACCCATAACCCGACCCGGTTTAAAATAAAACAACCCACTGACATAGCCTCCTTCGTCCTCTTTTTCCCTCCCTTTTCTGCAAAACCAGCCACCAACACAACACCACCTCTAGTTCCACACTTTGTCCCCCTACTCCACTCCATGTTCCCCCCTCTTCTCCTAACAGCCAAATGCATTAAATGCACCCTTTTCCCTGTCTAAGTTATCAAAACCACTTTTGGCGCCAAAATGCATCCAATGGCCAAAAAACTCTCCAAGGCATCCAATGGTCAGTATTAATGCTGGGATTTGAAGAGAGAGGTGAGAGAAGATGTTTGGAGTATAAAAAGAAGCAAAGAGAAGGAAGAAAGTAGTAGCACTTAGTTTATTTTTCACCATGTATGTCGTTTTTAAGCTTATCATGTCTTAAGTAGTTTCTCAATTATAATTTCCAGTTTATTTGTATAAAACTCAAGTATTTCAGTGTATTGCAACTTATTTCAAGCATCAATTCAAGTTAATGTTATAATTCCATATTTTATGTCCACTGTTGAAATTCTCATTCTCAAAATCCTATGTCAAATCTGTTAGTAGCTCAGTTTTAAGCTAAAACAAGCTTCTATAAGCTTACTATAGCTTTTTATAAGCTCACATTTAAATTTCATGCAACTTTGAATATTGGTCAACAAAAGTCAACTTGGAGCAAAAATGGTATGAAATGGGTAATGGTTGAAGCAGAGCTGGATTTGGGTTGATTTAGAAGCAGTTGGGTTGGTTTAGAATATGTAGTGGTTCTGGTTTGATTGATGGCAAGCCATTGTGGCTAGGGACTATATGTAAGTTCAAGTTCAATTTCATAGCATAATCTGTTCTTGTAGTTGTAAGTAGTTAAAATCTGTTTATTAAGTTGTATTCAAGTTATTTTAACTCAGTTTGATCATAATCACATGCTAGTTCAGTAGTTTGTTCAGTTTTTAGTTCATATCAGTAGTTAAAAGGGTGTTTGGATCTGCTGCACTATCTGTCATTTAGGTATATGCAGTGGTTAGAACTTGTTGTGCCAAGCTTATTTAGCATAATTGAACTCATTTGAGTCATTAACTTGAGCCTGCAAACACTGAAAGTCAAACATCATATTAATCTGTCTCAACTGCTTGTCTGTTGAGATTTTGTCAAATCAAAACCTGTTTTGTGTTAAGAAATCATAAACATAGCTTGCTTTATCCTCATTTCATCCATTAACATCACATTCAGTCCACACATTGATCTCAAAGTTCATAAAAGTCAAAATGTCCAAAGTGTTTAAAAAGTCAAAACTGAAAAAGTGGTTTTAAGCCAAACTGAGGGGAATTTTCTTGGATTCATTTCTGGACCAAATGCAGTGAAACTTGTTGTTCTAAAAACTTCAGCTGGTCTAATTTGTTATTACTATTTTTGTAGATTTTTACAAATTTTTTAAAAGCTCCAAACTAGCTTGTCTTTTGGGTCTTAGTTGCCCTGTCACAAAACTCAGCATAAACTGAGTTTTTCTCAGTTTTGTGCAAGCTTGCACAGGGCTCATAAGAGCTTGTCTAGGGTTGGTATTTGGTTCACAAGTAGTTAGCCAGGTCTTGTTTAGGGTCCAATGTTTGGTTTTAAGTTTTAGCTTATTGGGTGGCTTATTCTTTAACTGCAAGTAGACCCTAGAAACTGTTATTAGCACTTGAATCAAAACAACCAAATCTTGGTATTTAGCAATTCAGTAGTTTAGGCTTGTTGTTATTAGTTGCATTTAGGTACTTGTAGTATATTAGAGCTTCTGTAAACAGTTGGTGCTTATTTGTTTTCATTTGGCTTATTTCAAGTGCTTATTTATAAGCACTTGCCTAGCAGTTTCATTTTCTTGTACACAACCTACTGTTTTTCCATTTTTTCTAGATTCTAAATATTATTTTAGACCTTTCTTGAATTTTTCAGATTTTTCTAGGTCAGTTTAGTATTTTTCTTCATTTTAATTAGTTTTTAAGCATTTTTAATTAGCATTTAATACAAATAATTAAGAAAAGATTCAAAAAAATAATTTTTCATTTTTCTTAAGTTAAGATAAATATAAAAAGTCAAAAAAATATTTTTCTATATTTTTCTTAGTTAAATTTGTATTTTTAAATAATTTAATTAGTTTTTAATAGTTTATAATTCCTAGAAAATACAAAAATAATCAGAAAAAATACAAAAATAGTTTTTAAAATTCTCTTTTGTTATTTTAGATTTTTCCAAGTCATAATTTTATTTTTCTAGCTTTATTTCCTATTTTCTTGTATTTTAGGCTATTATTTAATAAGTAAAAATAGTTTTTAATTAATAATAATTAATTTAATAGTTATAAAAATAATTTTCCTTTTCTATAAGTTTTATTTTATCATTAGGATTGTAAAAATGTCATTTTCATATTTTTAGGATTTATATTGTGTAAGTTTCACATTTTCTTTTGTACGTAACGTAGTTTTTAAATTAAGTTTTATAAAAACATAAAATCAAAAACATCATTTTGCAAATAGTGATAGCGTTTATTTAATATTTTTTATCTTTTTAAATTTCCTTTAATTTGCATTTAAGCCGTGGTAGTTTGTTTGTTTTTTCTGTAGTTATAATAACAAATCCCTTTTTCTGTTCAAATCTCTCGATCACTATACGTTTGGTGATCCATTGCATAGCTCGCTGGGACATAACGACCCGGGAAAACACTATACTCCCCAGATCTTCATTGCATTTGTGCTTAAACTGTTTTAAGTTTCTTACGGTCGGCCATTCACAAGTGGCCGGCTTGTGTGAGAAAACTTGACGTTTTGGCACGGATCAAATTTTTGGCGCCGCTGCCGGGGAGCTGTGCTGATTATCTTCCGTTTAGCAGATTAGTAGTTTGAATATTCACTCTTTGTTCATATCATCCATCTATCTATATATATATATATCCATATTTTCTTATAAAAAATCCAAAAACCCAAAAACATCCAAAAACGTATAAAACACAAAAATATTTTTCCTTTTGTTTCTATATATGTATCAAAGATAAAAATACAAAAAGATTTGTCGTTTTCTTAATAATAACAACATAAAAGATTACCACCGCAAACCAAGGCAGTGTACTACCTAACTGGGGGTACGACCATAATAAGTTCCCGAACTAAAGATTCAAAACTTGCCTTTGTGTCCTTGTGATTGGTGTACCTTTTTCAAAGAAGCCATTCATCTTGTGATTATTGGTTAAGTTCACTGTTGTTTTGCCTCGATTTTGTTTTAATTGATTTTGTTGGTATATCTACTTGTCAGAACCAGAAAACCAAAAAGATTCTTCTTACCCCATTTTCATAATTCATCTTCATAATTCCCATTCTCATCAGAAATATTTTCATAATTCCCATTCCTTTCCTTAACTCTGAGATTCCTTAGAGTTAACTCTAGTGTATGCGCACTCGCTCTTCTAGATCTGTAAGCCCATTTCGTGAGCTTGTCAAGATTCCAAGAAGGCGTGTCCGTAGACTTTCTGCTCCATCAGTCGGATCTGAGATCCGAACTGCTCACACTACTTCCGTTATCATGGCAGAAGAACGCCCTATGTGTGAGCTTCTCCAGGCACCCATCGACGGGTATGGAGATGCTATTGTTGTACCAGCCATTGTGGCTGAAAATTTTGAACTCAAAACCGGGTTACTGAATCTTGTAACCTCAAATCAATTCTACAGTTTTGAGCGGGATGATCCTCATGCTCATATTCGATGGTTTAACAAGATCGCATCTACCATCAAATACAAGAATGTCCCTACCGATGCTGTTAAGCTTCTTCTGTTCCCATTTTCTCTTGAGGGGCAAGCCCGGATTTGGCTTGAAAAACAACCCCCTCAGTCAATCGAGACATGGGAAGACCTGGTGAAGAAATTTGTGAATGAATTTTATCCACCTTCCAAAACCACGAGTCTTAAAAATGAAATCATCAAATTCACTCAAAAGTTTGATGAATCCTTCAGTGAATCGTGGGATCGTTTCAAGGAATTGCTTCGCAAATGTCCTCACCACGGTTTCTCCGAGTTAATGCAACTCGATACTTTCTACAATGGAGTGAGTCAATCTGATCAAGATTCTCTCAATTCCTCCGCTGGAGGAAATTTCCTGAGCAAAACTGTCAAAGAAGCTTTAGCGATCATTGAAAACAAGTCTAAAGTCCGCACTGCACGAAGCAAGCCGGTTGTTTCCCAAGTCAGTGTTGGTCCTTCTTCTTCATCGCCCGTGAGTCAGTCTAGCACCGATGCTAAGATTGACAAACTCACGGAAGCTATCCAAGCTTTGGTTCTCTCCAACCAAAAGAAAGTCTCTTTTCCACAAACTTCACCTCCTGCTGAAGTTAAGAAAGTGGAAGTCTGTGTTACTTGTGGTGGCCCCCATGCTTATTACAACTGTATGGCCACCGATGGTAACCCTTTTGAAGCTAATGCTGTGGGCGGGATTTCTAATCAAGGAGGCAACCAATATCGTGCTCTTATAGACCCGAACCACCGTCCTAACCACTACCCTGGACCTCCCGGTTTCAACCAAAACCGTAATCAAAATCAGAATAGACCAAACCAAGGTTTTCAAAACCAAGGTAATTTCAGTCCAAACAACGGTTTTCAAAATCAAAATCAAAATTTCCAACACCAAGGAAATTTCAATAGAAACCCAGATCAGGGAAATTTCAACCAAGGGTACTTTCATGGCAATAATCAAGGGAATTTTCAAAATCAAGGCCCTAATCCTAACAATAGAGGCCAGAATCTTCCTGTGCAAACTCAAGCCATTGTTCCAACTGGACCATCATCTGATGAGTTGTTGAAACAATTCATGAAATCCCAAGAGGAAATGAATCGGTTGTTGGTTAGCCAGATTGCTGACATTAAGAAGTCTTTAAATGATCGACCCTCGGGCTCAGGTACTTTACCTAGCAACACGATCGCTAATCCGAGGGGAGATGCAAAGGCGATCACAACCAGAAGTGGTGCTTCTTATCATGGACCCGCTATTCCTACTACCTCTTCTTCTTCTCTCCCGAGGGTAGTGGATAGTGAACCTGAGGCGACAAAGGACAAGGAACTTCCTACTAATAACGGAGGTACCAGCAATGTCCATCCTCAGGTTGTCCCCAACCCCAAACCTGGAGTTGTTTTTGAACCTCCAGTTGGTAACCCCAAATCCAAAACTTCTATTCCTTACCCCTCACGTTTACATGAGCAAAAACTCCGCGAGAAAGCTAGTCATCAAATGGAAAAATTCTTTCAAATTTTCCAAGAGCTACATTTTGACATAAGCTTTGCGGATGCTATCATGTTGATGCCCAAGTTTGCATCGACTCTCAAACACATGTTGAGCAATAAGGAAAAGCTGTTTGAAATGGCCAAAACTCCTCTGAACGAGAACTGCTCAGCAGTCTTGTTAAAGAAGCTTCCCGAGAAGCTAGGAGACCCCGAAAAATTTCTTCTTCCTTGTGTTTTTCCTGGGATGATTGAATGCTTTGCCCTTGCCGATCTTGGTGCAAGCATCAATCTGATGCCTTATTCAGTGTGGAAGAAACTTTCTCTTCCGGAACTTATTCCTACCTGCATGACTCTTGAGCTTGCAGATCGTTCTATATCGCGTCCTCTCGGCATCGCCGAGGATGTATTCGTGAAAGTAGGAAAGTTCCATTTTCCAGCTGACTTTGTGGTTGTTGATTTCGATGCCGATCCTCGGGTTCCCCTCATTGTCGAAAGAGGATTCCTGAGAACGGGCCGTGCTCTTATTGATGTATTTGAGAAAGAAATCACGTTACGTGTGGGTAATGAAGCTGTTACCTTTAACCTTGATCAAACTTCGAGGTACTCCTCAAATTATGATACTGAATCAGTTAATCGAGTCGATTTAATTGATATTGCTTCAGAGGAGTACTCTCAAGAGTTTCTTGGTTATCTTCATAATTCTGTGAGTGGGGATTCCACCACATCTTCTCAACCAATCATTGCCGACTCTTCCCCCTCTCTCACTCCGTTTGAGGGAGGTGACTTCCTTCTGGAAGAGATCGATGAATTTCTTGCTACTGATGAATCAATTCCTCCTGGAATTGATGGTGTTTATGATTCGGAGGGAGATATTCTTTATCTTGAGCAATTGCTTAATGAAGATCCATTACCTTCATTCCCTCCGAAAGAAATCACAATTGAGGAAATCAGATCAGTACAAACTTCTACTGAAGAATTTCCCGAGGTTGAACTTAAGGACCTACCTCCTCATCTCGAGTATGCATTTTTGGAGGGTGATGATAAATTACCCGTCATAATTGCTAAAGACTTGACTGAGGAGGAGAAAACTGCTCTCATAAAGGTCTTGAAATCACACAAGCAAGCAATTGCTTGGAAACTCTCCGACATTAAGGGTATCAACCCTGAGTTTTGTACTCACAAAATCTTAATGGAGGATGACTTCAAACCAGCAGTCCAACATCAGAGAAGGGTGAATCCTAAGATTCATGAGGTTATCAAACAAGAGGTTCTCAAACTTCTTGATGCCGGTTTAATTTACCCGATCTCTGATAGTCCTTGGGTTAGCCCAATTCATTACGTTCCAAAAAAGGGTGGCATAACTGTTGTCACAAATGAAGAAAACGAGTTAATTCCAACTCGATTGGTTACGGGATGGCGTGTGTGCATTGACTATCATAAGTTAAACGAAGCCACCCGTAAAGACCATTTTCCTCTACCCTTCATGGACCAGATGCTTGAGAGATTAGCAGGGAACGAATACTATTGTTTCCTTGATGGTTTCTCGGGTTACTTTCAGATCCCCATTGATCCGCTGGATCAAGAAAAGACCACATTCACCTGCCCATACGGGACGTTTGCCTATAGACGTATGCCTTTTGGCTTATGTAATGCTCCTGGCACGTTTCAACGATGTATGATGGCAATTTTCCACGACATGATCGGGGAAACAATGGAGGTGTTTATGGATGACTTCTCGGTCATTGGGGACTCGTTTCATACATGTCTCTCCCATTTAGACAAAATGCTAAAACGGTGTGAAGACACCAATCTCTGTCTAAATTGGGAGAAGAGCCACTTTATGGTCAAAGAAGGCATAGTCCTTGGCCATAAGATTTCAAAAAATGGGATTGAGGTAGATAGAGCAAAAGTTGATGTTATTGCTAAATTGCCTCACCCTACTACCGTCAAAAGTATTAGGAGTTTTCTAGGTCATGCCGGGTTTTATCGTAGATTCATTCAAGATTTCTCAAAATCGCTCGGCCTATGACCCATCTTCTCGAAAAAGATGCTCCTTTTATCTTCTCTCCTGAGTGCATCGAAGCTTTTGAAACACTAAAGAAAAAGCTTACGGAAGCACCCATTCTAGTTGCCCCCGACTGGGATTTACCCTTTGAGCTCATGTGCGATGCAAGTGATTTTGCTATCGGTGCAGTCTTGGGGCAACGCAAAACCAAGCATTTTCAGCCGATCCACTACGCAAGCAAAACTATGACTGAAGCTCAAACCCATTACACCACTACAGAAAAAGAATTATTAGCTGTGGTGTATGCGTTTGAAAAGTTTCGGCCATACCTTATCTTGACCAAATGTGTGGTGTATACGGATCACTCGGCTCTTAAATATCTCTTTGCAAAACAAGATGCAAAGCCGAGATTGCTCCGTTGGGTCCTCCTCCTACAAGAATTTGATATCATTATACGTGATAAAAAAGGAGCTGAGAACCTGGTTGCTGATCATCTATCCCGTCTAGAAAACCCTCACCAAGATGTGTTCGAGAAAAAGGAAATAAATGAAACATTTCCTCTCGAAACGATCAATGTGGTTTCTTTTCGTGGAGACTCTTCTACCCCATGGTTTGCTGACTTTGCAAATTACCATGCGGGTAACTTTGTGGTGAAAGGGATGTCGTCCCAACAGAAAAATAAATTCTTTAAAGATGTGAAACATTACTTCTGGGACGACCCCTACTTGTTCAAAATCTGCGCGGATCAAGTCATCAGGCGATGTGTGTATGGTCAGGAAGCCAATGACATTCTCAAGGCTTGCCATTCTGGACCTACTGGGGGACATCATAGCCCCAACTACACCGCCAAGAAGGTGTTTGATTCCGGATTCTATTGGCCCTCGATTTACAAGGATGCCCATGAATTTGTCAAAACCTGTGACGCTTGTCAACGTCACGGGAATATCTCAAAAAGAAATGAAATGCCGCAAAACGCCATTCAAGTGTGTGAGATTTTTGACATCTGGGGCATTGACTTTATGGGGCCATTTCCTTCTTCTCATGGTAACAAATACATACTCGTGGCCGTTGACTATCTGTCTAAATGGGTTGAAGCTAAAGCTTTACCTACCAACGATGCCCGGGTTGTTGTGAAATTCTTAAAATCCCTTTTTGCTAGGTTTGGAACTCCACGAGCTATAATCAGTGATCGTGGTACGCATTTTTGCAATGACCAATTTGATAGAGTCATGCAAAAGTATGATGTAACTCACCGTCTCTCTACTGCGTACCACCCCCAAACAAGTGGGCAAGTGGAAGTTTCTAACCAAGGGATTAAAAGAATTCTGGAGAGGACGGTTGGCGAAAACCGTGCCTCTTGGTCGGATAAGCTAGATGACGCACTCTGGGCCTTCCGTACAGCTTATAAAACACCCATCGGGTGTACTCCATACAAGCTTGTGTACGGAAAGGCATGTCATCTGCCGGTTGAGCTTGAGCACAAGGCATACTGGGCCTTGAAACATGCCAACTTTGATATTCAGACAGCTGGTGATCACCGGAAAGTTCAAATGAATGAATTAAATGAACTCCGTGATCAAGCATACGAGAACTCTTTGATCTACAAAGAAAAGACAAAGAAGATTCATGACTCAAAAATCAAAAACCGCGTTTTCAACGTCGGTGATCGAGTCCTTCTTTTCAATTCAAGATTGAAGATTTTCTCGGGAAAACTAAAATCCCGCTGGTCTGGACCATTCACCATCACTAAAGTATTCCCATATGGAACCATTGAGTTATCTCAACCCGATGGTCCAAACTTTAAAGTGAATGGTCATCGGTTGAAGCATTATTTTGGAGAGGACATTCCTCCTGTGATTGTCCCGGATCTCCAAACTTTCCCCATGAACCAATGAATGCGGGGATCGAGTCAAGCTAGCTACTCGGGAATCAAAAACAGTAGCATGCCATATGGGTTTTCACCCATATTTCTGACTTCTTTCTACTTTCTACCACCCTAGTGTGGGGGAGATGCCCCACACTTGTATATAAGTTTCAAAAAAAAAAATAAAAAAAAAAATAAATAAATAAAAAAAAAATAAAAAAAAACATTCAAAATAATGGCCGTAGTATTTCCCTTTTACGTTCTTAGTTTCGGCATAACCGCCGGTACTTTGAATATTGAGGGCAATATTCATTTCTAGTGTGGGGGGGAATTCTCACGAATTTTATCATGTAATTATACCGCCTAATTCCCCCGTTTTTGGCCAAAATTTTTTTTGGAGTAAGTGTTCTACACTTACTCAATTGGTTATCAATCCGCCATGTCTAATAAACTAAAGGATTGGCTAATCCAGGAGCAAACGGCTCTTGGTAAAGATATCTCAAATCCGTTGACGGCTTGCAATTTGCCCAAAATTGTATGGTATTCAGCTCACCATATCCTTAAAAGTGAAGAGTTGGCTAGCCCGCAAGTTTATGGCTTGTGGTAAAGGCAGTGGAAAAACCATAATTGGTAATCAGCTCACCAAAGATAATATTGATAATTTATCTAAGATTTGGCTAGTCCAGAAGCAAACGGCTTCTGGTAAAGGCAAATCAAATCCGTTGGAAGCTGGTGGTTTGCTCAAAATCACATGGTTATCAGTGTACCATAGTTCTTACTTGAACTAAAACATTTGGCTACTCCAGAAGTAATGGCTTTTGGTAAAGAGATTCAAATCCATTAAGTTTTTCTCAAAAGATTGCTAGGGACTAGCAATAGTTTAGTGTGGGGGATTGATGAGTACGTAAATACTCATCATTTTTGGTCAAATCTGAACTGCAAAACGTTTAAAAATGCTCAGAAGTGCATCAAAATACTGAAAATATTCCAAAATTGCATTTTATATGTTTCAGATGCAAAATGTTCAAAATTAGATGAAAAACGAGCAAAGTTTGCATAATTGGCAGTTTCAGTCCCCCGACTTTCAAAAAATGGCAAAATCAGTCCCTAGGCACTTATTTTAAAAGAAAAATCACCAAAGGTCCTTTTAAAATCATAACTTGTCATAATTAGTCCTTTGGTGAAAAGTTCCAAAAGTTTTGAGAAATTTCAGTTTTGGTCCCTGGATTTTAAAATAGTCATGTTTAATCCTTGGAATTTCAAAAGTGTCAAAATTAGCCCTTGGTCTATTAAAGATTGGCAAATTCAACCCTTGGATTACATTTGCAGAAGTTACATAAATGGTCCCTGAATTTTCAGCTTTTACACTTTTGGTCCTTGTGTTACTTGAATATCAAAACCAAATCCAACCCAAAATAATCCCAAGCCCATTACCCTTTTACCCATAACCCGACCCGGTTTAAAATAAAACAACCCACTGACATAGCCTCCTTCGTCCTCTTTTTCCCTCCCTTTTCTGCAAAACCAGCCACCAACACAACACCACCTCTAGTTCCACACTTTGTCCCCCTACTCCACTCCATGTTCCCCCCTCTTCTCCTAACAGCCAAATGCATTAAATGCACCCTTTTCCCTGTCTAAGTTATCAAAACCACTTTTGGCGCCAAAATGCATCCAATGGCCAAAAAACTCTCCAAGGCATCCAATGGTCAGTATTAATGCTGGGATTTGAAGAGAGAGGTGAGAGAAGATGTTTGGAGTATAAAAAGAAGCAAAGAGAAGGAAGAAAGTAGTAGCACTTAGTTTATTTTTCACCATGTATGTCGTTTTTAAGCTTATCATGTCTTAAGTAGTTTCTCAATTATAATTTCCAGTTTATTTGTATAAAACTCAAGTATTTCAGTGTATTGCAACTTATTTCAAGCATCAATTCAAGTTAATGTTATAATTCCATATTTTATGTCCACTGTTGAAATTCTCATTCTCAAAATCCTATGTCAAATCTGTTAGTAGCTCAGTTTTAAGCTAAAACAAGCTTCTATAAGCTTACTATAGCTTTTTATAAGCTCACATTTAAATTTCATGCAACTTTGAATATTGGTCAACAAAAGTCAACTTGGAGCAAAAATGGTATGAAATGGGTAATGGTTGAAGCAGAGCTGGATTTGGGTTGATTTAGAAGCAGTTGGGTTGGTTTAGAATATGTAGTGGTTCTGGTTTGATTGATGGCAAGCCATTGTGGCTAGGGACTATATGTAAGTTCAAGTTCAATTTCATAGCATAATCTGTTCTTGTAGTTGTAAGTAGTTAAAATCTGTTCATTAAGTTGTATTCAAGTTATTTTAACTCAGTTTGATCATAATCACATGCTAGTTCAGTAGTTTGTTCAGTTTTTAGTTCATATCAGTAGTTAAAAGGGTGTTTGGATCTGCTGCACTATCTGTCATTTAGGTATATGCAGTGGTTAGAACTTGTTGTGCCAAGCTTATTTAGCATAATTGAACTCATTTGAGTCATTAACTTGAGCCTGCAAACACTGAAAGTCAAACATCATATTAATCTGTCTCAACTGCTTGTCTGTTGAGATTTTGTCAAATCAAAACCTGTTTTGTGTTAAGAAATCATAAACATAGCTTGCTTTATCCTCATTTCATCCATTAACATCACATTCAGTCCACACATTGATCTCAAAGTTCATAAAAGTCAAAATGTCCAAAGTGTTTAAAAAGTCAAAACTGAAAAAGTGGTTTTAAGCCAAACTGAGGGGAATTTTCTTGGATTCATTTCTGGACCAAATGCAGTGAAACTTGTTGTTCTAAAAACTTCAGCTGGTCTAATTTGTTATTACTATTTTTGTAGATTTTTACAAATTTTTTAAAAGCTCCAAACTAGCTTGTCTTTTGGGTCTTAGTTGCCCTGTCACAAAACTCAGCATAAACTGAGTTTTTCTCAGTTTTGTGCAAGCTTGCACAGGGCTCATAAGAGCTTGTCTAGGGTTGGTATTTGGTTCACAAGTAGTTAGCCAGGTCTTGTTTAGGGTCCAATGTTTGGTTTTAAGTTTTAGCTTATTGGGTGGCTTATTCTTTAACTGCAAGTAGACCCTAGAAACTGTTATTAGCACTTGAATCAAAACAACCAAATCTTGGTATTTAGCAATTCAGTAGTTTAGGCTTGTTGTTATTAGTTGCATTTAGGTACTTGTAGTATATTAGAGCTTCTGTAAACAGTTGGTGCTTATTTGTTTTCATTTGGCTTATTTCAAGTGCTTATTTATAAGCACTTGCCTAGCAGTTTCATTTTCTTGTACACAACCTATTGTTTTTCCATTTATTCTAGATTCTAAATATTATTTTAGACCTTTCTTGAATTTTTCAGATTTTTCTAGGTCAGATTAGTATTTTTCTTCATTTTAATTAGTTTTTAAGCATTTTTAATTAGTATTTAATACAAATAATTAAGAAAAGTTTCAAAAAAATAATTTTTCATTTTTCTTAAGTTAAGATAAATATAAAAAGTCAAAAAAAATATTTTTCTAGATTTTTCTTAGTTAAATTTGTATTTTTAAATAATTTAATTAGTTTTTAATAGTTTTTAATTCCTAGAAAATACAAAAATAATCAGAAAAAATACAAAAACAGTTTTGAAAATTCTCTTTTGTTATTTTAGATTTTTCCAAGTCATAATTTTATTTTTCTAGCTTTATTTCCTATTCTCTTGTATTTTAGGCTATTATTTAATAAGTAAAAATAGTTTTTAATTAATAATAATTAGTTTAATAGTTATAAAAATAATTTTCTTTTTCTATAAGTTTTCTTTTATCATTAGGATTGTAAAAATGTCCTTTTCATATTTTTAGGATTTATATTGTGTAAGTTTCACATTTTCTTTTGTACGTAACGTAGTTTTTAAATTAAGTTTTATAAAAACATAAAATCAAAAACATCATTTTGCAAATAGTGATAGCGTTTATTTAATATTTTTTATCTTTTTAAATTTCCTTTAATTTGCATTTAAGCCGTGGTAGTTTGTTTGTTTTTCTGTAGTTATAATAACAAATCCCTTTTTCTGTTCAAATCTCTCGATCACTATACGTTTGGTGATCCATTGCATAGCTCACTGGGACATAACGACCCGGGGAAACACTATACTCCCCAGATCTTCATTGCATTTGTGCTTAAACTGTTTTAAGTTTCTTACGGTCGGCCATTCACAAGTGGCCGGCTTGTGTGAAAAAACTTGACGTTTTGGCACGGATCAATTATCTACGGATTCGCCATCTTCATCTTTTGTGAGTTTGGTGTCGGATGACATTGGTGTCCTAATTGTTTTCGACTCTTCTAGACCGAATTTCTTTAACATCTCTTTTATGTATTTAGATTGATTAAAGAAGATACCATCTTCTACTTGTTTAATTTGTAGACCAAGAAAGAAACTAAGTTCTCCCATCATACTCATCTCGAACTCGTCATGTATGATTTTGGAGAAATCATCACACATGTCTTGACAAGTGGATCCGAATATAATATCATCTACATATATTTGCACTATGATTATATGTGACTCTCTTTTCTTAGTAAAAAGTTTGTTGTCAACTAACCCCATGGTATAGTTATGTTTAATTAAAAAGGACTTGAGTCTATCATACCAAGCTTTTGGAGCTTGTTTAAGACCGTAAAGGGCTTTCTTTAATTTATATACATGTTTGGGTTTTTCAAAATCGATGAAGCCCGGAGGTTGAGCTACATATACTTCTTCATTAATGAAACCATTTAGAAAAGCGCTTTTGACATCCATTTGATAAAGCTTTAGATCATTAGCACAAGCATACGCAAGAAGTATTCTTATAGACTCTAATCTAGCCACGGGGGCATAGGTCTCATCAAAGTCTATTCCTTCTTGTTGGTTATACCCTTGGGCAACGAGTCTAGCCTTGTTCCTAGACACTACTCCGTTTGCATCTAATTTGTTTTTATAAACCCATTTTGTTCCTATTATGGTTTGATTACTAGGTGGAGGGACAAGTGTCCAAACATCATTAGAAACGAATTGATTTAGTTCTTCTTGCATAACCATTACCCAACTTTCATCTTTCATGGCTTCTTGTGTATTCTTAGGTTCTATGGTTGAAACGAAACAAAACAAACTACTTTGGTTTTGAACTTGAGACCTTAATGTTCGTTCGTTTAGCTTTCCTATGACTTTATCTACGGGGTGATCTTTGGACTCCTTATTGTTTATGATTTCATCATTTAAAGGTTCTTCTTTTTCATTTATCTTTTTCTTTATTATTATAGCTTCACTTTCTATAATCTCGTCATCGACAAGAGGTGGAGAGGGTTTGGGTGGACTTTCATCAAATTTTATATTTAACGACTCTTCTACCTTCATTGTTTCTTTGTTCAATATGACGTAAGCTTTGCTATTTGGCGAATAACCTAGAAAGATACCTTCGGTTGATTTAGGATCAAACTTTGTAAGGTAATCTTTAGTGTTAAGAATAAAACATTTGCTTCCAAAGACTCTAAAGTGATTTAACGTAGGCTTTTTGCCTCGGAGTAACTCATATGGAATTTTACCTAAGATTGGTCTAATTAAGACTCGATTGAGTATGTACGTTGAAGTATCAACGGAATTACACCAAAACTTTTGAGGTATGGATTGTTCATTAAGCATGGTTCGACTCATTTCTTGTAGGGTTCTATTCTTTCTTTCTACTACCCCATTCGATTGTGGAGTGCGTGGAGCCGAGAAGTTGTGAGTAATACCATTAGCGTCACAAAAGGCTCCAAATTGCACTTCATTATCGAATCCCTACCATGATCCGTCCTAATGGACACTATAGGACTTCCTAGTTGTCTTTGGATCTTTTTGCTTAATATTTCAAAATAATTAAAGGTTTCCGTTTTGTTCTTTAAAAATTTTGTCCATGTATATCTAGAGTAGTCATCCACTATGACCAAAGTGTAGTAGTTTCCTCCATAACTTTGGATAGCGGATGGACCAAATAAATCCATATGTAGTAATTCTAGACACCTAGTTGTAGACACCATGTTTTTAGCTTTATGACTAGAATGAGCTTGTTTTCCTATATTACAAGCATCACAGAAATGATGTTCATATTTTAACTTAGGTAGATCTCTTACTAGATCTTTGGATGATAGCGATTGAAGAATTCGCATGTTGGCGTGACCCAATCTTCGATGCCATAAGGTCGAAGTATCATCCATAGAAGTAAGACATAGTTTGTCTTTAGGTTCATTACCGATTTTAATGACATAGACTCCATGTTTCCTAATTCCTCTTCCTATGGTTATGCCATTTTTAAGTATCTTACTACCGGTTTCGGTAAAAAGTACATTGCACTTTTTATCACATATTTGTCCTATACTTAAGAGGTTAAAGTTTAGGTTTTCTACGTGACACACATCGTTAATGGTTAGAGATTTGTTAGAAATCGTACCTTTACCGATGATTCTACTTTTGCTATTTCCAAACACCACATTACCTCCATTTACGGATTCATATGTGGAGAATAGATCCCTATTGCCGGTCATGTGCCTCGTGCACCCGCTATCCTTGACCCATTCATCGGGGTCTAGGTCGACCTTTAAGCACACCTAAAACAATAATAAACTAAAAAGTTTGGTCCCCATTTGTTCATGGGTCCATTAGTGTTAAATATTCCATTCATGTTAGACATGTATGGATAAGATGAGTATGCATTCCATGGAGCAAAGTTTTGAAAAGGAAAACCGTTTTGCATATTAGGGTTCCATCCCATTTGATGGTTACTTCTTGGATAAACATTATTAGGTCTCCTAGATGCATTATTTTTTGAAAAAGATGGTGCTTTGTTTCTTGCAAAAGTAGGATTATATTTTGGAGGTGGTTGTCTAGTGGTGACATGAGTTGGATTCTTCCTATTAACAATAACGAACTCAGTTCTAGATGAAGAAGCTACGTTATTACCACTAGTTGCTACAGCAGATCCACGGATCCCTGTCTGTACAATAGCCGGTTCCCTTTTTAGGGGATCCGTGGGATCCGCCACAACAGTGGCTGGTTTTTCTAGTTCCTTAACAAATTTTGTTTCTTTACTTTCACTAGTTGATGGATCAAGTTGTTGAATACCTAGACCCTTTTGGTTGTTACCGGTTTTAACACCATCGAGTATTGTATCTAAAGTGTTCGTACTCATTATAGCAATTTTAGAATCTAGATGATCAACTAGTGTTTGAAGTTGAACGCAGAGTTCACATTCACCACTTGCTATTTTACCCTTTTCTAAACGTTTTAGTTTTGCTTTTAATTCTATGACTTCTTTATCTAAACGTTGATTTTGACTCTTTAAAAGCTTGTTTTTGTTAATTAGTTTTAAGCTAATATTGCATAGTTTGTCATATTCATTATGCAATGAGTCGTCATCAAGTGATGAACTACTATAGTATTCGTGACATACCTCGTCATTTGCCATGAGACAAATTTCTTCGTCCTCCTCGTCGCTCACTCCCCACGTGCCACTCACGAACGCTTTTTGATCATCCCGTTTGGGACACTTACTAATAAAGTGGTTTGGGTCCCCACATTTAAAGCAAGTACGATCATCCTTTGGCTTCTCGTCCTCTTTGCTTTTCCGAAAGCCTTTCTTATCGTCATACGGTTGTTTGACGTATCTTCCCTTTCTTCTAAAGAACTTTTTCAAGTCCCTTACCGCCATAGCGTACTCCTCGTCATCACTACCCGAGGAGGAGTTCTCTTCATCGCTTGAAGCCTTTTTGGCTTTTAGGGCAATAGATTTGTGTTTCTCTTTCACCTTTGAAGCTTCAGAGTCTTTAGCAAGATCAAGCTCGTAGACTTTTAGATTGCCTATGAGTTCTTCGAGGGTGAGGGTTGTAAAGATGTAATAATAGTATTAAAGTTAGCAAATGAATGATCTATAGTTTCCTCATCCGATATTGAAAATTGTTCATATTGTTGAACAAATAAATCAATTTTATTATTTTTAACTTGTTCGTTGCCTTGACGAGTTACAACTAAAGAATTCCAAATTTCTTTAGAGGTTTTAAGCAAACAAATTCTTTCGAATTCCTTTTTCGGTAAAGCATTATATAAAACCATTTTTGCTTCACTATTTTTACAAAGCTTTTTCTTCAAATCATCATTTAGTTTATCATGAGGTATGTTAACTACATTCCCTTTATCATCTTTTGAGGTAGCCTCAAAATCGCCTTCAACAATAATGTACCAAAGATCAATATCTTTAGATTTTACATATGTTTCGAATCTATTTTCGAATATATAAAACCATTAGTTTCAAGTAGTGGTGGTAGTTGCATAGATTGCCCTTCCTTATAATTTTCAGAACCCATAGTGATCGAAACGTTTTTAAAATACAATTTTACTTTAAAACTTTTATAAACTTAGCTCTTGATGCCAATTGTGGAAAACTAGAAGGGGGGTTGAATAGTTTTGCCGATTTTACGTTAGTTTCAAAAAACTTTTAGATTCGTTAATATGTGAGATCTTATGGATGTAGAGAAAGTATAGATCTAATGATAAAGCAAGTAAATAAAGTAAAGCGAAGGGAAATAAAAGACACAACCTATGTATAGTGGTTCGGCTACAAGGACACCTTCCTTGCCCTACTCCACTCCACGAGTCACCTACTCGAGAGTTCAAGCACTATGTCAACAAACTCCTTCACTTGGCGGAGAAGCCTTCACAACGTTGCTTACACTTTTTCCAGTACAAAGCTAGATACCGAGTCCGTAGCACGGTGGACCAAACCAACA
The DNA here is from genome assembly GCA_019973895.1 of Chrysanthemum seticuspe. Lineage (NCBI taxonomy): Eukaryota > Viridiplantae > Streptophyta > Magnoliopsida > Asterales > Asteraceae > Chrysanthemum > Chrysanthemum seticuspe. Next base: position 53,158,881 of record BPTQ01000008.1, read on the forward strand.
CAACTATTACACAACAAATATGTGAAATATCAAATACAAGATCTTCGCTACAGAAATCTTGCAGAGTGACAAATCAATCAAGGACCCCTTGCTTGGATGACTTGTAGAATGCTCGTGATCTCGCCTTAGAGAAGGACCTATATGAGGATCACAAATAGAAAGAAAGAAGAACAACTTTCTAGATCAAGTGATGTATATGTTAGAAGAGAATGAGAGTGTATGAGAGATTTAGTAAGAAGAGGGGTGAGTTAGAATGAAGAAATGGCTCTCTATTTATAGGCAAAAATCTTCACTGTTCCCCGGATCCCACGGATCCCTTCCACTTGGGATCCGTCTAGTGTAATCCTAGGGATCCGTGGAACGCTCCTCTTTGCCCATGGGTTTTTTGGTTATAGGTCATGGGTTATGGGTTGGTCCATGGGTTTTCTTTAGATTCAATGTATCTAAGTATACATTGTATCTAGTCTACTTGGGTATGGGTTAAGATCCATGGGTTATGGTCCATGGGTTATGGTTTTTACCCATCCTAATAAACTATTACAACAAATGCTTAATTACTACATTTTTGTATTTAAATGGCTATATGTAAATGCTTTACAAAAATAACATGTATCCTTATAATTATACTTAAGATAACATTATATTTGTTATCAACAAAACACAAAGAGATCGCAAAATATTAATAAACGTTTTTACGGTTTATTTGTATTAACACAATGTATTAGGGAGCCGTCAATATGAGCTTCCTACTTCCAGAACTCTTGGAGCAATAGTGTTTCAGCCTGATGCAAATAGTAAAACAGATTACGACATAATAATAGAATACAAAGACAGGCATCCTAAAAGAATCAATAAACTTCATAGTTCGTATATGAGTCTGCAATTCCCTCTCCTTTTTGTATATGGTCAGCCCGGTTACAATACAAAGAGGCCATTTAATGGTGTCAATGAAAGTAGAAAGAAGAAAACGGTTTCTATGAATATGTATTATAAGTACCAATTGCATGAACGGTTTGATGAATATGGCCTTCTTTTTAGAGCAGGAAGATTGTTTCAGCAGTACGTTGTCAACGTCTACTGCACTCTTGAGCAATCACGGATTGATTTCATTAGATCAAAGCAAAATAACCTAAGAACCGATTGTCTTTCTGGCATTTGTGATGCAATATCAAGAGGAGACCACTTTGGAGCTGATATAGGTCAAAAAATAATTCTGCCTTCAAGTTTCACAGGAGGACCAAGATATATGTACAGCCATTATCTTGATGCACTTGCTATATGTTGAGTCCTAGGGAATCCGCAGTATTTCATCACTTTTACATGTAATGCCAACTGGCCAGGAATTAAATGGCATAATAAAAGGTATCCAAAGCTTAACCAATTAGATAGAGCTGATGTTGTGGACCGTGTTTTTGAACAAAAGGTAGAAGATTTTTTAACGGCGCTCAAAGAACAACAGATATTTGGCCGATGTACTGCAGGTATCCAATTCTTTAGTTCCATTATGCCCACTAATACATTCCTATGCCATTATGTAAAATTAAATTTTCTTAATTTTTTTTCCCATACACAGTTCTGTACATAATAGAATTTCAGAAACGTGGTCTTCCACATTGCCACACACTTTTATGGCTAGATAAGAATGACAAAATCAAGAATCCCGAAGACGTCGACAAATTCATTTATGCAGAATTACCTGACAACAAATCAGATCCAGAAGGATATAAAGTTGTAGCTGATATGATGATGCACGGTCCGTGTGGAAATGCAAAACCAACAGCTGCATGTATGCAGGAAGGAGTATGCACAAAGAATTACCCAAAAAAATATAATGAAAAGACTTATTTTGATGAAAATGGCCACATACACTATCGACGAAGGAGGACATCGTCTTACGTGGCAAGAGGTGAAGTGAAGGTGGACAACAATTATGTGGTTCCATATAACCGCCCTCTTTGTCTTATGTTCCAAGCACATATTAATGTTGAATATTGTGGCTGGAGCATGTTGATAAAATATCTTTTCAAATATATTTCAAAGGGAACCGATAGAATTGCTGCAAAGATTACAAGACCCATTGGTGATCCGGGTACATCTGCAGCTGCAGGTCAAATACACATAGACGAGATCAAGAGTTTTATTGACGGCCGGTTCATATGTCCACATGAAGCATGTTGGAGGATACTAGATTTTTCTATACATCATAGAGAGCCGGCTGTACAGATACTTGCAGTTCATCTTAAAGATATGCAGAAAATGACGTTTCGCGAAAAAGAACCATTGGGAGCTATTCTAAACGATGATGGGAGAAAACTTACGACGTTTACAGAATGGTTTACATATAATTCATTATTCGAAGATGGTCGCCACCTAACATATTTAGACTTTCCTTCTGAATATGTGTGGTATTAAGACAACAAGCCATGGAAACGATGAGTTATCAAAACAAAATACGCGATTGGCAGATTAGTGTACGTCCATCCGGCTGCAGGAGAGCATTCTACTTTCGCATGCTACTTGCTCATCAAAAAGGTTGTCAATCATTCACAGACGTGCGGACCGTTAACAAGAAAACATTGCCAACGTACAGGGCAGCATGACAAGCTATGGGTCTGCTTGATGATGACAAAGAATGGGATATAGCACTACAAGAAGCGGCATTCTCAGCATCATCAGCGCAGTTACGTACCCTTTTTTCCCATATTTCTGATGTACTGTGAGGTTGCAGACCCTATACAGCTTTGGGAAAGACACTGGTATTCTATGGCAGATGATATTCCAGCAAAGGATTCAAAAACAAGTGGCGTCAGAAACCTCCATGTAAACGATCCAGAGCTAAAAGACTATATTCTTTACGAAATAGAAATGATATTGAACAACTGTTCAAGGTCAATCAAAGAATTTGGATTCTCATTACCTCCACAGCATATGCTAGACGATCTACAAAACAGGCTGCTGATGGGAGAAAAGAATTACAATCGTAAACAGTTGAAAGAAGAAGTTGATATCTTAGTTGTGAAACTAAATGTTGAACAACGACAGATTTATGATCTTATAATTAATGCATGCAGTGAAAACAAACAAGAATTGCTTTTTGTCTATGGTCATGGAGGTATAGGTAAGACTTTTCTATGGAAAACAATTGTTAATAAGCTTCGATCAGAAGGAAAAGTTGTATTGACAGTTGCATCTTCAGGGATCGCCTCTCTGCTCTTGCCATCCGGACGTACCACGCACTCAAGGTTTAAAATACCGTTAGAGTTAACCGATGAGTCAATGTGTAATATTAAAAAGAATACAATCATGTCAAAGCTTCTTAAAGAAACTGAACTGATTGTATGGGATGAGGCGCCGATGAATGACCGACGTTGTTTTGAAACACTTGATAGGACTCTACGAGATATTCTCAGCAACCCAGATATAGTGTTTGGTGGCAAGCCAGTTATTTTAGGAGGTGATTTCAGGCAGACACTGCCCGTAAAAAAAAGGGACAAAATCGCAAATCATAAATTCATCAATTGCAAGATCATATTTGTGGCGTCATTTTAAAGTTTTCAGTCTCAGACAAAATATGAGAGTTATGCAAACAAACCTTGATGAAAGCGCACTGATATGTGCAAAAACACATATAATTTCTTTATCAAATCAGACCCAAAATAACCAAGAAAGAGCCGTTTATTGCTAATATTTGTTGTTTTCTTAAGTTTGTGCTTGTGCAGGTACGAATATGTCAAAACACGCAAAAGTTAACCAAATTAGACAAAAACGCGAGCACGAGAGATTAAGAGTGCTAAAGCTGAGCCGGAAGGTCAGAATTGAGCATTAGGGAAGATTTCTACTCTTTGAGGATGATTTTTGAAAGTTATGATCAATTTTGAAGAATTGTCAAATTCAGTCCCTCAAGTTTCAGTATTTGGCAGTATCTACCCTCAAATTTCAGAATTGGAAAAATCAGCCCTTGGTTTATTGGAGATTGACAAGATTGACCCTTTGATCACATTTTCAGATTTACAAGTTTGGTCCCTGGATTTTCAGCATATACACTTTTGGTCCTTATTTTACTACTTGGGTCCTAAACATATCCTAAGTCCCAAACCAATACACTTAGGCCCAAAATATTAAACCAAAGCCCAGCCAATCCAAGTTACCCGGTCCACCCTTTACCCTTATAACCCGGTCAACTCATAACCCGGTCAATGAAATCGAAATATATCAAAAAAACTCACGCGCCAAAGAAATTCCCCAAAACCCAAACCCAGCTTATGAACCATAACTTCCCACCAAATTAATTCATCACAATAAACTCAAATTCATCTCAAATTCGTATGAAACTCTGACACGTGACTGACACACGGATGCCACGCTGGCAATCCGTGTGTCATATCACATCATACTCTCACCTGATTGGTCGAAGATATGTGGCATATCCAATCCAAGGGTCGTGATGAAAGGATGATTGATGGGAAATGAATCTAAGGGATAATATCTCTCATAGAAAGCACAAATACATCTTCTGGATCCTTCTCAAGCTTGGACCTCAAGTATAAATACCCCCATTCATTCACGTTGGAGATCACCTTTCTTTTCTTCTTCATTTCAGTAGCTTAATTGTATTTTCATTTCAAGTTTTTATGTTTTAAGTATTCTTCAGCTTATGTAATTTACTTTTTGTACTCAGATTTTAAAAGTTAATGAAATTCAGTTTTTATTGTTTAAGTTTACTTGTTTCTTAATTCAGTTTAATAATTGTTTTTGATTCATAGTGTTTGATTCAGAAGTTAATTGCAGCTTGTTTACAACATAATCAAAAACAGAAAAAAAAATCAAAAAAAAATTTTTTTTTTAAATATATATATAAAAAAACATCTCTAATATTCTTAAAAGCTTCTAATAAGCTTTGCTACTGTTTCATTGAGCCTTGTTAAGCTTCCTTGTAGATTATTTAAGGTTTACATTTGCTTCACTTTTTATTCACTCAAATTCATATTACCAGTCAACAAAAGTCAAACTGATACAAATGGAAGCTGGATTTGGTTAAGCAGCTGATTTGGTTTGGAATGGGATTAAGTTGAGCTGATTTGGAGTGGTATTGGTTTAGGATAGTGATATTTGGTTCTCAGTTAAGTTGCAGTTAAGCTGGACCTCATGTGAGTACCAATTTCTCTCTTTAAAATCTTTGCCAGCTTATTAATCTAGATAATTTAGTTTAATTAGCATTAATTCTATTAGCTGCTGCATAATTAGTTCAGATACAGTTAAGTTAGAATTAAGTTGTTGAGCTTGCTTCATCTAGGATTTATAGAGATATTTGAGTTAAGTAATTCTGATTTGAGGTTAGACTTGGTTTGGAAGTGATATTGATTAGAGGATTTGCATTTCAGTCATTTAACTAGTGTTTGGATTTGCTCTTAAATCTGTGTTAGAGGTAAGGTTAGTGTTAATCAATTGATGCATCAGTTCATATTAGTTCTATAGAGGTCATTTAGCTCATATTTTTGCACCTTAGAATCATAAAAGTCAAAATCATATTAATCATTGTCTCATTTGCATTTCAGTTAAAATCAGTAGATTAAACTTTGCATTTAGGTATAAAACTAGTTAATCTATCTTGCATAAGTTCCATTTTATCTTTAAACTTCATTTTCATTAAAATTCATAAGTTCAAATCTCATTAAAGTCAAAATATCATTTCTGTGTTAATAGTCAAAATTGTCAAACTCAGTTTTCACCAAACTTTGTAGATTTTTCAAGGATTCAATTCTGGTTCAAATTCATTGAGATTTTGGGATTTATAACGTCAGTTGGTCTACTTTTGGAGACTGAATTTTGAGGAATTTTTGGGAACAGTTTTAAGCACTAAATCAGCTCTTCAAAAGAGCTTATTTGCCCTGTGTCAAGCACTCAGCATTAGCTGAGTGCAAACAGCTTTATTGTAGGCTTTGCACAAGCTTCATTAAAGCTTGTTTAGGTCTGAGATTTGGTACAAGTGGTCTTTGGTAGGTTGGTTAGAGATCACCATTTTTGGTTTTCAACTTAGCTTATTATATAAGCTTGTGCTTAAGCTTAAACATAAGAGGTAGAGGCTGTTTGGATTTTAGGATTTTATTTAGTCATATCATTGTAGTTTGCAAATCATAAGTCTAGACTAGTTGACATAAGTTTGTTTCTAGTAGTTTTAGCATAAATTAGTTCTTGTCAGCTTCTGCTTTCATTTGGTGCCTTTTAGTGTTCATTTGCTTATTATTAAGTGCTTATTCATAAGCTGTTGCACTACAGCTTCATATTTTCACACATAAGCTAGAGGTTTTATATTTTTCATAAACTTAGAATATAATTTTAGACTTTTCCTGAATTTCTCATAATTTTTCATCAGTGTTTACTATTTTCCTTATTTAAATCAGTTTTTATGACTTTTTAAATAGCCTTTTAATACAAATAAATCAGAAAAGCTTTAAAAAAATAATTTTTCAATTTTCATAGATTAAGAAAAATATAAAAAGCAAAAAAATAATTTTTCCAGATTTTTTCTAGTTAAATTTGTAATTTTTAGCATTTAAATTAGTTTTAAATAGTTTTAAATTCGTAGAAAATAGAAAAATCATCAGAAAAATACAAAAACAGTTTTAAAAGTCTTTTGAGTTATTTTAGATTTTTGAAAAATAGTTTCATAATTGTTCCCTTTATTTTCATAATTTTTAGTATTTTAATTTAGTTTTAAAAGTTTAAAATTAGTTTTTAATTCAAATAAATAAAATAAAAATCATAAAAATTAGTTTTAAATCTTAATTAAGTTTTAAATTGCATTTTTAGAGTAAAAATAATTTTAGGTCATTTTTAGGAGTTAGATTAGACGTAGTTGCATTTTAATTCGCGTTTCTTTAATTACCTTTTAGAATAATTCGCGTATTTAGGATTTCCCGTAGTATAATTTCCCTTAATTACTTTCCCATTTCTCGTAGTTTAAATAAAGACAAAATCAAAAATCCAAAACATCGAGCATTTTAAAAACGAACCAATAACGACGTTGCCCATTCACACCTCGTTGGGACACGACTCGGATTTCCTAATCCGTATCACTATCACTCACGGGATTTGATTCACTATCCTTTTTCCTAAAGGGATTTTAAATCATTCCTTTGGTTATTTTTGATATCGATATTGTGGTTTTATCCATACACACATACCCCTAAGCCTACTACACTTCGACGAATCAAATTTTGGCGCCGCTGCTGGGGACGTTCCAAAGGTGCATGATGGCTATTTTTCACGACATGATTGAGAAGTCTATGGAAGTTTTTATGGACGATTTCTCGGTTTATGGAGATTCTTTCACTTCTTGCCTCTCTCATCTAGACCACATGCTCAAACGGTGTGAAGACACCAATTTGGTCTTGAATTGGGAGAAGTGCCATTTCATGGTTCGAGAGGGCATTGTCCTCGGTCATAAGATTTCAAAATCTGGGATTGAGGTCGACCGAGCTAAAGTTGACGTTATAGCTAAACTCCCTCATCCCACTACCGTAAAAGGTATTCGGAGTTTTTTAGGTCACGCCGGTTTCTATCGCCGTTTCATCCAAGATTTCTCGAAGATAGCCCGCCCTCTGACCCATCTCCTCGAGAAGGATGCTCCGTTTATCTTCACCAATGAATGCGTTGAAGCCTTTAATTTTCTCAAAAAGAAATTAACTGAGGCTCCGATCTTAGTTGCCCCCGACTGGGATTTGCCCTTTGAGCTCATGTGTGATGCAAGTGATTACGCAATTGGGGCAGTCTTGGGGCAACGTAAATCGAAACATTTTCAACCCATACACTATGCGAGTAAGACATTGTTTGAGGCCCAACACAATTACACGACTACTGAAAAAGAATAATTGGCCGTTGTTTATGCTTTCGAGAAATTCCGACCCTACCTTGTCTTGTCAAAGACCATAGTGTATACCGACCATTCTGCCCTTAAGTATCTTTTGGCAAAGCAAGATGCTAAGCCACGATTACTCCGGTGGGTTCTCCTCCTTCAAGAGTTTGATGTTACTATATTTGACAAGAAAGGAGCGGAGAACCTTGTTGCCGATCATCTTTCTAGACTTGAGAATCCCCATCAAAGTGTGCTCGAGAAAAAGGAGATCACGGAAACATTTCCTCTTGAGACACTAGGGATGATTGCTAAGAAAGACCCGAACACCCCATGGTTTGCCGACTTTGCAAATTACCATGCGGGCAATTTCATCGTGAAAGGGATGTCGTCCCAACAAAAGAAAAAGTTTTTCAAAGATGTTAAGCATTATTTCTGGGACGATCCCTACTTTTTTAAGATTTGTGCGGATCAAGTAATCCGGCGGTGTGTTCATGGCCAAGAGGCCCTTGATATTCTTCATGCTTGCCATAACGGACCCACTGGTGGCCATCATGGCCCAAGCTACACCGCTAAGAAGGTTTTTGACTCTGGGTTTTATTGGCCTACCATATATCGAGATGCTCATGATTTAGTTAAATCTTGTGATTCTTGCCAACGTCAAGGGAAAATTTCGCAAAAGGATGAAATGCCACAAAATGCTATTCAAGTTTGCGAGATTTTTGACGTGCGGGGCATCGATTTTATGGGGCCATTTCCATCATCTAAGGGTAATAAGTATATCCTCGTGGCCGTCGACTACTTGTCTAAATGGGTTGAAGCGAAGGCGCTCCCCACTAATGACGCCCGAGTGGTTGTTAAGTTTTTGAAGAATTTGTTTTCCCGATTCGGAGCACCTCGTGCTATCATCAGTGATCGCGGTACCCATTTCTGTAATGAACAATTCGCTAAAGTTATGGCTAAATATGGAGTTACTCATCGTCTTTCTACCGCGTATCACCCGCAAACGAGCGGACAAGTTGAGGTCTCAAATCGTGGTTTGAAAAGGATTTTAGAAAGGACTGTAGGAGAAAATCGAGCTTCATGGGCCGATAAGTTAGATAATGCATTACTGGCTTTCCGCACCGCATACAAGACACCCATCGGGTGCACCCCATTTAAGTTGGTGTATGGAAAAGCTTGTCACTTGCCCATCGAGCTCGAGCATAAGGCATTCTGGGCCTTGAAACATGCAAACTTTGATCTTAAGACCGCGGGTGACCACCGGAAAGTTCAATTGAATGAATTAAACGAACTTAGGGATCAGGCCTACGAGAATTCTTTAATTTTCAAAAAGAAGACTAAGAGAATTCATGATGCTAAAATCAAAAACTGCGTTTTCAACGTTGGTGATCAAGTTCTCCTCTTTAACTCTCGATTGAAGATATTCTCGGGCAAACTCAAAACCCGTTGGTCCGGACCATTCACCGTTGCTCAGGTTTTCCCGTATGGAACGGTAGAGCTTTCTCAGCCCGGTGGCCCAAATTTCAAGGTGAATGGTCATCGTGTGAAACATTATTTTGGAGGGGACATCACGTCTATGGTTGTCCCGGATCTCCAAACTTTCCCTAAGGATAACTGAATTCTGGGATCGAGTCAGGCTAGCGACTCGGTGATCAAAAACAGTAGCGCTTCGTGGGAGGCACCCCATGCTTATCTCTATCTTCTTTCTGTTTTCTCTAATAAGTGACGTGAAGGGTTTGCCTCTTCTATTTCTTGTGTTTGGTTGTTTGTGATGTTGTGTTTAGGATGTTCCCGATATGAAGACTCTCGTGCTCGAAGTTTGTCTTTTCTCCACTCGAGTTTCATGTTCGATGCTGATGGAAATCCGATATCCGAAATCTTGTCGACTAACGTTTATCTTCTAGCATACTTAATAAACGGCTTTTAGATTTTCTTGATACCCTTGCTTTTAAAAATTGAGGACAATGTTTCGTTTTAGTCTGCTGTAGGGTAATCTTCGATTTGATTTGACCACACTTGCTTTATTTTTTGTCGTATACTCTCGCAACCCCGTTTTTCCTTAGAAAATGAAAAATTGTGCAAAAATGAGAAAAATTAAAAAATTTTCTAAGCTTTTGTTAGTTTTATGATTGAAAAGTCTTTGCGAGTTTCTTATAAGTTACTTTAAATTTGCGTTTTCTTGAAATAGCCTTTGCTAATTGCTTAGACAAGAGGCTATAAAATGCGATTCTAGCTCACAAGGCCAAGAATTTGCAAGTCTCCCTAGGTGATTTTAAATATGCAAAGCTTAAACAAGATTTCGTAGTTTCTAATAAGTGACTTTAAAAATGCGAGACTTGAGATTATTTTACGAAGCATTTGCTAAGTTAATATATGTTTTGACACCTTGTTGGCTTTCCGCTGGTGAGAGTAGGAATAGAATTCTGACTTGACCGGGCGTGTTGAGCCCTAGCTTGTTCCCTTAACCATAGATAATCTAAAAATTATCGGCTAAGCATCCGCGGATCTCATTATTTGAGATTTTAAATTTGCGGAGATCGAGGAATGATAGAGTTACTTATGAGTTTAGATGCTAAGCGTGGAGTAGATGGTTCTCTTTAGAGCCCATCGAAGGTACTTATGGCTTTTTGTTCCCACAAAATTGTTTCACCCCATATTTGTCTAAAAAATAATTAGAAATGTTGAGTTTTTGGCGATAGTTAGTTCTTTATCTTCTTAAAAGAATCTTTGTTTTAAAAATTGGGTACACATCAAGGACTCGTAATAAGTAATAAGTAATAAATAAAGTTATGAGTTGCGGTGTCGAGATCGGACCCTTGGATCTATAGCCAGGATTGAGTGAGGTCTTGGTCTAACCCACTGGGATCCTCATTTCATGAAGCCTATAGTCTTGGAATTACCCCGTGAAGCTCCGTATTTCATAGCTCGTATAAGTAAAAAGTATAAGTGCAAAAAAAAAAAAAAAAAAAAAAAAAAAAAAAAAAAAAAAAAAAAGGTGAAGAAAAAAAAATGTGATAGAAAAAAAAATGATAAAAAAAAAAAAAAAAAAGTGAAGAAAAAAAAATGATGAAAAAAAAATGGAAAAGTAAAAAATATAAGTGAATAAAAATTCCTTGATGTGGACCTCATTTTTTAGACAATGGTTCTTGAGAGAAGATGGATAACTAATTAGCGACTTAGCTTTGTATCTTTATCGGAATAAAAGTTATCGAAACAAGAAATTTGAAGAAATTCATTTCTCACAAAAATAAAAAAATTTAGAGGAAAATAGGAAAATGGGAGCAAAAGGTAATTACACAAGTAACTTCCATGGGTAGTGTTAGCATCTAGAATCATATTTAACAATGATTTCGATTTTACGCTTAGTTTGGGAGCTTGTGAAAAATCAGGGACGATGTATTCTATCCGTAAGGTCACTTCACGCTGTGTTGTGTTTCTTACTCCGTGATCCTAACGTGTCGTTTGAAAAATGTTGGAGTTATTGATCGACATGAAAGTTCAATAAACCGTCACTCATAATCGGAATGTGCTTAATCATAATATCTATACATGTGAAATAAAAGGTAAACGGGGCGTTTTTAGAATTAAGGGTTCTTAATCTCTTTTGAGGAATCTTTGCTACTTCTTCATAGGTTTAGTAGAAAGAGATTGAAATCCTTGGTTTTAAAAGCGTGAGTTGATTGCATTGCGTGGGAACACGACAATGGTCTCGTCTGGGGTATTTTGATATGTGCAAAAACACATATAATTTCTTTATCAAATCAGACCCAAAATAACCAAGAAAGAGCCGCTTATTGCTAATATTTATTGTTTTCTTGAGTTTGTGCTTGTGCAGGTACGAATATGTCAAAACACGCAAAAGTTAACCAAATCAGACAAAACCCGAGCACGAGAGATTAAGAGTGCTAAAGCTGAGCCGGAAGGTCAGAATTGAGCATTTGGGAAGATTTCTACTCTTTGAGGATGATTTTTGAAAGTTATGATCAATTTTGAAGAATTGTCAAATTCAGTCCCTCAAGTTTCAGTATTTGGCAGTATCTACCCTCAAATTTCAGAATTGGCAAAATCAGCCCTTGGTTTATTGGAGATTGACAAGATTGACCCTTTGATCACATTTTCAGATTTACAAGTTTGGTCCCTGGATTTTCAGCATATACACTTTTGGTCCTTATTTTACTACTTGGGTCCTAAACATATCCTAAGTCCAAAACCAATACACTTAGGCCCAAAATATTAAACCAAAGCCCAGCCAATCCAAGTTACCCGGTCCACCCTTTACCCTTATAACCCGGTCAACTCATAACCCGGTCAATGAAATCGAAATATATTAAAAAAACTCACGCGCCAAAGAAATTCCCCAAAACCCAAACCCAGCTTATGAACCCTAACTTCCCACCAAATTAATTCACCACAATAAACTCAAATTCATCTCAAATTCGTATGAAACTCTGACACGTGACTGACACACGGATGCCACGCTGGCAATCCGTGTGTCATATCACATCATACTCTCACCTGATTGGTCGAAGATATGTGGCATATTCAATCCAAGGGTCGTGATGAAAGGATGATTGATGGGAAATGAATCTAAGGGCTGATATCTCTCAGAGAAAGCACAAATACATCTTCTGGATCCTTCTCAAGCTTGGAGCTCAAGTATAAATACCCCCATTCATTCACGTTGGAGATCACCTTTCTTTTCTTCTTCATTTCAGTAGCTTAATTGTATTTTCATTTCAAGTTTTTATGTTTTAAGTATTCTTCAGCTTATGTAATTTACTTTTTGTACTCAGATTTTAAAAGTTAATGAAATTCAGTTTTTATTGTTTAAGTTTACTTGTTTCTCAATTCAGTTTAATAATTGTTTTTGATTCATAGTGTTTGATTCAGAAGTTAATTGCAGCTTGTTTTCATCATAATAAAAAACAGAAGAAAAAAAATCAAAAAAAAAATCAAAATAAAATAGATACAAATGGAAGCTGGATTTGGTTAAGCAGCTGATCTGGTTTGGAATGGGATTAAGTTGAGCTGATTTGGAGTGGTATTGGTTTAGGATAGTGATATTTGGTTCTCAGTTAAGCTGCAGTTAAGCTGGACCTCATGTGAGTACCAATTTCTCTCTTTAAAATCTTTGTCAGCTTATTAATCTAGATAATTTAGTTTAATTAGCATTAATTCTATTAGCTGCTGCATAATTAGTTCAGATACAGTTCAGTTAGAATTAAGTTGTTGAGCTTGCTTCATCTAGGATTTATAGAGATATTTGAGTTAAGTAATTCTGATTTGAGGTTAGACTTGGTTTGGAAGTGATATTGATTAGAGGATTTGCATTTCAGTCATTTAACTAGTGTTTGGATTTGCTCTTAAATCTGTGTTAGAGGTAAGGTTAGTGTTAATCAATTGATGCATCAGTTCATATTAGTTCTATAGAGGTCATTTAGCTCATATTTTTGCACCTTAGAATCATAAAAGTCAAAATCATATTAATCATTGTCTCATTTGCATTTCAGTTAAAATCAGTAGATTAAACTTTGCATTTAGGTATAAAACTAGTTAATCTATCTTGCATAAGTTCCATTTTATCTTTAAACTTCATTTTCATTAAAATTCATAAGTTCAAATCTCATTAAAGTCAAAATATCATTTCTGTGTTAATAGTCAAAATTGTCAAACTCAGTTTTCACCAAACTTTGTAGATTTTTCAAGGATTCAATTCTGGTTCAAATTCATTGAGATTTTGGGATTTATAACGTCAGTTGGTCTACTTTTGGAGACTGAATTTTGAGGAATTTTTGGGAACAGTTTTAAGCACTAAATCAGCTCTTCAAAAGAGCTTATTTGCCCTGTGTCAAGCACTCAGCATTAGCTGAGTGCAAACAGCTTTATTGTAGGCTTTGCACAAGCTTCATTAAAGCTTGTTTAGGTCTGAGATTTGGTACAAGTGGTCTTTGGTAGGTTGGTTAGAGATCACCATTTTTGGTTTTCAACTTAGCTTATTATATAAGCTTGTGCTTAAGCTTAAACATAAGAGGTAGAGGCTGTTTGGATTTTAGGATTTTATTTAGTCATATCATTGTAGTTTGCAAATCATAAGTCTAGACTAGTTGACATAAGTTTGTTTCTAGTAGTTTTAGCATAAATTAGTTCTTGTCAGCTTCTGCTTTCATTTGGTGCCTTTTAGTGTTCATTTGCTTATTATTAAGTGCTTATTCATAAGCTGTTGCACTACAGCTTCATATTTTCACACATAAGCTAGAGGTTTTATATTTTTCATAAACTTAGAATATAATTTTAGACTTTTCCTGAATTTCTCATAATTTTTCATCAGTGTTTACTATTTTCCTTATTTAAATCAGTTTTTATGACTTTTTAAATAGCCTTTTAATACAAATAAATCAGAAAAGCTTTAAAAAAATAATTTTTCAATTTTCATAGATTAAGAAAAATATAAAAAGCAAAAAAATAATTTTTCCAGATTTTTCCTAGTTAAATTTGTAATTTTTAGCATTTAAATTAGTTTTAAATAGTTTTAAATTCGTAGAAAATAGAAAAATCATCAGAAAAATACAAAAACAGTTTTAAAAGTCTTTTGAGTTATTTTAGATTTTTGAAAAATAGTTTCATAATTGTTCCCTTTATTTTCATAATTTTTAGTATTTTAATTTAGTTTTAAAAGTTTAAAATTAGTTTTTAATTCAAATAAATAAAATAAAAATCATAAAAATTAGTTTTAAATCTTAATTAAGTTTTAAATTGCATTTTTAGAGTAAAAATAATTTTAGGTCATTTTTAGGAGTTAGATTAGACGTAGTTGCATTTTAATTCGCGTTTCTTTAATTACCTTTTAGAATAATTCGCGTATTTAGGATTTCCCGTAGTATAATTTCCCTTAATTACTTTCCCATTTCTCGTAGTTTAAATAAAGACAAAATCAAAAATCCAAAACATCGAGCATTTTAAAAACGAACCAATAACGACGTTGCCCATTCACACCTCGTTGGGACACGACTCGGATTTCCTAATCCGTATCACTATCACTCACGGGATTTGATTCACTATCCTTTTTCCTAAAGGGATTTTAAATCATTCCTTTGGTTATTTTTGATATCGATATTGTGGTTTTATCCATACACACATACCCCTAAGCCTACTACACTTCGACGAATCAAATTTTGGCGCCGCTGCTGGGGACGTTCCAAAGGTGCATGATGGCTATTTTTCACGACATGATTGAGAAGTCTATGGAAGTTTTTATGGACGATTTCTCGGTTTATGGAGATTCTTTCACTTCTTGCCTCTCTCATCTAGACCACATGCTCAAACGGTGTGAAGACACCAATTTGGTCTTGAATTGGGAGAAGTGCCATTTCATGGTTCGAGAGGGCATTGTCCTCGGTCATAAGATTTCAAAATCTGGGATTGAGGTCGACCGAGCTAAAGTTGACGTTATAGCTAAACTCCCTCATCCCACTACCGTAAAAGGTATTCGGAGTTTTTTAGGTCACGCCGGTTTCTATCGCCGTTTCATCCAAGATTTCTCGAAGATAGCCCGCCCTCTGACCCATCTCCTCGAGAAGGATGCTCCGTTTATCTTCACCAATGAATGCGTTGAAGCCTTTAATTTTCTCAAAAAGAAATTAACTGAGGCTCCGATCTTAGTTGCCCCCGACTGGGATTTGCCCTTTGAGCTCATGTGTGATGCAAGTGATTACGCAATTGGGGCAGTCTTGGGGCAACGTAAATCGAAACATTTTCAACCCATACACTATGCGAGTAAGACATTGTTTGAGGCCCAACACAATTACACGACTACTGAAAAAGAATAATTGGCCGTTGTTTATGCTTTCGAGAAATTCCGACCCTACCTTGTCTTGTCAAAGACCATAGTGTATACCGACCATTCTGCCCTTAAGTATCTTTTGGCAAAGCAAGATGCTAAGCCACGATTACTCCGGTGGGTTCTCCTCCTTCAAGAGTTTGATGTTACTATATTTGACAAGAAAGGAGCGGAGAACCTTGTTGCCGATCATCTTTCTAGACTTGAGAATCCCCATCAAAGTGTGCTCGAGAAAAAGGAGATCACGGAAACATTTCCTCTTGAGACACTAGGGATGATTGCTAAGAAAGACCCGAACACCCCATGGTTTGCCGACTTTGCAAATTACCATGCGGGCAATTTCATCGTGAAAGGGATGTCGTCCCAACAAAAGAAAAAGTTTTTCAAAGATGTTAAGCATTATTTCTGGGACGATCCCTACTTTTTTAAGATTTGTGCGGATCAAGTAATCCGGCGGTGTGTTCATGGCCAAGAGGCCCTTGATATTCTTCATGCTTGCCATAACGGACCCACTGGTGGCCATCATGGCCCAAGCTACACCGCTAAGAAGGTTTTTGACTCTGGGTTTTATTGGCCTACCATATATCGAGATGCTCATGATTTAGTTAAATCTTGTGATTCTTGCCAACGTCAAGGGAAAATTTCGCAAAAGGATGAAATGCCACAAAATGCTATTCAAGTTTGCGAGATTTTTGACGTGCGGGGCATCGATTTTATGGGGCCATTTCCATCATCTAAGGGTAATAAGTATATCCTCGTGGCCGTCGACTACTTGTCTAAATGGGTTGAAGCGAAGGCGCTCCCCACTAATGACGCCCGAGTGGTTGTTAAGTTTTTGAAGAATTTGTTTTCCCGATTCGGAGCACCTCGTGCTATCATCAGTGATCGCGGTACCCATTTCTGTAATGAACAATTCGCTAAAGTTATGGCTAAATATGGAGTTACTCATCGTCTTTCTACCGCGTATCACCCGCAAACGAGCGGACAAGTTGAGGTCTCAAATCGTGGTTTGAAAAGGATTTTAGAAAGGACTGTAGGAGAAAATCGAGCTTCATGGGCCGATAAGTTAGATAATGCATTACTGGCTTTCCGCACCGCATACAAGACACCCATCGGGTGCACCCCATTTAAGTTGGTGTATGGAAAAGCTTGTCACTTGCCCATCGAGCTCGAGCATAAGGCATTCTGGGCCTTGAAACATGCAAACTTTGATCTTAAGACCGCGGGTGACCACCGGAAAGTTCAATTGAATGAATTAAACGAACTTAGGGATCAGGCCTACGAGAATTCTTTAATTTTCAAAAAGAAGACTAAGAGAATTCATGATGCTAAAATCAAAAACTGCGTTTTCAACGTTGGTGATCAAGTTCTCCTCTTTAACTCTCGATTGAAGATATTCTCGGGCAAACTCAAAACCCGTTGGTCCGGACCATTCACCGTTGCTCAGGTTTTCCCGTATGGAACGGTAGAGCTTTCTCAGCCCGGTGGCCCAAATTTCAAGGTGAATGGTCATCGTGTGAAACATTATTTTGGAGGGGACATCACGTCTATGGTTGTCCCGGATCTCCAAACTTTCCCTAAGGATAACTGAATTCTGGGATCGAGTCAGGCTAGCGACTCGGTGATCAAAAACAGTAGCGCTTCGTGGGAGGCACCCCATGCTTATCTCTATCTTCTTTCTGTTTTCTCTAATAAGTGACGTGAAGGGTTTGCCTCTTCTATTTCTTGTGTTTGGTTGTTTGTGATGTTGTGTTTAGGATGTTCCCGATATGAAGACTCTCGTGCTCGAAGTTTGTCTTTTCTCCACTCGAGTTTCATGTTCGATGCTGATGGAAATCCGATATCCGAAATCTTGTCGACTAACGTTTATCTTCTAGCATACTTAATAAACGGCTTTTAGATTTTCTTGATACCCTTGCTTTTAAAAATTGAGGACAATGTTTCGTTTTAGTCTGCTGTAGGGTAATCTTCGATTTGATTTGACCACACTTGCTTTATTTTTTGTCGTATACTCTCGCAACCCCGTTTTTCCTTAGAAAATGAAAAATTGTGCAAAAATGAGAAAAATTAAAAAATTTTCTAAGCTTTTGTTAGTTTTATGATTGAAAAGTCTTTGCGAGTTTCTTATAAGTTACTTTAAATTTGCGTTTTCTTGAAATAGCCTTTGCTAATTGCTTAGACAAGAGGCTATAAAATGCGATTCTAGCTCACAAGGCCAAGAATTTGCAAGTCTCCCTAGGTGATTTTAAATATGCAAAGCTTAAACAAGATTTCGTAGTTTCTAATAAGTGACTTTAAAAATGCGAGACTTGAGATTATTTTACGAAGCATTTGCTAAGTTAATATATGTTTTGACACCTTGTTGGCTTTCCGCTGGTGAGAGTAGGAATAGAATTCTGACTTGACCGGGCGTGTTGAGCCCTAGCTTGTTCCCTTAACCATAGATAATCTAAAAATTATCGGCTAAGCATCCGCGGATCTCATTATTTGAGATTTTAAATTTGCGGAGATCGAGGAATGATAGAGTTACTTATGAGTTTAGATGCTAAGCGTGGAGTAGATGGTTCTCTTTAGAGCCCATCGAAGGTACTTATGGCTTTTTGTTCCCACAAAATTGTTTCACCCCATATTTGTCTAAAAAATAATTAGAAATGTTGAGTTTTTGGCGATAGTTAGTTCTTTATCTTCTTAAAAGAATCTTTGTTTTAAAAATTGGGTACACATCAAGGACTCGTAATAAGTAATAAGTAATAAATAAAGTTATGAGTTGCGGTGTCGAGATCGGACCCTTGGATCTATAGCCAGGATTGAGTGAGGTCTTGGTCTAACCCACTGGGATCCTCATTTCATGAAGCCTATAGTCTTGGAATTACCCCGTGAAGCTCCGTATTTCATAGCTCGTATAAGTAAAAAGTATAAGTGCAAAAAAAAAAAAAAAAAAAAAAAAAAAAAAAAAAAAAAAAAAAAAAGAAAAAAAAATGATGAAAAAAAAAAAAAAAAAAAAAAAAAGTGAAGAAAAAAAAATGATGAAAAAAAAATGGAAAAGTAAAAAATATAAGTGAATAAAAATTCCTTGATGTGGACCTCATTTTTTAGACAATGGTTCTTGAGAGAAGATGGATAACTAATTAGCGACTTAGCTTTGTATCTTTATCGGAATAAAAGTTATCGAAACAAGAAATTTGAAGAAATTCATTTCTCACAAAAATAAAAAAATTTAGAGGAAAATAGGAAAATGGGAGCAAAAGGTAATTACACAAGTAACTTCCATGGGTAGTGTTAGCATCTAGAATCATATTTAACAATGATTTCGATTTTACGCTTAGTTTGGGAGCTTGTGAAAAATCAGGGACGATGTATTCTATCCGTAAGGTCACTTCACGCTGTGTTGTGTTTCTTACTCCGTGATCCTAACGTGTCGTTTGAAAAATGTTGGAGTTATTGATCGACATGAAAGTTCAATAAACCGTCACTCATAATCGGAATGTGCTTAATCATAATATCTATACATGTGAAATAAAAGGTAAACGGGGCGTTTTTAGAATTAAGGGTTCTTAATCTCTTTTGAGGAATCTTTGCTACTTCTTCATAGGTTTAGTAGAAAGAGATTGAAATCCTTGGTTTTAAAAGCGTGAGTTGATTGCATTGCGTGGGAACACGACAATGGTCTCGTCTGGGGTATTTTGATATGTGCAAAAACACATATAATTTCTTTATCAAATCAGACCCAAAATAACCAAGAAAGAGCCGCTTATTGCTAATATTTATTGTTTTCTTGAGTTTGTGCTTGTGCAGGTACGAATATGTCAAAACACGCAAAAGTTAACCAAATCAGACAAAACCCGAGCACGAGAGATTAAGAGTGCTAAAGCTGAGCCGGAAGGTCAGAATTGAGCATTTGGGAAGATTTCTACTCTTTGAGGATGATTTTTGAAAGTTATGATCAATTTTGAAGAATTGTCAAATTCAGTCCCTCAAGTTTCAGTATTTGGCAGTATCTACCCTCAAATTTCAGAATTGGCAAAATCAGCCCTTGGTTTATTGGAGATTGACAAGATTGACCCTTTGATCACATTTTCAGATTTACAAGTTTGGTCCCTGGATTTTCAGCATATACACTTTTGGTCCTTATTTTACTACTTGGGTCCTAAACATATCCTAAGTCCAAAACCAATACACTTAGGCCCAAAATATTAAACCAAAGCCCAGCCAATCCAAGTTACCCGGTCCACCCTTTACCCTTATAACCCGGTCAACTCATAACCCGGTCAATGAAATCGAAATATATTAAAAAAACTCACGCGCCAAAGAAATTCCCCAAAACCCAAACCCAGCTTATGAACCCTAACTTCCCACCAAATTAATTCACCACAATAAACTCAAATTCATCTCAAATTCGTATGAAACTCTGACACGTGACTGACACACGGATGCCACGCTGGCAATCCGTGTGTCATATCACATCATACTCTCACCTGATTGGTCGAAGATATGTGGCATATTCAATCCAAGGGTCGTGATGAAAGGATGATTGATGGGAAATGAATCTAAGGGCTGATATCTCTCAGAGAAAGCACAAATACATCTTCTGGATCCTTCTCAAGCTTGGAGCTCAAGTATAAATACCCCCATTCATTCACGTTGGAGATCACCTTTCTTTTCTTCTTCATTTCAGTAGCTTAATTGTATTTTCATTTCAAGTTTTTATGTTTTAAGTATTCTTCAGCTTATGTAATTTACTTTTTGTACTCAGATTTTAAAAGTTAATGAAATTCAGTTTTTATTGTTTAAGTTTACTTGTTTCTCAATTCAGTTTAATAATTGTTTTTGATTCATAGTGTTTGATTCAGAAGTTAATTGCAGCTTGTTTTCATCATAATAAAAAACAGAAGAAAAAAAAATCAAAAAAAAAATCAAAATAAAATAGATACAAATGGAAGCTGGATTTGGTTAAGCAGCTGATCTGGTTTGGAATGGGATTAAGTTGAGCTGATTTGGAGTGGTATTGGTTTAGGATAGTGATATTTGGTTCTCAGTTAAGCTGCAGTTAAGCTGGACCTCATGTGAGTACCAATTTCTCTCTTTAAAATCTTTGTCAGCTTATTAATCTAGATAATTTAGTTTAATTAGCATTAATTCTATTAGCTGCTGCATAATTAGTTCAGATACAGTTCAGTTAGAATTAAGTTGTTGAGCTTGCTTCATCTAGGATTTATAGAGATATTTGAGTTAAGTAATTCTGATTTGAGGTTAGACTTGGTTTGGAAGTGATATTGATTAGAGGATTTGCATTTCAGTCATTTAACTAGTGTTTGGATTTGCTCTTAAATCTGTGTTAGAGGTAAGGTTAGTGTTAATCAATTGATGCATCAGTTCATATTAGTTCTATAGAGGTCATTTAGCTCATATTTTTGCACCTTAGAATCATAAAAGTCAAAATCATATTAATCATTGTCTCATTTGCATTTCAGTTAAAATCAGTAGATTAAACTTTGCATTTAGGTATAAAACTAGTTAATCTATCTTGCATAAGTTCCATTTTATCTTTAAACTTCATTTTCATTAAAATTCATAAGTTCAAATCTCATTAAAGTCAAAATATCATTTCTGTGTTAATAGTCAAAATTGTCAAACTCAGTTTTCACCAAACTTTGTAGATTTTTCAAGGATTCAATTCTGGTTCAAATTCATTGAGATTTTGGGATTTATAACGTCAGTTGGTCTACTTTTGGAGACTGAATTTTGAGGAATTTTTGGGAACAGTTTTAAGCACTAAATCAGCTCTTCAAAAGAGCTTATTTGCCCTGTGTCAACCACTCAGCATTAGCTGAGTGCAAACAGCTTTATTGTAGGCTTTGCACAAGCTTCATTAAAGCTTGTTTAGGTCTGAGATTTGGTACAAGTGGTCTTTGGTAGGTTGGTTAGAGATCACCATTTTTGGTTTTCAACTTAGCTTATTATATAAGCTTGTGCTTAAGCTTAAACATAAGAGGTAGAGGCTGTTTGGATTTTAGGATTTGATTTAGTCATATCATTGTAGTTTGCAAATCATAAGTCTAGACTAGTTGATATAAGTTTGTTTCTAGTATTTTTAGCACAAATTATTTCTTGTCAGCTTCTGCTTTCATTTGGTGCCTTTTAGTGTTCATTTGCTTATTATTAAGTGCTTATTCATAAGCTGTTGCACTACAGCTTCATATTTTCACACATAAGCAAAAGGTTTTATATTTTTCATAAACTTAGAATATAATTTTAGACTTTTCCTGAATTTCTCATAATTTTTCATCAGTGTTTACTATTTTCCTTATTTAAATCAGTTTTTAGGACTTTTTAAATAGCCTTTTAATACAAATAAATCAGAAAAGCTTTAAAAAAATATTTTTTCAATTTTCATAGATTAAGAAAAATATAAAAAGCAAAAAAATAATTTTTCCAGATTTTTCCTAGTTAAATTTGTAATTTTTAGCATTTAAATTAGTTTTAAATTCGTAGAAAATAGAAAAATCATCAGAAAAATACAAAAATAGTTTTGAAAAGTCTTTTGAGTTATTTTAGATTTTTGAAAAATAGTTTCATAATTGTTCCCTTTATTTTCATAATTTTTAGTATTTTAATTTAGTTTTAAAAGTTTAAAATTAGTTTTTAATTCAAATAAATAAAAGAAAAATCATAAAAATTAGTTTTAAATCTTAATTAAGTTTTAAATTGCATTTTTAGAGTAAAAGTAATTTTAGGTCATTTTTAGGAGTTAGATTAGACGTAGTTGCATTTTAATTCGCGTTTCTTTAATTACCTTTTAGAATAATTCGCGTATTTAGGATTTCCCGTAGTATAATTTCCCTTAATTACTTTCCCATTTCTCGTAGTTTAAATAAAGACAAAATCAAAAATCCAAAACATCGAGCATTTTAATAACGAACCAATAACGACGTTGCCCATTCACACCTCGTTGGGACACGACTCGGATTTCCTAATCCGTATCACTATCACTCACGGGATTTGATTCACTATCCTTTTTCCTAAAGGGATTTTAAATCATTCCTTTAGTTATTTTTGATATCGATATTGTGGTTTTATCCATACACACATACCCCTAAGCCTACTACACTTCGACGAATCACGCACGAAAAGAAATAGATCGATTCTCATCATGGTTACTTGATATAGGGGATGGTAACACCGGTGAACATGACACTGAAGATCCACAAGACGTAAATGGGTTGCAATTCCACCAGAGTACCAGATACACGACGACAAAAATAGCCTTCAGTCACTCATTGACTTTATTTACGACGAAGAAAGCTTACAAAATCCAAGTGCAGAAGTCCTGCAGAAAAAGGCTATCGTGTGTCCTAAAAATGTGACTGCAGATACCATAAATGAAAAAAAATACTATCACAGATACAAGGAGAGACAACAGTTTACATGAGTTCCGACGAAGCAATTCCGCTTGGAAAAGATGGTGCTGCAACTGAGATGCTATGTCCACCAGAATACTTAAACACCTTCAGATTTCCAGGTCTACCACCAAACATTCTCAAATTAAAACCTGGCGTCCCTATCATGCTGCTTCAAAATGTAAATATGGGAGGTGGCCTCTGCAATGGTACAAGAATGATTGTAAAAAACCTCATGTCAAAACTCATTGAAGCAGAAATTATTACAGGAACGAGAATAGGCGAAAAAGTTTATATTCCAAGAATCCCATTGACCCACAGAGATCCAAATTACCCTTTCATTTTCAAACAAAAACAATTTCCAGTTAAATTTTGCTACGCTATGACAATCAACAAGAGTCAAGGGCAGTCTTTAAGCAAAATCGGAATATACCTTCCCGAACCGGTGTTCAGTCATGGGCAACTATACGTTGCATTATCAAGAGCAACATCACCTTATGGGTTAAAAGTCCTTTTGCCTAATGAAAACTGAAAATCACCACATGTTACAAAAAACATAGTCTATAAAGAATTCTTAAATAACATCTTACAAATAAAGGTGTGCATTTTTACTTTATATACATATACTTTGTACCTATTTGTTCCGTTAATATGTAGGATTTTACCTGTTGCGTATTGTTCCCCTAAATTAGCTATCGCATTTACATTCACCTGATATTGCATTACCATTTATATGTCAACATGCAGCTTCCCAAATGATTATAAAATTACTATCTTGAAACAACTTAACATTAACAATACGTACTTTTTTTTTCTTTTTTCTTTTTTTTTTTTTTCCTTTTTTTTCGTTATATGCAGGAAGATGAATAGTGCGATAAAAGAACTCCGACCAAGGGACAGAGACAAGATCATAGAAGCAAAAGTCTATCGGGCTTGGATCGCTCGAGACCCTCCAGACACAACAGATAAAGGGTTCCGTGCTAATTTAATAGGCAGAGAGGTACATTAGACTTTTCTATAAAAAAAAGTGTTTAAACATCCATATTACTATGAATATAAAAACATTTGTTGTATAAGCAGGGTGATGCAATACAAGCAAACATGGAACCAAGTGACATAAAACACTTTACAAGTATTCTTATACCTGGAAAAGCATTATCGGATTTCAGTGTTCTCATGTATTCCTACCGACAATTGGCAACAGACCCTGCAAAACAAAACATCACTTTCATTTACCCGGTTTACAAAGTTTGATACTATAACTGCAGATGGATTTCCAGAGCATTATTTTGATTTCGTTTCTTACAATCAACTTCCATATAGAGTCATAGACCCAAATGACAAAACCAAAAAGGAATATCCAGTTCTTACAGGTAAAAGCAAACAACGTAACACATTTTCCTATTGACTCATAAATAGATTAACTAATATATGTTTTAATTTTTCAAGATTACAAAGGTTGCTACATCAGATCAGGAGAAAAAGAAAAGCGCGGGAACCCAAATAAAAATCAGATGGTTAATCAAAAAGTGGAGATTCAGAACTTAAAGTAAGTACCATTTACAATATTTTTGACACTTGAAAATTAAAAATAATTTTACAGCAAATACGACCATAAGTTAACATATTTGGATAAAACAGTCGTAACTCTGTTGAATTAACACTCTGGGACGAGCTCGCCAAACATTTAAAAAAGAAGAAATAGATGCACTGGAAAAACCGGTCATTATAGCCGTTAGTTCATGTCGTGTTTCGAGATACAGAAAAAATACATAAGAACCGGTCATTAACGAGTTGCTTGATAAACCAGCAGAACCCAAATATCTTGAAGACCAACCATCAGGTAATCATATATATATATATATATATATATATATATATATATATATATATATATATATATATATATATATATATATATATATATATATATATATATATATATATATATATACCGTCTACTATTATTCTAAAATACATAAGAAAAAAAATTGATTACCGAATGTTAAAACTATGTTGTTAACAGGTTCGATGTCAACATACCAACAAGACACAACGATTGAAAGAATAAGACCATCTGAAGGTAAAAAAAAAGGGGTACAAAAAAGTAATGCCTACACTAATATTATACCAACTTGCACATACCATCAATCATTTATTTATATGTCTTCTTTCCTGACAGATACACCAACAAGAGTTTCTGATTCGTCAGCGCTCCCACTCTCTGGTCCATTGGAAGGCACTACAGTTTTTGCAGATACAATAACACCACAACAACGACCTTCAGAAGGTAACATAATTATAACATTTTACATTCAGTATCTAAAAAAATAATCTTAAACCAATTACGACTTTCTTAAACGTTAATATGTATTTACGGTTACTGTTACAGAAATAGCAACACCACCGCCGGCAACATCAGTTATGCAAACCAGATCAAAAACAGAAGCATTGGCTGAAGCTAATAGGAAAACAGCTAAGAGGCCTCTCTTCACAGACGAGGCGTCAGAAAGCAAAAAAAAAAGAAGACTTAAAATGCAACATGCATTTGAACCCGGCGGTTTTCACACAAAGTGGATGTTCACAAACTGCATTTTGAAAATGCATGTTTATGTAAATACAAATAAAATCTACTACGCCTTAGACGTAACAACTTTTGTAAAAAAACTAGAAGCAGTACCACTATGTATGCTCTGTTTCTATTACTATGGATCGAATGTGTAGACCCATATTTTGTTAAAAGTACAGATTTATGGTCAGTCGCACTTCTACATAATAGTTAGTGCAAAAAATGAATCTGATATTCTAATTTTTACACTATACATTAACCATGTATATCCAATACTAACATTAACAAACCTTAAACCAACTTGATGCAAAACATAACTTCAATGTTCTATTTTGACACTATACATTAACTGTGTACGCTCAATACCAACATTAACAAGTCCTAAACCAAATTAAACAACATGATGTCCAATGAAGTTTTATACCATACAATGAACACCCACAGCCTTAAATGACATGTATCAGTTAAAAAAATTAAAAAAAAAACATAACTACTTCCTGAACTATAAAGGCACCAATAACAAATACATCATCTAAAATTATAAATGTTTACAATAAAAAAAAAGCAACAGATTAAATACCATAACAACTAACTTTTTTTATTCATAGCAACATATTTAGACAAACCCGTGTACCACAGGTAATATAGCACATACCAGGATACCAACTACAGCTACTATCACAACATTCTGAACGCAACTCCAAGTAGACCAGATCCATGTCACGAAAATGACTTACACAAAAGACAATTACACTAGAGGACACTTGACCATACAAAACCCATTAAACCCAAGAACATCACATTAGATTTTTAAGTTTCTTCTTAAGGCTGGATTTCTCACCAGCACGTAATGCTGCAGCATAACTCCTCTGCAACAACCACGACACTTCACCAAAATCTTCGTGCTCAGCGGCCTTCAAAGCAGCTAGACATTCATCCAAAACAGAGTCCCTTTCAAGCTTTTTCAATTCCAAAATGATACCACGTCTATGTTCAATTATGCTTTGGACTTCTTCGATTCTTTCACTATAATCTTTGTGATCATACCTGTACGCCTTTTTCTCACATGCAAAGACAGCATGAAGAACACTTCCAACTCTATTATCACCATTCTGTTTTGCAATTTTAGATAATTTTGGAAATCGAGGACCCATTGCCTAAATAAAAACAGATAAGTATTACCATCCATGCATACCAAACAAAGAGAATAATAAGAATATGAAACTGACAAGCGTTGTAATAATGTGAAAACTAATCAGAGTACCATTAATCCATTTAAAATAATCATTAACTAATAATACATATTAATAATAAAGTAATTCATACAGCCACATCCAAAAAAATTCACCAAATCTTCACATAAGAAAACACAAGATAAATAAATTGTAAAACACAAACAACTGTAACTTTTATTGATATAAAACATAAGTTACAACGATACCATAACAGATTAACACCACACTGTTAATCTAAAACATAAGACCACAACACGAAACATAAAGAACAGCATAACAACAACCAAACAGGCACACAACAAACTACCCTAATCATGCAACTCCATGGTGAAAACATGACGCCCTTTCTCAATCCGTGCTTCCCTACCCAAATCAAGCACACCAATGAGTGCAACAAGGATTTCATGGTCCCTATCCTGCGCCTCCTCTAGGCACTCAACAGCATCATTTGCAACATCACTAAAACGACTCAACCTACGTGCCTCCTCCAATAATTCAATCCTCTTTTCAATCCTACGACGGACATCATCACATTTGTCTCCCAACAACATAAGAAACCCCTCATTCTCACCATTTTCTTGTACAAAAAGGAACTTGAAAGCATGGTGCAGTTCATCTGAACCGTATGCATCCTTAAGTTGATCAATGTTAGGGGTTGACACCATTTTTTTTTCCAGAATTTATTAAGTACTGATAAGGTAAAAAAGCAAGTATGTAAACCCAAAAAAGCCAAACTTATATAGGCCATAAACTTACTGTGCCACCAAATTACTCTAACCAAATTGGAATAGTAATTAGTTACTTAGTGTTCCAACGAAAGATTCCCAAACCAGGCTAAAACAAAAGACTATAGTGACCTAAAAGTTTCTTGAAAACAGGGGAAAAAAAGTAACATCCAGAAATCCAAACAAACAACAGCCACATAATCACCACATGCTAATACCAACATTTTTTTTTTGACTAAAACAGTTCTCATCACACATAAATTCATACCATGTATTTATAAAATCAACCAGCCCTAAAATAGCGTAAACGAAAATAGAAAAAAATCTATAGACTATCATATACAAATAATTGAATACCTTAATTAACTTCAAAAACAGTTGATGAAACGAATATTGATATGCGCGACGTATGAACTTAACCCTAGATCTCTGAAACCAGTAATGCGAAAGAAAAAGAGATAAGAGGAAAAGAGATATATCTGTATTAACCGACCTAGAAAGAGGGAAAAAAAAGAAAAGAAAAAAAAAGTATGCAATGGACCATATATCAAATCTAAATTTTTTTTAAAGTAGGCCCAACAAATTAGAAGAGCCCAATACCTTTTACAAAACTAAATTTTTAAAAAAATACATTTACACATTTGCTATATACCACATTTTTTTTACTATGATTTAAAAAACAAAAAAAACAAAAAACACTATGAAACAAAACTATATTAAAAAAAAAAAAAAAAAAAAAAAAAAAAAAAAACAAACCCTCAGCAACGTGCGGGCATCCCTGTTCATTTTTTTAAAATTGAGAGACATTTTCGGTATTTTACAATTCATTAAATTCCCTGAGGAGAAGTTATCGGAGAAGTTATCATAACTTCTTCCCCCCCCACTTGTAGCAATCATATCAGTTCCTGAAATAACTCACAAATCAAAACACACACACGATCCTTATCTTTATGTGACGCTAAAAGCCCCAATTATTAGGGTTTTGGAATCAGAAAAAAATACTCAACTCAAAAGAACTAAAACGGCATTTTTTTTTCCTAGTGATTAATGGAAGGTATACGTTTAATTGTTTTTTGATTGTGTTATTAAACAATAATTTAGTGTGAATTGCTCTTTAATTAAAAAAAATCGATTTAGGAAACTGCATGTGTGTTTTTTAGGTGGGTCGTATGTAACAAATACATGGTTTTGATTGGTGTATAGTGTTCTTTGTTACTGGAACATTACATTGTGTTTTTATGCTTTAATTTTGATTTTTGTTAGGATTTTTTTGGGTATCCTCTGTTGTACATGAATAATTGTGTGTTTGATACAATTAACAATAGAATATGTGATTATTGAATTTACAAAAATTGTAGTATCTCTTATACATGTGTGTTGGTTTGGATAAACATGTGTTATGATTAATTTTATAATGATTGCTCTAAAAATACATTTGTGTTTCATACAGTTATGTTTCAGTTTCAATTAATTTTGTATAATATGTGTGTTGGTTTGGATAAACATGTGTTATAATTAACTGTGTTTTTTGTACAAGTTTATAGGTGTGTTAATTGTATTTTTAGGTTTTGTTGATTAATTTGGGCTTCATTAAAATGAAAAAATAAAAATATGTAATGTAATTGTAAATCTTTACAATTAACAGTTAGTATGTTTTAGATCATGTGATTATGATTGTGTTTGGATCATGTTGGTTTAGATCATGCTGGTTTAGAGCTTGGTTGGTTAGAACATGTGTGTTTATTTTTAAAAAGAAAGGCTATTAAAGATGGCTTTATATGGTTTCTTGAGATAAACATCTGTGTTAGTTTGGATATCTGAGATAAACATCTGTCTTTATATGTTTTCTTAAGATAAACATCTGTCTTTATATGGTTAGAACATCTTTATATGGTTTCTTGAGATAAAAATGGTAGCATCTCTTATACATGTGTAGCAGTTTTTTAGTTGTTATTGTAGTATCTCTTATATAATGGTGTTTGGATATGTGTATCTGGTTTGGTTAGTACATGTGTGTTTATTGTAATAATGAATGTCTAATACACTTGTGTTTTTGATGATAAACTAGATGTAGGATCATGATTATTAATTTCAACTGATTGTTGTTATTTCTTTGAAATAGTTGTTATAGATTTGATAAAATACATGTCTCTGAAAACCATTTGTATTTTTTAGTTATTGGTTTGATGATAAGAGTATCATGACTATTGATGGTGGTTAGCGTAAGTAATTGTAGTCGAGAAATACATGTGTTTGTGTTTGTGTTGTGTGATAAAGGTTGGATCTTGGTTGGGTTTTAGGGGGTGTTTGGATTGGTGAACACCAGGTGTTTGATGGAATGTCTGAATGGGAATTTATGGATTTTGTTTTGTTCTCTTGTAATTGATACAAAAAGTTAGTGTATTGATTTATGGAATTTCAGAGTGGTATTGATGTAGGTATTTTGGGCTAATGCATATGTGTTTAGACGTAAGGATTTAGCTAGTGTATTGATTTAGGGGATTTGGCTAATTCGATAAATGTAATTGCATATGTGTATAATGGATGTTGTATATGTTTCAGAATTAAGGAGAAGCGGTAGGTTCAAAGGGAAGGGGCCACTTCTGAAGGAAAATACCATTGATGAAGCAATAAATGTACACGCAGAAGAAAGGGACGATGACTTCCAAAATGTTACTTAACCAAACAATCAAGCATCTAGTTTCAATGAACGTCACATATGTGCACTTGTATTGTACCAAATGTATATTCTAGTTAAATCTACCTGGATAATGTGTGCATATGTATTGTAAGAAATACAATTGTGTTTGGAATTGTAAATGTTTTATTCATATACAAGTGTTTTGAGTTTTTAGACGAGTGTTTGGATTTAGGGAATTTGGCTAATACATATGTGCACATGTATTGTACAAAAGGTGATCACTTCAAACTTGTTATATGTATTGTATAATATAAGATATAGGAGTAAGTAGTTGTGTGCATATGTATTGTACACAATGTGGAATATTGGTTAGTGTACTAGTGTAAAGTGTGCATATGTATTTGTACCAAATGCAAACACTAATGAACGCACTCGTGATTAATGCAAATATCAATTAACCTTGGTTTGCCATGCTCTATACACGTATAGAAATATATAAATTCTACATATGTAACTTAGTAATCAAAGTTGCATATGTACACAAACAATGATAATCTGGAAACTTAGGTTAAAGCTATGCACATGTATATTCATTGTCTTTCTTTTCTTCATTGCGTTCAATGTTTTTTTTCATTCACATGTGATCATGAACATTGCACATGTGCATTTGTAAATTTTACATATGTAACTTAGTAATCAAAGTTGCATATGTATACAACAATGATATTCTTGCAACTTAGGTTAAAGCTATGCACATCTATATTCATTGTCTTTCTCTTCTTCATTGCGTTCAACGCTTTTTTTCTTCACATGTGATCATGAACATTGCACACGTGCATTAATAAAATCTACTTATGTAACTTAGTAATCAAAGTTGCATATGTACATAGCAATTATAATCAAGAAACTAAGGCTAAAACTATGCACATGTATATTCATTGTCTTTCTCTTCTTCATTGCGTTCAACGTATTTTTAGTGCGCATGTGATCATGAGCATTGAACATGTGCATCTTTCTACAAAACTTTCTCCTTAGAAAATAATACACAAAACTAGAGTAAGGGTCCACAACTAGATCTCTAACATGGCATTCCTTAGACCTCATGAAATAGGATCCAAATGCAATAACAAACTTTCCTGCATGCATCAAATAAAAGTCTGGATCAAAAAGATTTCAGAAACCAAACCTGATATTCATTACTAATTCAGGATCTAAAGACAATCAAAGTTGCATATGTACACAACAATTATAATCTGGCAACTGAGGTTAAAGCTATGAACATGTATATTCATTGTCTTCCTCTTCTACATTGTGTTCAACGTATTTTTCGTGCACATGGGATCATGAGCATTGCACATGTGCATCTTTCTACAAAACTATCTCCTTAGAAAATAATACACAAAACTAGAGTATGGGACCACAACTAGCTCTCTAACAGACATTCCTTAGACCTCATGAAATAGGATCCAAATGCAACAACAAACTTTCCTGCATGCATCAAATAAAAGTCTGAATCAAAACGATTTTAGAAACGAAACCTGATATTCATTACTAATTCAGGAACCAAAGACAATTCAAGTATATAGAACAATTTCAAAAAAACAAAAGGCTAAACCATATGCACTATATCAATAAATATATTTAATCGAACCTTATAAGCCACACTCATCACCAATCATCATCAAAAATTATTCATTGCTAATTCAGGAACCAAAGACAATCAAAGTTGCATATGTAGATAGCAATTATAATCTGGAAACTGAGGTTAAAGCTATGCACATGTGTATTCATTGTCTTTCTCTTCTTCATCGTGTTCAACATATTTTTCGTGCACATGTGATCATGAGTATTGTACATGTGCATCTTTCTACAAAACTAGCTCCTTAGAAAATAATACACAATACTAGAGTAAGGGACCACAACTAGCTCTCTAACAGCCATTCTTTAGACCTCATGAAATAGGATCTAAACGCAACAACAAACTTTCCTGTATGCATCAGATAAAAGTCTGAATCAAAACGATTTTAGAAACGAAACCTGATATTTATTACTAATTCAGGAACAAAAGACAATTCAAGTATATAGAACAATTTCAAAAACAAAAGGCTAAACCATATGCACTATATCAGTAAATATATTAAATTGAACCTTATAAGCCACACTCATCACCAATCATCATCAAAAATTATTAATTGGAATCTAAAATTGATAGCCACAAAAACAAGTTAACGATGATTAAATTAAATGAATTAGAATGATTTTACTTACCTGAAGGATCATATTCATCAGAATTAACAAAGTCGTCATTGATTGTTGGTTGAATAACAACATTTGATTGTGTATGCACAGGGGTTTCGATTTGAACATGGAATTCTCTTCAACAATGTTTTCATGAGTAGAATCCATTTCTTTTTTGCCTTTTTTTTATTGAAGATCTGGGTAAAAAAATGGTATTGATCGATGGTGATGATAAAAACTGTTTTAGGGTTTTTGAACAAATGAATATGTTATACGTAACTGAATTGATCATGTTTCCAATAATACACGAGTAAATAGATACATATAATTAATGTAGAATAATACAAAATACCAAAAATACCCCTCCGAAAATAGGCAAAAAAAAAGAAAAGGGAAAATTAATTATCTAAAATTTGATTGGTCCTTGGTGGTTCTCGCAGTTCTCGCAAATTTTCTTGGTTCTGTAAATAACCTTACACTATATATATATATATATATATATATATATATATATATATATAAAGCTTGGATCATTTAAAAAGTTGATCTCAAGAGAAAAGTGAGAAAAGTAATCTCAACTATTGGATCACCCTCTCTTCCCCTCCCTTTTTTCATACAAAACTACAGGGACCTAATTGTATTTTCCTTCATTCTTTAAGGAAGTTTTGTAAATTCGCACCCCCCCCACCCTCCCCCCCCCCCCCCGAAAAATTTTTTTTTTCCCGCCAAAATTTTTTTTTCTGGGGGCAAAAAAAAAACTTTTTTTTGGCCAAAAATTTCCCGCTAAATTTTTATAACTGTGATGCACCTTTTTATTTTGGTGCATCACAGTTATAAAAATTAATTATAACTATGATGCACCAAATTTTATAACCGAAATGCACCCAACTATTGTTACCTAATATGCTTCAATAACATTGCAATAACTTAGTATATTATGCTCTTTAAGGAGTATTAGTTGTACAACCAGAGACGGAGCTATGGTAGCCATGGTAGCGCCGCATGCGTTGTCATTGGGATAACGCAAGTGCATATTAATAATCGTGAATTGATGAAAAGTATGTTAACCATGTGATAAATAAAATGACTCTGAAACATGTTAGGATAATTGATTTCATTGTATATTAACCATGTGATTAATAAAATAAGCGTGTTGAATCAGTTAAAAATCTCTCCTTTTATACACAAAGGTTGAGGGTTCTAATTCAAAGTTTTCTGTAATAAGTTAATCATATGCGATTGATGCACCTTTTTATATTGGTGAATCACAGTTAAAAAAAAGTAGTTATAACTATGATGCACCAATTTTTATAACCGAGATGCACCCAACGATCGTTACCTAATATGCTCCTATAACATTGCAATAACTTAGTGTACTATACTCTATAAGGGGCATTAGTTGTACAACCAGGGACGGATAGTAGCCATGGTAGTGCCGCATCTCTTTGTTATAACATGCTTTGTCATTGGGATAACGCCAGTGCATATTAACCATCGTGAATTGATGAAAAAGTAAAACAAAATAACTCTGAAACATGTTAGGAAAATTGATTTCATTGTATATTAACCATGTGATTAATAAAATAAACGTGTTGAATCATTTGAAAAAATATCTCTTTTATACACAAAGGTTGAAGGTTCTAATTCAAAACTTTTTCTGGAATAAGTTAATAACATATGCGATCTGATGCACCTTTTTATTTTGGTGAATCACAGTTAAAAAAGTAGTTATAACTATGATGCACCAATTTTTATAACTGGGATGCACACAAAAAAAAGGTGCATCACAGTTATAAATTTTTGGCGGGAAAATTTTGGCCCAAAAAAAATAATTTTTGGCCCCTAGAAAAAAAAAAATTTGGCGGGAAAAAATTTTTTTTCGGGGGGGGGGGGGGGTTGGGGTGGGGGTGGGGGTGGGTGGGGATGGTTTTCAAAACTTACCCCTGAAGTTTGAGATGTTTCAAAATAGACCCTATAACTTTTTTTTCTCACTTTTCTCTCTAATTACGCTTTTCTCTAGAACCGCACTCTATATATATATATATATATATATATATATATATATATATATATATATATATATATATAATCTGAATCCATTGAGAAGGAAATTGAGAAGGCTAAAAAATGCTAGATTTTTAACTCCGATTCAAGTTTTTCAAGTATAGAACTCATTTTAATGTGATTCAAATCCAAATTGTGTAAAACATAGTTGAATAAATGTTGAAAATTTCACGATTTTGTGATATATGTACAATTGTGAATCATATGTACGTATTTAGTGAATTATTATCATAACTCGGTTTTTACAAAGATTTGTGAATCAAATTTGTGATTTATAGATTCGATTCACTATTAATTAATGTATACTAGTGAATCAAATAAAAATTATGAACCAATAGCTCAAATGAAGTCTTCTCAATTTTCTTCACAATATAACTCTTTTCAATGAAACCAAAGCCTATATATATATATATATAAGATCATATATAAAACCTAAGCAAATACTTAATAGTTGAATAAACATGCTTACCATTATTAACGATTTTCCACAACCAACTTTGTGAATACATTAAAGCTTCTATTGTATTGGAATGAAGTCGGCTTCGATGTGGACTAATTAATCTCCCGCTAGCACTAAATGCGGATTCATATGCAACAGTAGAAACAGGTATATCCAATATATCTCTAGCAATGGCTTGTAAAACAGGATACTTAGCCGCTCTTAGCTTCCACCATAAAAATATATCAAAGTCTTGAGATTGCGTTTCAAGTCCTTCATCTAGATAACACCCAAATTCCGTTTTCACAGCAGATTGAGGAACGTTATTCTTACTCAAAATATGTTTTTCCCAAGCAGACAAATTCTCGTCAACCTCCATTGAACTTGTAGAGCTCGACCCTATATTATCTTGAACCCCATATGCAGCTTGGGAAGTCTTTAATTGGTATTCATTAACCAACTGTTTACACAGCTCTTCAATTTCAAGAATTCGACCTTCACTATCTTCTGGATATATAAGTTCCAAGTAAAATATAACCATTTCCATCTTGTTTCTTGGATAAAAAACAGCAGCAACACCCATTAACTCATGAATGTCACCCTAATATTCATTAAAATTTTCAACCATTTGCGATGCCATATTGCTAACAACCTTGTTATGAGATACAAGCCACTCAGACAATTTCAGTCTGATTTCACTAATTTTAGTAAAGTACAGATTAGCCGTTGGGTACCTTGTTCCAGAAAATATCGCGGTTACCTCGTAAAACACTTCAAGCTTATCACATATCACGCGAGCATTTTCCCATTCCATTGGACTAGGCAAAGTCTTATATTGAGATTCACGTTGTTTTAAACGAGAAAAGACATCTTTGTGGAAAACTAGAATGGAGGTTGAATAGTTTTGCCAATTAAAACTTTGTTTTAAAATATTTAGATCGACTTATGTCAATCTATTTGGATGTGTATGTTGGACATTGATAGATAGATAGATATATAAATATGTAATGAAGGATAAAGAGTAAGAAGCACATAACCACGACACGAGTATTTATAGTGGTTCGACTACAAGGACACCTTCCTTGCCCTACTCCACTCCCTGAGTCACCTACTCGAGAGTTCGTAATCACTACACGAAACCAACTCCTTATGGCGGAGAAGTCTTCACAACGTCGCCTACTCTTTTTCCGGTACTAGGCTAACCACCGGGTTCTTTCACAAGGTAGAACCTCACCTAACACAACGTCGCCTACCCTTTATCCGGTACTAGGCTAAGTACCGAGTTCCATTGCAATGGAGGAACTACTACCCAACACTACACAACACCTAACCCCAAAGGAGACCAAATCCTTATTACAACACCATCTAGGATATCAATATCCTTAGATACAACCTATCTCTATTTGTATATCGATGCACCTCATCGATTATACAACCTTGACATCCTTCACTAATGCCATTTGACTTGACTTCTAGGCATCTTTCACTAATGCCCTTGACTCGGACGTTTGGCACCTTTCACTAATGCCTTCGTCTTGACTCCTTTAGCATTCTTCACTAATGCTATTGACACAGACGTTAAGCACCTTTCACTAATGCTTTCGTCTTGACTCTTTCGGCATCCTTCACTAATGCCTTGGACACAACACTTCTATGGAGGAAGAAAGAAGTATCAACAAGAGAACCTTAGTAGTCTTGATGATGACGAAGCATGGCAACTCATGGACTTGAGCTTGCTCGACTTCAAGGGGTGGTGATCTCGCCTTTAAGAGGAACCTAGATAATCACACAAAAACAAAAGACAAAATACATAGAGAGATCCTTAGGATCTGAAGTTAGAAGGTTACAATACTCGGGGAAAGTATGTGTGGGAGTGGCAACCCAAAAGGAAGAAATGACTCACTATTTATAGAAGAAATTTAGCTACTGTTCCACGGATCCCACGGATCCCTCACTTGAGGGATCCGTCCAGTGTATTATTGGGGATCCGTGGGACGCTCCCTTTTACCCATGGGTTTTGGGTCATGGGTCATGGATTATGGATCAAGGGTATCCAAGTAGATACAATGTATCTACAAGATGCAATGCATCTAGTCCATGGGTCATGGGTTAAAACCATGGATCATGGATAATATCCATATATGACTTCAGCATGATGTCATGCAATGGGTTATGGGTCATGATCCATGGGTATGGGTCATGGACTTTGGGTTATACCCAACTACATTCAATGTATTTGGTCAATGGGTCAAGTACTTAAGTTTCTACCCATTTATATTTACCCATTATAATACATACTAGTTATGTATATATTTACCTAATATGTAAACACTAGTTGTTGTACATATGTATTACTAAATCATAAAATCACTTATACTTGTTTTAGTGTTTTATGTGCAAACGTAAGTGTGTTAGAAAACTATTGGCTCAAACCATTTATGTATTTTATTTGTTTCGTTAAAATGATTTTACGTTTGTTATCGACAAAACATTAGAAGATCGTAAAATATAAATAAACGTTTTTACGGCTTATTTGTATTAACAATCTTTGTACATAAAAGTAGTTTTAAGCATCAAATAAGTAGCATTCCACCTAGTTTGGCAATCGAAACCTAGTCTCTTGGAAAATGTTACTTTAAGTTGCTTACAAGTCTCCTCAAACTTCTCAATTCTCTTAGCAGTTGTTGTCCAATAAGAGAAACTTTCACGTATATTTTCTATTGCAACCTTAATGACATTTAGCCCAATTTTCACAATAAAATTCAGAATATGTGCACTACACCACAAGTGAATATGAGAGCCTTCATGTATTAATTTATTTAACTGCAACTTATCTTTAATCTTATCGATCAACGAATCATTAGTTGTGCAGTTATCAACAGTGATGGTGGATAATTTTGTATCCACATTCCATTCCATAAGAGCATCCATTAACACATTTGTAAGAACTTCACTTGTATGGGGCAAGGCACATATAGAAACCTAGATCAAGCAACCAATAAGTATTGATGTAATCACTTGTAAAAAAAGCTTAACATTATATAATATAGAGTTATAAAATAACAATTAATACCTTGAGATTTTACTTCGTAGTATCCAGTCATTATCAATGAAATGACCCGTGATAGCCATAAACCCTTCCTTTTGGTTGATAGTCGTCCACATATCAGTTGTAATAGCAACCCTACTATTATTATTCTCAATATCTTTAATAACCTATTTTTTTGTTCTCCATATAGCTTGATAATGTCACTCTTGAATGTGTTGCGAGAAGGACAATTGAAGAGTGGTTGGATGGTTCTTGTAAAACTCTTAAAGCCAGTGTGATCAACGATTGAATGAGGATACTCATGTAGAATAACCATTTTAGCAAGTGCTTTCCTTCCATCCTTCTCAATGTACACATAATTAGTCAAATCTGACTTCGAGTTTCCTGCCAAAATCCGTTGACGAATATCAGGCTGTTTCCTAGCTTTACACACTCCCATATGATCTTTCAAGTGTGTAGTACCATTTTTTGAATCACCTCCTAGTAACTTTTTGCAGTAGTTACACTTTGCCTTTATTTGTCCATTCACTATCATTCGCTCAAAATGTTCCCAGACGGGACTTCTTTGTCTCTTATTCGATGGCTTTTTAGCGT
Organism: Chrysanthemum seticuspe; assembly: GCA_019973895.1. NCBI lineage: Eukaryota > Viridiplantae > Streptophyta > Magnoliopsida > Asterales > Asteraceae > Chrysanthemum > Chrysanthemum seticuspe. The sequence continues at coordinate 53,197,524 of BPTQ01000008.1, forward strand.
TAATTGTTTCTTCAACATTATCAGTTGTCTGATTGTCTTCTAGTAAGTTTGGAGAAAAGTTTGGTGTTTCTGGTACTTGAGTGGAATGCTCTTCTAATAAGAAATATAAGTATAAGTATTCAACATATAATGATCATGTATTCATGTATATGAAATACAAACATAACTGATCCATAGTCAATTAATTAACATAATATAACAACATAACCATCTGAAAACATAACTGATGCATAGTCAATTCAGCATATAATGATCATGTATTCATGTATTCAGCATATAATGATCAAACATATAATGAAATACAAACATAACTCATGCATAGTCAATTCAGCATATAATGATCATGTATTCATGTATTCATGATTACTCATGTTTGTAACCATCTGAAAACAAAACTAACGGAACTACAATAAAAACATGTCATTGAACTAATACTTAATTAGTGTAGTGCCAATTTATAGGCTCAAGCCGTTTAGCAATCAAGGTGTCGATACTTCCAAGCCCAACAATCCCAACACGATTTCCCCTTAACTAAACAATGAAGTTGGTCATTAATTAGTGTAGTTCAGCAAGCTGATAAACAGATTGTTTATGTCAAATTTCTTAGTTACATTTGGAAAAATTTCAATGGTATGGTTGCATAAAATAAAGATCGGTTTCCTCTGTTAGCAGAACGGATAGAAGGACTTGGAATCCTGCTAACGAGTTGACCCTTCAAAGTCAACGATTCGATACAAGGACTGTGTATACAATGTCCCTGGTAGTCAAAAAAGTCAAGGAGCTGAAAATGTTGGTCTAAGAAACCAGCATAATTATATGCCAAAGGAAACTTATGGTTATTTTGATAGTGGCGTGACTACTTCAAATTCAAATACAAATTGTCCTTTATATAGAGAACAGATGGATAAAAAGCACATGGATTAAAATAAGGCAATGGGTTCAGATATAATGGAATGGTTAAATCCAATTGATAGAACGACCGCTCATGGTAGAAATGACTATGAGTATCAAGAGGCTGAATTCGAAAGGGAAAAGAAAACTCAATCTCTGATACAATTAGTTAAAGTGAAAGTGAAAGTCAAAGTGAAAGTCAGCAAGGTTCTACTAGTAGTAGCGACAGTGAGAGTTCTTTAGGTGAGGTGTACTCGGGGTCAAGTGGAAGTGGGGATGATGAAGAGAGCGAAAGTGTGATGTACTCACTTTCAAGTCAGGATCATAGTCCTGACATGAGCAGCTCACTTTACAAAGGGCCAGACAGGAAGAAAAGGTAACTCTAAAAAATGCCGCATTTATCTATATGCCATTCAAAAACTCTCAAAAACGTCACATATCTAGTATATCCTCACATCAGACTCATTATCATATCATCACTTGAAAACCAAACATGTTAAATGTCCTCATTCTCTAATTGGTGAGAGGTGAAACGCATTGAAATTAATCTAAGCAAATTCGTATTTACTAATTCAAGACAAACAAAGGGTTTCGACTTATTCAATTTCAAGCTCTATATCCAATGACTGGTTAATAACAATAACTTTTAGATAATACAAGTAGGTTGCCTATTAACAACAGCTTCGAATTACGCTTAATAACAACAGCTTAATTTTTCCTTTAATATTTTGAAGGATTATGATCAACTCACTGTATCCTTGTAGGTCTCCTATTAACACAAGTACACTCTGTTTGAATCTCATACCCAGAACCTAGATAGTAAAAACCTATTCTTTATACATATTTGTGTTAGCATAATTCAATAAGACTTTGTATTGTGCTTTTAGATTCTACATGGCATCATAACCTCAGCTTATTTTAAGGCTAGATACACACTTTTTAGCAACAACTTAGCTATATGCTAATATGCAATCCCAAACACCCTCTAAGAACTAAGCAAGTATACTGATTACTGAACAATAATAATAAATTACTTGCATCCACAAACTACCATCAGTCCATCACTCTGTAGTTCTTTTGTTATGTGTGTGAAAGGTGTGTCTTTATCTCTTTATTACGAGACAACAAATAGCAATACAACATGAAAATCAAAGTTCTTTTTAAAAGCAAAAGGGTTAACCTTTTTCTTAAATGGTCATATATTGTATTAAAATCCACTAAGTACTAATCACAATGCCCAAAACACAATCAAAAAGTCATACTTAAATTGAGAATGACGAGTAGTGTTTACTTTGATAACCCATCACCATGGTGGAATGATGTGCAGAAAGCCACGAATGATGTAGCCACTGATGTAGAAATTGAGAATTTGAGATGGCTAGGGTTATGATTTATAGGCTTGAATTTAGTGTTCATTGTTTAAGAGTGAAGATCTTTTTTAGTTTTAGGAGATTAAGAATTGAATCGGTTACAACAGTGTTTCCAAATTTCTGGAAGGGTAATTTCAAAGAGGTATTTAACTATTGATTGAAAAGATTTCAAATATTGTACATGTATATAATTGTATTTATATAGAAAATATATTCGGGGACGGGTTCGGGGACCCGAGGGGTATTACCATCACCGCCTCCATACACACTTTTAAGTATAGGGGATTCCCCACACCCATCCTCATACCCGGTCAAATCGGGTTTGGGTATCGGATTCTCCGTCGAGTTCGGGTTTTTTGCCATCTCTAGTTTTGAATTGGTGCTGTTACAATATTGTGTTTTTAATTTCCAGGAAGATAGCTTAATTTTAAATCTATGTATTGAACTAACAGCAAAATTAATACAATTAATAGCAAAATTAATACAATTAATAGCAAAATTAATACAGTTTTTGTATTCTGACTTATTTTAAAATGTGAGACTTCCTTTTATAGTAAGTGTATAGGCTTATCTTTTTAAGACTTCCTTTTATAGAAAGTCCTAAATATATTATAAGGTAGTATAGATATGTGATTATCATGCAAGACGATAAAAAAGAGTTACGGAAAGAAAACCACGCAACAATTTATACTAGTACGGGGCGATGGTTTGGTTCACCCCTGCACGTCCAATTTTTCAAATCCAGGACATCGATTACCATTCACTAGTAATAAATCTTTGTGGGGGATAAATCGTACAATAGTTTTCCCGGTTCTACACCTAACAGAGTCCTCACCAATAACACTCACAATGACCTCGCGAACTCTTTACATAGTTACAAAGACTTCTACCAAAGAAGCACCAAACCCCAAGCTTGACCGCACTTGGTACAAGACTTTACACTCTTACTTCTCTGCACCCGGAGTAAGACTTTACAACCTTTGCTTATCCGCAACCAGAGTAAGACTTTACACCCTTTGCTTCTCCACACCTGGAGTAAGATTTTGCACCCTTTGCTTCTCCGCAACTGGAGTAAGACTTTGATACACTTGTTTCTCCGCACCCAGAGTAAGACTTGACACTTAGTTACAAATGATATGAGAGCTTGAATATTATGTTACAAGACAACAAGAATACTATTCTAAAGGATAAAAAGAAAGAAAGACTCTAGACAACACACAACAGTGAATTAAGTTCTTGTGGTAAAGATGAATAAAAGAAGACGACTCTTGATGGATGACACAAAGCAGGTCGCCAAGCTCTTGTGGTGGATGGAAGAAGATAGAAGAAGTTGACTCTTGGTAGATAACACAAAGGAGTTTTAAGAGCTCTGGATGTGTTCATCTTTGAAGAGGTAATGATGGAAAAGTTGTTATTGACATGTCGATTCAAATGAAGTGACCAAGCTCTTTGATATGTTCATCTTTTGCCACAAGATTTTGTTTTAAATAATGAATGATTTAGTGTATATGCTCATATGTGTATTGGGTTTAAAAGAATAGAGAGTGTTTTGGTAAAAAGAGTTTTGTAAGTGATGAATATTGATTACACACAAGTGTGGTATTTATGGAAATAGATGAAAAACAAATGCCCTCCTTGTTGTCCCATGGGAACTTCGAACCAAAGCACACACACACTAAATTCAAAATTTTAAATTCGACTTTACTTGGTGCCAACACCAAGGTTCACACATACCCAGTTCAAATTTGAATTATTGGTTAGAGAAAAAAAAGGGAACACCACATTGTCTACTTGAGAAGAGGAAAGGATTGACGAAACATTACAAAGGAGGGAAAGATGGATAAATCAATGTAAAGGATTCTTAGTTTGAAATTCGGATTTTAAAATTCAGATTCAAATAAGTCAAAAGTTATTATCTTTATTAATTCTACAATTAACTTATAACTAATCACATTGATGCAACTTAATACTTTGTGTATTTAATAAATCATTAACCCACAAAAAGAAAGTCTATTACACTAAATACTTAAAGTGAGCTTAACTTATTTGTTCAAAAGATAGTAGACTCATTTAGTAATTTATCAAGTCATAAGTAAGATTATACTCATTTGTGTATTTTTCATTTGATCATTTGATAAAAACATAAACCTCTAAGTGTTGAACTTGTTTTATAAAAGGTTTTGAGTTGGAGTTTATAAAATCAACTCAAGATATTCTAAAGGCTTTTAGGTCTTTTTATCGTACGTAACAATTAACCAAACATGTACGAACTTGTGTTGAAAGATCAAACATTGTCGGATAGGGAGAAGGTTGACTTTGAAAAAACGAGCGTGTGAAGACAGCAACCGACACTCTAGGCTCACACGCTAGCGCATGGGTCCAACGTGTTGGATGTGTTGTATTCGCTGCTTTCGTTTTGAGCTATCGCTAACGATTTTAAATGTCTCATAACATATATGTATCATCATTAAAACAGAAAGGAGATATATTTGCACCAACAAGGACCAAAAGAGATGATAGGGTGTACACATTTTATTTTAACCATAGTATAAGGGTAAAAATTAACAAAAGGTACGATTCAATTAAAACGATTGACACTAACAACATAATAAATTTACTTTTCACATATTAATGGACTAGCTAAGCACGCACTAGAACACAATTTCTTTTAGACTTGATGCATTAGGAGAATTTAGGATGTCTTACAAAATTTCCCACTACGAACTAAAAATTCATCGGGGTCCCGTGACACCACGAGACCCCTAGTTCCGTTCATGCCGGTTCAGGCTACCCGGGACGACTAACTATTATGGCCATATTATGTCTACTTTTTTCTGTATGGAGAGAAAGAATTAACAAGTGGAATATATGATAGCATAAGTTATTGTTTTGTTTTATGTTTTTATGAATGGAAGATATGAAAGAAGAAGAGGAAGAGCGCATTAGTTGGAAGTGGTAAAGATGTATTGACATTGAAATTGACACAAAATGCAATAAAGGAAATGGATTCGGTTAACGGATGAGAACAAAATTTGTAAATGAAACCAAATTCATTAACAAAATCTTTCTTGTGCCACTAAAAATGTTTCAATGTCTTTGGTATCACTAGATTTCACCTTCCTATTTTCCCGGATATAAGATCTCATTTTCACAAATCCCAAGCCCGTTAAGTACAAGTGGATACTTGTTTTATTTGACTTAAAGACAATGTACGATAAGGCCGGATGTAAGAAGGAGAATTTAAAACCGCATTTATTATTGTCACCTTAACATCACATCATGTTTTTCTTTCTACAACTAACTTCACCACAAACTTAGTGTAATAAGACAATCAACTTCATCACCAACTTAGTGTAATAAGACAATCAATTTCATCATCATAGCTTACCCCACTTAAACACAAATATAACCTACCAAAACACACACACACAAAACACACTACACGACTGAGTCTTGGTATCGACCAAGTCTTCCTTTTTCTTAGTTGAAGACGCGTGCTCATCTTGAGCCGTAATAAAAGAGACGCGTCTTGGGTGGTCCGAGACTCAATCGTCATGCCCTTAATTATCACGCCTGGTCTAATAGCATAACTGATAGGATAAATTATAAGGAAATTTAACGTATTATTCAGTTTTTCGGGTATATGTTACATAAACCACCACAAACATAGCCTAAAGGTCAGACACACTAATGTTCTTATAAATCTTGTACACATTCTTAAAGTGGTCTGGAAAAAGTTAGAGATGGCTACAAGAATACTTCGGTTAAGCCATGTAAATCTGAATGAATAACTCACTTTTTTGCGAATAACCTAATATGAAAAAACTCATCCGTTTTTTTTACCCGTATACGCTACATACATTTATTTTTTCAATAAATTTGACATAGTTTAAATCCACACTTGATGTATGTCTTACATTGGAGTAAGTTAGTATAACTTCTTTAGTAGCTCGAAGAGCATACATTGAACTGCAATATTTTGTTTTTAATATTTTAGTTTTCAAAACGAATAGGGGTGAATTCAGTGTATAAAGCCTCCACTTGTTTTCATATATTATATTGCAAATAAACTAACTTAACTGCAACAACGGAAACTGAATAATTAATAAAAATGATGTTATAATAGAAGCAAGAGAATTAATATTTAAAAAATAAATGATGATGTATCCAAATTGAAATTGTAAAACCTTAGAAATCTTAATATAACCTTTGTAACTTTAGTTATTTAAGTAAAACACATTTTCGTAAAAAAATATAGAGCAAATTCTCTGAATAACACAAAAAATAAAAGTTAGTCTCATAAAAAATAAAAATAAAACCCTTTTTAAAATAGACTTGGGCGACTTGATGACTCCGCATAAATTTTGACATGTGACACATTTTTTATTAATAAAATACATTGACGATTGAGCGATTCCGTTAAAATTCTAACACATAACACATATTTTATTAATAAAGTACAAGTCATCCAGTCTCCCAAGTTGAGTCTTTCAAGTCACACAGTCGCTCATGTCTATTTTAACAAATGTTTTTTTTGTTGTTTTTTGTTTTGTTTTGTTTTTGTTTTTTTTTAATGGGACCATGTTTTAGTTTTTGAAGCACTTAGGAAATTGGCTCGAAAATATATATATAAGATTAAAAAAACGGCTTAATATAAGTAGCAAATACAGCAACTATCTTTTTATATATCCATTATTTTATTTTAATTAATAGTTATGTCTTTTGACATTATCATAAAAATGTTTCATGATCTGTAAACAAGTATAATAGTACTTGTAAATAAGTATAATAGTACAAGTTTTCGTATGTGTAACAAGGAGTTGCATGTGATCACATGATTTTGGATTAGCTTAAGCATTGCTAAAGAATGGTCAACTTCAATTTTGTTTTGGAAATATAATGACAAGCATGTGTTAAAGCAAAAATTATTGTAATTTTAATACTTGATATATTTTTCTATATATAGCGCAGTACTAATTAAATAAATGCTATCACTAATCATTAGCTAGCCATACACCACTTCATGCTTTTCTTTTTCAAGTGATTTTAATATCACAGATTGTATAATGCATATAATATTTTACTCACAATATAATAACAAGTCTTATATTAGTTCATTATATAAGGAATATTTTGATAATACGAAAATCAAGAAAAGCAAAAATATATGCTGCCATTTGTTTTTAGAGCAAGAAATTAAGTGGTGGATGCAGAAATTTGTCACATGGGTATGCACTCTTAAATAAACTTTAAAAATGATATGTATTTAGTATTAAACTCTGAAATATGTAAAGAAAAGTTTCGTTTTTATACTAGTGATGACGATGTTAGGGTATGCACGTACATACCTTATGCCTTAAGTATGACCACCCCTGGCAGGAATCATAATCATCTTCATCATGCGGTAAAGTGTCTAAAATGTAAAAGGAGGCTATAGTTTAAATCTCGTCGGATGAACATTTTCGAATGAACACAAAAATGTCTTAATGTTGTCACAGGAATACCTGTTATGTTGCATATATTAGAGCCAAAAGACCAGACAACCAATGATCCTTCTCCATTTACTTGTTCTTACTTTTGAAAGAGCCGAAAATTTGTATTCTTAGTATTATATATCAAATCGACAAATCTTGCTAAAGTTTGGACAATTATGTTTTGAATGATATTCATAATCTCTTGGATGTAATTCTAACTCAGAATTTTCATTAATAAAAAAAGAATAAATCTACTAATCTAGCATTCAAGCATATAAGAATCTTAAGGCGCAAGTCCATTAAAGCATGATTTGGTCCAAATAAAAAGCCCAAAGCTATCACGTGTTCTATGTTTAGGTTTGCTTATTCGTAAAACTTACTGTATAGGTATTAAGAAGTTGAAAAAAAAAAACCATTTTAGGTGTTTGTATAAGGTTTATAAAAAAGGTTAATCGGCTTAGTTAAGAGGTGAAACCATGAAAGTGTTAATAAGTCGCAGCTGGTCTTGCAGGCGTAAGCTATAGATGTTTCAAATAAGTTTACCAAAACATGAAGCGCCCTTGACATATACTATTATTATGGTACATATAACAAAAAACTTGACTTATTTTCGGCTCTTTTTCGTGTCCATTATAAAATCCAGTCTCTTGTACATTGGTAGACAATGAAACAATTTTAACAAGACTTAACATAGTCATTTGCTGAAACTAGCAAGCCTTTGCTAGTAATATGTAAATGTCTCTTTGATAGTGCCGTCTCTAGGTTTGCCAAAACCCTATGCAAAATTGTTTATAACTATAAAAACGCGGTATAACAAGAAAAAATAAACATTTATTTAAAGAGATCAAATCAGAAATAATTAGGATGCAACTTCTTGAATCAAGTATTGTAGTCACTTTTATAGAATAGATATACATATATGTACGTATTATATAAAATTTGAGGCCTCAGTAACTTGGAGCTATGTGCGATTGCACACCTCGCACGCCCTCGTATACGGCTATGCTCTTTGACTACAAAAACATTATACATCTCCCACTACATTATACATTGTAGGTAAATGCATCCCTATAGTACACTCCCATATTTTACCTATCTTCACCTATGAATTTCACACTTCTAACCTAACATACACTAAGGCATGGGATGCTTAAACAATGAGTAACCTAACTAAATCTACAAATAAAATATCAGGGCTGGGTGGATGTACAATGTGGTTAAAATTGGAAATCTCGATTTTCAAGAAGTTTTCGCTCGTAAAAAATCGAATTCTGGATTCTCGAGTTCTGGAATATCAATGAGTTCGCCCTCTGGTTGAAAATCGGCAAAATCCTTCTCATTGAAACAGTGGTTAATTTCATCAAACGAAAAATGAACACTGCGAATAAATGTAAATTAGTCATATCAATCACATTGCTGCTTTTAACGATGAAAACTTTAATCAAGAAATAAGTTAATTAGTTTATGTTATCATCGACATACCCACAATCGTCATCCAGATAATAAGAGTTTTTCTCATTGTCAGCAAAAACTTTCAACTTGGAAATAACCTGTCCGAAACTGGGAGGGTGAGGAAGATTATTGGTGGAAAGAATAAAAATTGAACTCGTGTAATTATCGAGGAAAAGATGAATAGCTAACAAAGGGTTAGCTAGTTTCTTACTTCTCCAGTTACGCTTCCGGTGTCATGATCATCCGTGTAGGTCGTGCATAGTTTGTAATGTTGGTGAACACCTAGAACCTAAAACAACGAGTATTATTAATATTATTATTATTATTGTTATTACAGTTTATCTAGATGCTAATAATGCGACGATGCTTTACACATGTACATGTCAGCTAACAAAAGGCAGAGACTTACGGGGCATATCTTAGTTGTGAGTTCATCGTAGCCGATTTTAGACTTCTGTGGTTTAATCTGCACAAAAGTTAGAATACCAGTATTAGCTAATGTTCTTAAGATTGCATTTACATTGCTCTACTAGGATCAAACGCATACCAGAAATTTAACTGCTTGCCTTGTATGTTGAAGTTCATCTATTGCTGACCCTACATACTGCGTTTATCAAATTGTTAGACTTACTATACTAGCTTGGTTTTGAAAATTGAGCAAATATAGAGGTGTTGGTGTGTATGAAGTATTGATTACCTCTTTTGTGGCGCGACTACACCACTGGTCTAACTCGGCTAATCCTGCTTTCACATATTCCCCATTTTTATATGTGCAACACTCTTTGTGTAAAAGAAAGCTGCATGTCACATAAAAGAAGATGATATAGTAATTTGACATGAAAAATGTTCCGTTCATTAAATATAAGCGATGATCTACCTGTTGAAAAGTTCTACATTGATGTAAGAGTAAGCTTCAATGAAGATCTTTTGAATAAGAACTGGGGGCACCTGAAACAATTATGACTAAATCGTTAAATTCGATAGGATGAGCATGCAAATGGGACATTTTGGTTACTAGTGTTAACATACATGGTAATCCTTCAAGATAGCAAGCATGCCAGTTAGGCACTCGATGATAAATCCCCAGTGAGAAGATGGTGCCGGAGTATCTTTTCTAGCTGCCTGAACCGTTGGGAGAATATATATTAGTGCCGTGTTTTGCCTGTTATTAGGACTACACTTCATAAGAAAAGCTAATGAGTTACAATATCTCATTTAAGTTTTAAAAGTTATCCTTCCAAACAGCTTTACTGTGCAGAAATTGTGCAGCAATCTGAACTATAAGTTGTATGTGAACATACATTGAATAAATACTCTAATAAACACATCATACCTTAATGCAATAAGCGAGAAGTGATGACAAATCCTTCTTCAGATTGTTGCGAATAATTTGATAGATTTTCTCAACATACACAGTTAGTTGTTGCCGAAAAAGTAAAGCCGGGTACTTGGCCTCCACCTGACGCACTAAATCACACAACGATGATTTACGTAACCCCTACAGCAATAGAAATTGTTTACTTTCGATCTCATTTTACTGTGCAAGTCCAAGTATAAAGTGTGTAAGAAGAAAAACGTCCTATATGTTGAATATATGGGATGAATAACAGTGAGTAAGGAGAAGTATTTACCATTCTCGTTAATAATGATTGTTGTGGTGGTTTATGTCCAACTGGAGTTAAACTCTTATGAAGCAAATATAGCAATGTAGATGTGGTAGATAGCCAGTAAGCCATATGTTTATTGTCGTGCTCTTTCTGTACAACAAGGTGCATTTTAATAATCATATTCTCCAAATAAACCTCCCGGAAAAAATAGAATACTCGTTACAAAAGCTGACCTCTATTGCAGAACTCATCATGTTAATAAGACGATCAAATACGCTTGTTTTCTCAGCTTCAAAAGCCTTCCACTGTAAAAGGCTTTTATATATAATATATGTAGCAACTGGCTTTCCTTTACTGAAACCAAGCTCTTGTCTAACAGCAGCAAGAAGATCTTCAACATTCTCCTGTATTATTACAACATATGTGTATAGTAATCAAGCTGTCAATCATTTTTAGAAAATTAAAAACCGAACAAGAAACAAACTATTTAATGTTTCAGAAGCATACATTCTGCTTTTCTTTCAAGCTGCTACTGCGTCTATTTAAACTTCCATTCCGTTGACCCTGGAATTCGTATGCAAGAAAATAATATAAAAACGTAAATTCCAAATAAACTCCGAATGATTATAACAATATACAGTGTCTTGTGTTAACCTTAGCTGGCGAGGAAGCTGCACTTTGTAATGGCAATTGATTTCGATACATCAGACATTCAGCCTGGATCTCATCAAATTGTTCTTCAAGGCTGCACAAACAGAACTACTTTAGCCTTGGATAATGAAATTTCGAAAACCTAAGACTTGAAAGAAAGAGTCAATCTAACATTGGTGTGACCTTTGCTTGGAGGTCTTCAATTCGATTACCATTGACTCTGCAGCCTTTGTCTGCTCCGACCTCTCGTCACATTTCCGTTGCAGTGAACCAATCATGTACTGCATGCAAGTATTCCAAAATTCCACAAAAATATCATCACCAGGCACACTTATGAGTTATGACCTTGAAGCTCTCACAAGTTCTTACTCCTTACCTTAAGTCTCACGTTTTCCGCAGTAAGCTTATCAACGGTCTCATTGCCAGTAGTAGGAATATCTCCAGGTTGTGGAAGTTTCTCAGTTTCTATATCTGCAGCGCCCTCTTCCTTTACGGGATACTCTGTAATCTCTTTCAAAAACAACCGTAACTTTGCATTTTCCTCCTCCATTTCAGCCTACATAATTTGAATAATGAAAAGATCAAAAGCAAAAGAAGGAAAAAAGCCAGCTGCCTATTTTACCTTGTAACAATCTCAAAACGAGAATGAACGAGTCAATAAACAGAAAGATAGTAAGTTGCAAGGAAGCATACCCTCGCTTGTTTCTCCTGCTCTAATTGGGAGGTCAGTTCTTTGATTTGCTCATCCAGTTCAGGTGCTGAATTTCCAGATGCTGAATCTTCAGCCTGCATTATAGAAAGGACGTGTAAGATTGGTATATGCGAAAGAACTAGCAATGTCCCTAAAAGATTGTTAAACACAAAATACACGTTAATTTTGAAAATAAGAATTATCGGCATCATTGATGACTTAATAAACATGAAGGTATACCTGGGACATAAGAGGAGCACCTGCTAGTTTTTTGTTGATTTGTAAATTGGTTGCAGCAATTCCACGGATACTAGCCTGCATTCTAATAATCGAACAGTACAACGCACCATAAGTTTTCATAGCCAGAAACATGCGTATGCCACTCTGGATATTCACACATGCCGCTACTTTCCTTCGGTGCTCATACTGTTTACGTGCCACTTGTCCTGCAATTATATATAATTACTACTTTCAAGCAACCAACAAGATCACCATATAAATTTCTAAGTATGTACATTATAGACAAGAGATACTTAGTCTATACCTCTAACAATAGTTTGTATTGGCATCGTCGATTTTCTTAACAAGATAAACTTCTTGTTATTAGAATGCGAGAGATATTTTGCTCGGATTTTGGTTGCAGATCTTCCTAAAACCTCAGTTCTATATGCATCTAGCTCAGCCATCTGACCGGCTCTCAGAAACACTTTGGTTTTACCTATCTGCAACCATTCCAATCAGAGATATATCAATGGTAATGAGGATGCTTCAATGGTATTCGCAACAATAACTAGCCTATCGTCCAATCGTACCTGATAACCTTTTTGGCCAGCCTTCTCTAATAGCATCTTCGAACACTTGATGTCATCAGTGCTAAAGTTAAACATTAAAAGATATAATCAAGGTATGTCATCTTTGAATCTGTAATTGAAGTAATAAAAGTAATAAGTATTTACCTCTTTTTTACAATATCAGGTGCAAGAATTTTGAATCGCTCTACAAATTCATGGTAAGGTTTACGCGTAGGAAATCCAGCAGTACTAATTCTGATTGCCTCCATAACTCCCTGTAAATTATATGAATATCCACTTTCAATACCAAAAAACGGTCTTTTATAACAATGCCCGAATTCTCAAACTTACCCCACACCGAAGTTGTTGCAGTATATTTTGATTCTCGAAGATATCAGGCTTCAGTAGAGAATTGGGTTTAACACAACGAACATAATGCGGTTCTGTATGACTGAGTGTCTCAAGCAAAGATTGTAGTTGTTGCTGAATAATGAAACATAAGAAAATTAGATTTTGGTTAAAAAAACTAGAGCCTGATAGAAAACGAAGATATATTTATACCTTAAACTTGGCACCTATTGACGAGAACTTGGATGATTTAGACTCCTCTGACACGGGTGGGAATAAATTTGCTACGAAAGAGCACTTTGAAGCATTTAAGAGTGCCTGATGCTCTGCAACAACATAGTCTTTATTCTTATCCAAGAAAAAATCACTTTGATACGTCACCTGAAATTGTAATTTTATTATAAAGAATGTAGCAGCGTTTGCAGGTATATGTACATAATCATGTACAATTAAAGGAAATAGAAGTGCATACATCACCAGCATAGTGACAAACAGTGAAATCTGTTTTCGCCAGCTTGGGCTTACTGAAACGTTTATGATCTTTGAATGTCTGGTAAAGCTTTTCCGCAAATGTTTCATGATTGGATCTTGGAAACATGCTGCAGAATATTGGTAACGTCAGTTTATAGTTCAAATTGCATCATTTTCTTTAAAAAAATCCGAAAAAAGCACATATTTACCAAGCCTCGTCCAGAAGAGCAAGGATTCCACCAGGTTTCTGCAGACGAAAACCTCATTTAGCTGATAGAAAATACTGCTAAATTATAAGCAAAATAACTTAACATAAATGAATGTGTTCTAACAGCCACCGACCTTTTCAATTAGATCTAAAATGTCTTGATTGTCCTCAAACTGTATGTAACTCCAGTCTATTTCCTCCTTTGTATATTCTTCTTGCTCCATTTTAAAAACGTGCTGAAAACGAATTTATCATATACAGCAAACAGATTAGGCGTATAGGATTACTTGAACATACTGAGACAAGGCCTAATTAACTTCACAAACCTGATTAAAATGTTGCTGCAGTTTCTCATTAGTTAAATTAATGCAAAACTGCTCGAAACTGCATAACGCCAATTGGAAATTATGTTAAACAAGAATAGAAATCAGCACTTATGTCTTAAGGTCGTTGATGCAGTGATCTACAAGAAATGACCTAACCAAAAGCGTACCAGTTAAGCACCTGTTTGTCTTGAAACTCTCGAATCCATATATATCCAGAACTCCGATGAAGAATTTTGAGCCAGCGTCTTGACCGATAGTATTATTAATCTTGTTGACGAGCCTGGATCAATCAATAAAGCCATTACACAGTAAATAAAAAACGTAAAACTGAAGGTTCAGTTCAGTAACAATCTACATTTCAGATACACCCTTACCAGTCAAATAGTTTTGAGTAAACTATTTTGGCAAATGCATCTCTACTAATAGTTGCAGCATCTGAATCGAGGCACTTTTTGATGCTTTCACCACGAGTTACAATCACACGCGTGCAGAAAGAATCTTCAAGAGCCGTCTTATCACACCTAAACAATACGTGGACATCAAAAGTTGCATTAACCAGCTGAAACGTCAGAGTTACAAAAAAAAAATCAGAATTCTGCTACCACAAATTAATAATTACATGAATAGGTCAGCTGCAGTTTCTAGATGAGATCGAGATTTATCATCCTTAAGTTGAGAGGAATCTGGTTCACTTCCCTTTGTGAAATCAATGTTGCCTAAGTGGAGAATTGCAGCAACAACACGGAATATTGCGTCCTGTAGGAAAAAAAATGATTTAGGTAGGACTTTTTAAGTGTCATGATAGATATAACCAGTATGTAATGACCTGCTCATCGGAGCTGATCCCAACAATATCCATAGCCTTCTTTGTCGCGAGATACTCTTTAGACTCATCCACTCCTTTTAGGTCATAAAAGCTTGATTGATTAAGGTAATGAAACTTCCTTGGATTATCAACTTTGTACTTTTTAGACTCCTGAAACGTGACGAAGATGTTGAACTTATTACTTGACCCATAATTATAGGATAATATGGATTACCATAAGCATAACGCTGCTAATTGTACTAAGTTTAAGGACATATGAAACCATATATTTGTGCATACAGATTACCTCGGGTGGTGCAGCACATAACATGTAAAAGCAATGATAATTTCTCTCAGGATCCGAAACTTGAGTGACACGTGACCTTTCCAGTAGATAAGTCCTTATAGCAGCTCCAGAGATCATCCCTTTATCGTTAAATTGGATCTCAACAAACTTACCAAAACGACTGTAGTAATACCGCACATTATAGAAAGTTAATCATCTGAAAAGAAGATGTGTTGATAGTTCGTAGGTTGAAAATTTTGGTACCTTGAATTATTGTTTCTGAGGGTCTTTGCATTACCAAATGCTTCTAGAACCGGATTTGACTGCCAAACGAAAGATTTTGTGAAATTAAAATAACAAAAAAAATTCGTGTATGAATTTCAAATATATATAATATTGCATACTTCTAAAACTTGTTGTTCCACACTTCGATGCCCCTCTGATGAAGGGCGACCTCCCATAAATGCCAGATACTGCATAAGATTCTTTGTGCTTTCGGTTTTACCAGCTCCACTTTCTCCACTAACAAGGATCGACTGACTTATTTTATCGCTAACCATCTGCCTGTAACAGATAAATCCGTGTCATCATACAAATAGTGATACATTGGATCTTTATACTTTAAAAAAGAAGCAGAGTAACGTAGAGTGCCTGTATGCAGCATGTGCAATAGCGTAAGGATGCGGACTTAGTTCTCCAAGAGTTGCCCCTTTGTATTTCGCCATTACGTCATTCTCATATAACTTAGGTAACCTTTTGAAAGGGTTCACAGCTATTAAAATATTTCCGGTGTAAGTCTGAAAACCAGCAGCCATATTAACCTCAACATCCGATAAAAAAGAAAAGAAAAAAAAACACCAATTTCGTGTACTAACATAAATGTCATCTTTATCGTATCGACATTTTAGATTCTGCAGAACCCCAGGCTCGTGAAGATATGCCAGCTTTGTCATATCGTCCACTCCACATTGAGGGAGCTCGGGATCTTTAGGATGTGCATTGGATATCTTGATTACTATCTGTAGGATATCAATGTCATGAAACGATGAGAACAATTCTGAAGTAAACTCTGGTCAAATTTAAGGCATTAAAACACAACGGATACTGTGACGTACTTCTTTTTCGTTTGATAATTTAACTTTGATATCTTGATCGTTGATTTCCAAAACATCGCCATCTATCCAAGCTACCTCGGGATCTTCCACCCAGACTTGAGATCCAACTACTACTTTATATGGACCAGCCTATATATCAATAAGATCAATCATCGCTCACTAACTCAAATTTAGTATCGCTCAAGTGAAGAGCATCCAAATGTTCTATAAACATACAATATTACGGCGCATAACACATAAGGGCATAATCTGTATCAATAACATAACACACAAGCAATAAAGTATTACAGTATATATTTTCAGGTTAACACCCACCCTTGCCTCTGGAGACAGAGGTCAAGGGTTCGATCCTCACCCCTTGCAAGGCCGGAGATCCTTTTCTATCTTTGGTAGAACCGGAAGCAACCTCTCTACCTTAGGTAGGGGTAGGGTTGTCTACGTCTCAACCTCCCCCATACACCGTGGAAGACGGTATTGGGACCCATAACCCGTGGAAGACGGTATTGGAAGTTACTTTACTTTACTTTTTTCATTCCAATATTATATAAAACAGCACAATTAATCAACAAGTTAGAGGCTGTTTGGGACTGCTTATTGCAGCTGCTTAAAAATAAGCACTGCAGGAAATAGTGTCTAGATTTGCTTAATTTGTAAAATATGCAAATATGAAACTAAAAAATATAATTTTAGATTCATTTCAAACTTTAACTCAAAATAAGCAGATTCTGCTAATAAGCAGATAAAAGAAGCAATCCCAAACCGGCCTCAATACCACATTTCATGCATATAACCGTTACGCATTATCATTCCATTGGTCAGACGGTAACATAACACAAATATGTACAACTAAAAGAAAAGTGCTATTTAGTTGCCAATGTGGATATACAATGTGGCCTAGTGGTCTTGATGTCCTCACTAGAGGTCTTAGGTTCAAACGTCACGACGAACACATCTTGAGGGTGGCCAGGGAAAGGACTATGGTCATAAGGATAGCCCGGGATAAACCTCAAGAGAGAAATCCTCATCCGTTTACCCTAGATGCTCGGATAGTACATACTATTACAACAACACAATTACACAACTAGTCAACATATGGACCCTAACGATAACGTAACTAAATATGATTTATCACATTATATGATAATGAGCTCAAAAACCTTACCATATCGCGCTACGATCAAAACCGAGCGCATAGAACCCCTAATATAATTCCTTCCTTAAGCCAAAACACCATCCCAAATTCACAATTTCGATATTTACACAATGTTTTCGACGCCTCATACGGCCTTATTTAATCCTCTAATCCATTTTTTACACCATATAAACAAACATAAATACGATAATGATGACAACAATGATAATAGGGTAACAACATTTGCAGAGGTTAATATTAACCAATATTTCAAATGAAATAAACCTCAGGCAATGTTTAAGGATAATGTATGCGTTTTTTTTATATGATTTAACGGTGGTTTTCTTGATTATGTTTCCGGCGTGTGTTGTTTTTTGTTATGATTTTGTCTAACAACCAAAAAACAACACCCGCTAAGGAATTCTTGTTTTTTTTCAAATAATATATTTACATAAATACTCCCTCCATAGTACAATTTTTTGTGGTATTTATAATTTTCATCGCACTTTGATAAACAAAAATAATAATTTTATTAAGGGCTGATTGCACGAAAATGTAGGTTAGTAGTTCTGTGTATCTATTTTTTCAAATTTTTTTCTAGATCTGTTTAGCAAATTTTTGTATTAGGGTTCGTTTGGTAGAACGGAATGAAATGTCAACTGAATGGAATAAAGTATGTAATGGAATGAAGAGTGTAATTTAATGATTCATTGTTGTTATTAATCATGTTTGGTTTGTATGATAAAACGTAATGGAATCGATAATAAAAAGACTAAAATACTCATTAATAATAGAAAGTTTATTTAATATGGTTAATTAATGATGGAGTTTTGTGTAATTTTGATTCCATTACAAGATGTAATGAAAAAAAAGTAAGGACCCCTAAGGAATGATTTTGGTGTAATGAGTCATTACTTGTAATGAATCATTACATTCTATAAATGTAAACAAATAACATTTATTCATTACATCGTAATAATATTTTCCATTACGGCTTTAATTACGACATACCAAACACTACATTATATCTTTTTGGTGTATCATGTAACTAGTTGTGTGTAATATTTCACTGATTTGTCATTCTCTTCATCAAATAGGAGTGTTTAAAGTAAAGGGTAAAATTGTCAAATAATACAAACAACTGGTCACACGATCCATCAAAAAGACCGAATTCGAAAGTATGCTGCATACATAAAAAGATAAAAATAGATTGCTATACAAAACTATAAGAAGTGGCACGTAAGCTATGTTTTCATGCGTTTAGCCCTTTTATTAATTATTGAAAAGTTATTACTTGCTAGGTACTAAAATTATTGTCCTCACAAAAAATTACATAGTTTAAAAAAATGTGATCACTACACTCCACAACCAATCATATATCATCCTCATGGAATTTTTCTTTGATAATATTTATACGATTTAAAACGTATATGCTAGACTTTCAGTGTGCTTGGTTGCTTGCAACAAAGATACATTCGTTTTGGGATTTCAGTAAAAATGGGGCTACAAAACAACATATCCAATAATTTGAATTCATTGCTATCCAATTTTAATTTGATTTTGTTTATGGATTTACCATAATTATTAAACCACCGCATAAAATAACTTGAAATTGAGATAAAAATTACTTAGGGAGCGTTTGGTTCGTTGGAATTTGTTGTAATATGTTATAATTGTAATCTGAATTACATTACAATTATGTTTGCTTGTCAAGATGCAAGAAATTATAGTTGAGATTAAATTACTTTGACTATATGGTTTGCAAATGAATGTAATTGAAACCAATTACATTGAAGGAATTCATATTACATAGCCAACTTGATAGAATGTTTTGAATTACTTTATAATTTAGAATCTTACAAGTTAAATATCAATATTTATATTTTAGCATTATAATTTATTATTACTAATGATATAAATATTAAACTTATTATTATTACTATTATTATACTATTGCAATTTTATTTTATATTTTATATAAAGTTATATTTTTTTTAACTATTATTGTTATTTTACAATTTAGTTATTAAATTAAAATTAATATTATTTTTAATTAAAATTATTTTAAATTGTTATTTATAACTTTCTATATAGTTTTTTTTTGATGAATTTAAATATTAATATTGTAAATACTTAATTGTTATTTATTTAACTATTGACTAGTTTAAATATATTATTTTTATAATTAATTAATATAAAAATACGTTATTTTTTTATATTTAACTTTTATAATTATTATTATATTATATAATTAAGATTATTCGTTATTATTAAATTTAAATATGTTATTATTATTATTATTATTATTATTATTATTATTATTATTATTATTATTATCATCATCGAATTACATTACGTTTTTATCCAACTAAATATGTGCAATTTTGACAGTTTTTTTTTTTTTTTTGATAAATTACAATCACAACACACTATAGGGGTGTTCATCGGTTCGGTTATCGGTTTGTTCGGTTTGTTCGGTTAAATTTTTTTTTTTGTATAACCGAAAACCGAACCGAAAACCAAACCCCCAACCGAACCGAAAACCGAACCCCCAATAACCGAAAACCGAACCGAATAACCGAACTTTTTATTTTATTTTATTTTATTTATTTTTTATAATTTTTTCATTTATTTATATGTACTTTTTGAAAAAAATAATAATTTTCAAGCTTAAAAATATTATATATATATTATAAAAGAGTTTTAATATATTTTTTTAATATAAATATATAAAAATATATATATATTTATTTAATTTCGGTTTTCGGTTCGGTTTTCGGTTGGGATGGCTAAAACCATAACCGATCCATAAACCGAACTTTTATTTCGGTTCGGTTCGGTTTTGGCAATTTCGGTTCGGTTACGAGTTCGGTTCGATTATTTTCGGTTCGGTTTCAGTTTCGGTTTTCGGTTTATTCGGATATTACCCAACCCATGAACACCCCTAACACACTACAATTCATTACATCACAATTTTCATATTACAATTCATTTGGCATATTCAATTTTTTCAAATTCATTATGCAAGCTAAATTGCTCATTAAAAAATATTCCAAAATGAAAAATGACAGTGCCATATCGAATGTAAAATTAATCCCACATCGGACAAAATAGCAACTGAGCGTCTAAACATAACCCTTGCACACAACAACTTAAAAATCATTATGGAATAGAGCCTTAGTCTGGTTCCAGTAATAGCACTCGATCGATTCAAACGATCGATCTCCCTTATGTGGAGATTCGATCGTCCAACATTTTTTAAACAAGTTGGTCGTGTATCCGATTGATTGGTTTGCCCATTTAAATTGCTAAAAGTACTTTGGACCGTTGCAAAAGTTAAGTTTGAAAAAAAAATCCGAACGTTGCAAAAGGAGAAAAAATCCGTTTGAAGCTTAAAAAAAAAAAAAAAAAAAAAAAAAAAAAAAAACTATTAAACTACCCTATAAATACTTAGCATATTTACACACTTAAATCCACAAATATCATTTCACACATTCTCTATATTCTTTTCACACTATGAATTTTAATTCTTACGAGCTATTCATTGCCGATTTGTCATCGGATGATGAAAATAAAGTTAGTAGCGAGTTTATGATGTTTGCGGAAGAGTGTTGGCATGCTTTTCAAGCGTCACAAACTAAACTCTCAAGAAACCAAGTTAGTAGGGATCGTTTGGGTGCTCATAACCGTTTAGTGGCTGCTTACTTCTGCGAGACCCCCAAATACGGCGATCAAGCATTCCATGATCGTTTCCGAATGAGCCGAAAACTATTCACACGAATTGTCCGAGATATAACCGATCATTCACCTTATTTCCAACAAACTCCTAGTTTTGCAGGCGTACTTGGTATTTCTCCATTGATGAAGTGTACTTCGTCAATTCGTCAATTGGCATACGGAGTCAATGCTGATGCTCTAGACGAATATGTGCAAATGGGTGCGTCAACAATTTGTGGGTGTCTCCAAAAATTTTGTGAGGCCATAATGGAGTTATATGGTGCAGAGTATTTGCGAAAGCCGACGGTTACTGACATTGACAAACTCTATGCTCATTACTACGAATGTCATGGGTTTCCTGGGATGATAGGAAGCATTGATTGTACAGATTTGCCGTGGGAGAATTGCCCACATGCTTTAAAAGCTCAATTTTGTAGGGGTGATCACGGGCAAAATCCTTTCATTTTATTGGAAGCTATCGCGTCCCAAGATTTATGGATTTGACATTCGTTCTTTGGTGTCGTCGGGATGAATAACGACGTAAATGTTTTACGTGCATCGCCTCTTTTCAATGATCTCAAAACGGGGAAAACACCGGATGTGGAATTCTGTTGGAATCACTCCTAAACTAGATTACAAGTGTTAGTAATTAATATGTAATAGTTAGCTTAACTAGGCTTTTAAGTTAGTATTAATGGCAAGGCTTATGTAGAAAGCCCATAAGCCTTGGCCCAAGCCCAATAAGGAAAAGAAGGGAACTAGTGTGTTGCCCTAGTTCCTTCCCCTATAAATAGTCTTGTAAACCTTCACTTGAAGGTTGGTTGTTCATTTACTTTCATTCTCTATGCATAACTTGTCTTAATATTCATACGTGTGTGTTTGTATTTGTTCAACCGATCTCTCTTCATCTCTACTTCTTATATTGATGCTTGTGTTACAAACATGGTGACCTAACAGTGGTATCATTCGCCAAATAGTTGGGTGAAACGATTTTGTTTTTGAAGTCTTATAATTATACGCGTGGGTTTCGGTTTATAAACTTTCATACGCAAAAAGCTTTCATTTTTACACTTTAAAACTCAAGATTCTTGTACTTTAAAGGTTATTTGGTGTTAAATTTTAAGTTTTTGGCAAAAAGTTTAAAACTTTACGTGTATTTCCTTAGTTTTGAGCTTGATTTCATTCGCATAGTCATTTCTACTGTAGGATATTGGATTTCACTTACATAACATAACGTTAACACACTAAGCACATAGATGATTTTAGAGAGAGAGAAAGTGGGATATTCTAGTAAGAGAAACTTGTGAAATATTAGATTACCAAAGAACATCCAACCCTCTACCTTGCAAGGTAGAGGGTATTTATAGGTTACAAACTAAACGACCTCCTGACGGCCTGTGGATCAGGGATACAATGGGTAAAGACCCGTCCTTCCTCCACGGTGTTGCACTATACTATTCTACGCTACTACATATCTAATAACTAACATAAATAGTGACAAGTCTGCGAGCTAACTTTGACTAGATAATAATTGGGGTGACCGACTCTTTTTCTTATGGGATTTCTGATTCCTAACAATCTCCCCCTAAGGGAGGTCACCCCATAAATTACATTGTGTATCCTAGCTTTCAAGTAAGTCTTCATTCTTGAGCTCGTAGACTTCTCTTCAACAAAGTAATCAAACCAAGTGCATCTGTGGAGAGTACAATATTGAACAACAGAAATGAATAATTCGTGGAGGTTGAGTGTCTGATCCACTGTGATAACGATAATTTTGAGCCAGCTTTTGAGATCATCAGCTAACGCAAATCTCTGAGATATCCATTGTGGTGTTGGTATTGTGTGATGTTGTGACTTTCGGACCGACATGCTCACATTCTGGATCATGAAATCTTCTCATCAGAGTATCGGAAACTTTCGTTGATTCATGATATTGGCAGCATCGTAGCAGAAGCATGGAGTGAAAATATCAGAGTCATTGATGCACTAATCATGATTTCTTTTGAGATGAATGTGTTAAGTGAGCATGCGGCTATGGATTGACCGCTTCATTCTAATCAGTTGCAAACGTCGGGTGTACCTGCATAAAACAGTTAGCAATAAAGCGCACGAAAAGTGTCTTTGATCACTTTCGTTGAATTGAGGTACACGGCCCACGGTTCCCCGTTGATCAGTACAAGTACTGCCTGTGATCAGGTAAGATTCCGAAGAATTTCCTTGACAGGGTTTCGCAGCTGCTCTAGCTGTTCTCATACCGGAACGTTCTCAAAGAAGACAACACGGAGTGAGTGAACCAGCGAATAGAAATTCACTGATTGATGAAAAGATATTTGAAAAACAATCGTGTATTGCTCAATAGAAATTGTTTTTGCAATACAACGAAGGTTTTAATGAAAATCAATTATCAATCATAAAACACCTTTTGATTTGAAATATCCGTACACGGTCGATTTGCTAAAGAATAGAGTTTTAAGCACAACGGCCGGTTTTTCAAAGGTATCCGTCAATCCATATCCTGAACCAGGATTGATTCAAAAGATTGAATCTCCCCATTGTTTCTGTTCAGTTGTCACATGGTTGATATATTGATTAGATCTCACATGCCACCCACCAGGATCTTGTTTGATGTTGGCTCCAGAAGGCTTTCCATCTTCATTGTGAATATGTTAGCATATCACTCAGATGTTCTGGCAATACCACAAGGATAATGCGTAGGACTCAAGATATAATCTCTCTTTCCACATTGTGTGAAACAGAGAGTCTTCATTGAAAGTGTCGTAATGAGATTTATAGATGATCTCGTGGCTCTAGACTCAATTTGTGCATATTTGGATCCTGTGCCGGAGACTAGGGAGAGGGTCTCTTTCTTCAATATCAACAATCTCTAAGAGAAAGTCGATAGATAATTTCGGTTCCCCGTGAGAATGAAACAAGTCCTTTTAAGAGGAACTTGAGTGGTTTGGAAAGTTGAAGTGCAATGCGTCACTGGGTCCATGACGTCTTGTCTTCAATACCGATGTTACCATCAGTAGCATATGAATTGAACCCGGTTTCTGCCCTAAAGTTGAATATATGGAGGGCTGTTTGTTTTCACCCTTTTCTCATTCAATTCTTTTTAATTCTTCAACCCCTTCAGTGCTTACCGAGACTTCATAGCTAGAACCTTGTTGGGTTTATTCCAGTACTAGCTCAGTCTCAGTCCGCACTCTTCCCAAATCTCATTTTTCTCCTTTTATCATCATACCTAAGAACTCTACACTAACTAGTGGATGGTCCCTGGGTAGATCCCTCCGGTTCTGGCGGATCATGGGAACACGTACCTAACCTTATCATCCTTATATCACCGTACATAAAGTAAAGTTGGTCGGTCAATTAGGTATTGTTCATCTGCCATTGGAACCAATTGAAAACCATTTGAAAATCAATCCAGATACTTGTGATATATTATCAAAACATTTTGTACCTGAATTGTTTTTGATATTTTTAGAACAAGTGCTCCCCCTCAACATGTGCATCAATTGTTTGAAATCGTTTTGCACACGGAGGCAAGAGGAAGAATTTACTTCTTTGATTACCATTTTCTAAAAGATATCAACATCACTTCCCTGATCAAATCAAGTAGATAAAGCATTTCCAGGAAGGATGAGGTTTTCATAAGTTTGCTCCCCCTCAATATGTGCCTCGAGATTTGAAAAGATTTTTGCACATACTAGAGGGAACCCTTTTTGAAGTGCAGACATGATCACCAAACGATTAGAAGCCATTTAACATACAATCAAGGTACCTTAGAAAAATGGAAAATTGTGTACCCTGATGTCTTGAATTTGCTCAAAAAAATGCTCCCCCTTAATATATGCTTCGAGATTCGAAAATTGTTTAGCACATATTAGAGAGTAGTATGCACAAAAAGTTGGTCATCTTTTAACATCTTTCATATTTATATCACATTTTCTCCCCCGATCAAAAATTTCAAATCCTTTGAGATTTTTGGATCTCAAGTGATTTAAATATGTATGAGACAAAATATTTGTTGGAGAAAAATGTGTCCGGTTTTATATGATCAGAAGTGGACAACACTGATGTTCCCTTTTTTGATACAAGGGAAAACCACAGTACATAACCTAGCACTATTACATGCATTACACTTGTTCATAGTTTGTACACCACATTATACATAAATTTAATACATAACAAAGACTACTTCCCAAAGATGTCTTCATTCAGTTCTTTGAAGTAGTTTGTAATGCCCATCACGAAGTCTACCACCAACAAAGCTTTCAAGGCTGATGAAGATCCTTCGAGTCTTTAGTCTTCGCCTGATTGCAGCAATGAAATCTTTACACCGCTTTAAGTCATCATCAGTCCAGAAAGTAGTCTTTACCCATGATTTCATATCAATTTTGATTTCTTTCACTCTAGAGTCAAGTTCTTCTTCAACCAATTTGAGAGTTCCGTCACTAAACTTGTAGAGCTCACATAGTCGCATAAGCATGTGAGTCCCATATCTGTCGGTGAATATGACGGCTCTAGGGGTGTCAAGAACTTTGTATTCGCGATGAAATTCATGCCCTGTTGCATTCCATTGTGGACTTGTAAGGTTGATCCTTGTTTGGTAGCTTTCCATGCCAAGCTGAAAGTCCTCAACTCGTTTTCGAATGACTAAGCCCCTGATCCAAAGAGTGACAGCTGCAGAGATGGCCTTTTTCTTACGGACAGGTAAATGCTTAAGGTGTCCTTGGAGATTCAAGAGATAGAGATCTTCGAAATCATTTGGCAGAAGATGTTTGAAGTCGTTTTCCTCAATAGTATACACTTTGAAGTCTGCTCTTTTAAGGACTATCTTCTTCAGATACTCATATCCATAGATAGGGAAGATCTCTACACAAACAACACTTAAGATTTGCAGCTTTGATCGAACATCATTGCGTCTTTTATCAGCACCATGTCTTTCGATGTAGAACTTCTTCTTTTTGAACCACCAATGAGAAATACCATATGAAGCGGCAATGTCATACTTTCGTTCTTCATCAGCCCAGAATTGATCAGGAACCATTTGTTCAAGCCCTTGATCAGAGTAGGTTGCAGCTTTCATCTTTGAAATTGATAGAGCTGGTCTTCTTTCAGCAGAGCGAGCACACAGATAGTCCAAGTCATGATTGAAGAAGAATTTAGCCTGAATGGTCATCTGACCAGGTTCACCACCAAGAGGAAGAGATTTGTTGACATTGAAGCGACTAATTTGCTCACTGACTTGGTCATTCAGCATCTTATGGCATTCTTCCATCTGATATTGAAGATGATTGGCATCTGAGTGGAAGACTTTGACAATTTCATAAGCTTGTCCTTCAAGATCTCTTGGTGTTATGGATGAGATACTCTTCCGTTCACAAAACCATCTAATAAAGCTTCCCATATCACCAGTGTAGTGTAGAAGAGAGTCTTCAGCTGGAACTTCATAATTATTGGTGATAATTGATGCCCAATTGTTGTCAGGAATAATCGAGTCAGACTCTGGGATGGTCCATGAAGGTTCTGGAGTAGGAGGTCTATCTTCAACAATGCAACTTTGAATTGTGTCCCTTGAGAGTGCTACTCTGGATGTGCTAGTGCGATTACCAGCCATGTAAGTATCAAACCAATCTTCCGATGGCTTAGGAATATGCTTTGTTGATGCATCATCTTCATCAGATTCCGAATCTGCCATGACATACGACTCTTCGTGAACCATTTGATCATCAGGAATAGAGGTGGATGTGGATGTGAACCTTGAATCAACCGTCGTCTAGGCAGCAGATTTCTTCTGAGTACTCTGTTCTTTTGTAGGACTTGATTGATTGGAAGGTTTTGGCGGTGATGATGGTGGTTGTGGTGGAGGTGTGTTGGTTGTCTTAGAAGATTCACCAGCTCCAGAAATTCCAGCACCCCCCGTTGGAGGTGGAGGTGGAGGAGGATCTTTACGGTCTTTCCGCAATGTTTCCAACACAATGGCCCTCCTTTTCTTCTTAGCTTCCTTTTCCCTGATGTCAATCAAGTACTGTTCATGATTGTCGTACTTAATTGATTCTTCAAGTGCCTCATATAGCTTCTTGTGGACCTCATGCTTGTCCTCTTCAACATCATACATCTTTTCTAAAAGAGCAGCTCTCATATCGACAATAGGTAGGTCCTTGAACCGTCTAAGAAGTGGAGCTTCCATTGCCCATTCCACAGCATCCTTAACTTCCCCTTCAATGGCGGCTGCAACTCCTTCATCGAAGTTGAGGTGCTCCAATCTATAGACACGATCCTCAAGTGAATCAATAGATTTTGGAAGTTGCCTTTCAAGAGCTTCTATCCTTTTTACTGCTATGTCAAGCAGTTGATCTGAAGTAAGGATTTGAGGTGGTGACGCAGGTGGAGCATCCATATCAGCAACTGTAATGACCGGTTCAGGGGAAAGTGAAGATGTAGGTGGTGTTAGTACAGTTGATTGAGCAGGTTTGGGAGGTGGAAGTTCAGTTGTGAGTGAATATGCTGACATCGGAGGAATGGTTGATGTATCTTGCTGAATGTTGACCGTAAACATGGATTGTGCAGTATCTAAGGGTTTGTCATTTAAGTATTGATCTCCGAAAGTGAAATCTGTATCAAGATCCTTAAGTGAAGATAGAGAGTTGGTAGACAGATTTGGTTCATCCAGGTGCATGGTCTCATCAAATCTTGTCTCAAGATTCTCCTGTGAGTCTTTATGCAACAAAGTATCAACATTCTGAACAGACTTGGTCTTACTAAGTGTAAGAGATTCTTTTAATGTTTCAGACACTTTTTCCAACCCAGATTGTTCTTTAGCAGGAGATGATTCAGTTCTTTTCTTCAGTTCATATTGATTGGTGGTACTTGATGGAGATGATGAGATTGTAAGAAGCAAGTGAGCGGCTTGTTCAATTTCAACTCTAGCAACTCCTTTTCCTTTGTCTTTCGTGTTTGATGTGGATTGTCGAGGTAATTGATCAGGCTCTCTCAACACAACTCCTCTAACTGGCGTTCTCACATTATGACTTTCTAGGCTTTGCTGGATTCCAAGTTGCAGAGCAGCATCATCTTCATCAGTCAATCTCATATTACCCCTGGAAACCTCAGTTTCCTCAACATTATCCTTTACCACTTTCTTCTTCTTACCTCTCTGCATCATGGATGTGGAGTCAGAATGCTGTGACCTTTCACGTCTCTTTTTAGGAAGAGAGGCATAAGACGCTTGTGATCCTAAGGTGGACTTGGGAGCATTGGGTTGTGAGGGAGTGGGTGTGACATTATCAGATGATCTGGCAACAATTTTCATGAACTGTTTGAAGTAGTCCTTCTTCTTCATATCGTCCGTGAGTAGAATATCAGGAATTGGCAATCCAAAGATTTCTTTATCCATACCTCTAGGAACATATTTAAGGTTTCCTAAAACAAATTCATCTTCTGCTTTATGTAGAGTTGATTCAATCCTAGGGTTGAAGTTGTGAGTTTGTTGCAAGAACTGGATAACAAGTTTTGAAAATCTGATGCTGGGAATCACAAGCTTGTTCAGTTTCTTTCGGCCTTGAGCTTTGTTCAGAAAATTTGTTCTATCAGATATGAATGTGTTCATTGATAAAGAAAATTCTTCCCAAATACGATCTGAGACATTCACATCAACCTTAATGACAATACCCCATAGGATTTGCAAGATGGGAATTCTCACTTTATCGAACCCTGATGTTTTTCCAGATAAGCACAAGTTGAGAATAGTTGTAATAGCTCTCCAGGGTTGATACATGTGTCCAGTGATGATGTCGGAAGCCCTTAAAATGCTGTTCTGATAACCCAAACCAATTAGAAAAACAATTAGATCGTCAGCACCAGGTGGAGATTCAGAACGTAGGTTGGGGTTACATGGGGTGATTCCAAGGGCCTTGCTAAGAATGTCTGAATCAATCACAAATTCGTTATCATCCAGTTTGCAAGAGTATTTAGCTGTGATTTTGTCCCATTGAATGGTGTTCCAGAATTGTTGAATGTAAATGGTGGGAATTGAGCATTGCTTGGTAATGGCACCGAAGAAGTTAGTGTTTTTGAGGATATCTATAGACACTTGAGTATAGGATTTTGTTGCAGCTTTTGTAGGTCCACATAACAGTTACTTTTTCCTATTTCTGCCCATTGACTCCTAGGAAGGATTTCTTCGTCTGAAAGAACTTTGTGTGGTGCCGAAGAAGTAACGTTCTTATCAGAGATTGAACTTGCCATTGATGATCTGAGTATAAATACAACCAACAGTAATGATTGGGAACGAGTTAGATAATAAATGATTAGTGAGACAGCATTGAGAGAACCCTTATGACATAGACATTCAGACATAATAACTCAGAAGGGGTTCCTATAAGCTTATAGAGAATGATTGAGTGGCAATAGCAAGACATAAAGGATAAAGACTCCATTGGATACAGTTTTCACAAGACGAGTTGATTTGGAATTAAAAGGTTAAAACGCACATTTGCAAAGAAATAATGACATGAAACAAGATACAAATGTAGAAGTGATATAGCAGATTGTATGAAACAAGTTGTAACATTAAGTTGTCACAAGGGAGTCCAAGTACAACTTGCTTAAACAAAATGTTATAGCAGGTTACAAAGAGTAAGTTGACAATACAAGTTGGTACAGGAAATCCTGAATCAAGATTGTAAGCATGAGATTATCCTAGCAAGTTGCCTTAAAACATTTTAATAACCCTAGTCGCCGTATGAAAGATAAACCAAATAAGTCGCTAGTCATAAATACTCAAGTCGCTGGCAAAAGCTAAGACGATGCATGAAAAACTTACTAAGACGCTAACTTGTAAAATACAAGTCGCCATCAACAGTAATTCTGCTAAGTCGCTACAAAACAGTTTCACTAAGTCGCTAACTTTACTAACTCGCTAACTTGTAAAGACAAGTCGCCACCAACAGCAATACTGCTAAGTCACTACACATCAGTGTTACTAAGTCGCTAACTTTACTAACTCGCTAACTTGTAAAGACAAGTCGCCACCAACAGCAATACTGCTAAGTCGCTACCAAAGTCGCTAATAATCAATTAAGTCGCCACCGCAACTTAGTCGCTAACTTGAGCATACTTAAAAGAAATAACTCGCCACGATGAATAAGTCAACTAACTCGCTACTAAGAACAATACTAAGTCGCCATCAAGAACACATTATACGCAACAGATAATCATCCCAAACCAACACTTATACAACACCATTACATGGACACACATAAGCAAACAATCAAGAACGGTTACAGCAAAACCTTTAACACACTTGCAAAACATCATTACAACAAAACATGATTCCATTGGAATTCGAACCTATTTGGGAATCAAATGTCACGGATCAAAAGAGAACTTGATGAGATCTGGGTAAAAAGGATATGTTAGACAATCATCAACGACGTGTATTGAAGAACAAGTAGAGAAGGATTCAAGTCATACCACTTCAAAGTTGCTAGATCGAAAGCTTAACGAGGAAGAAAGAGAGATAAAAAAAACGTTTAAGAATTTTGTAAATAAAAAAAAACTAAGTCGTTAGGGGGTAAGTAGAGGAGGAAATTCAAGAAAGCCTAATTGACACATTCGGTCCCTGTGGTTAGTGGCTAGTGAAGCAATTCGCTATCAAAGAATTTTAACTAAGTCGCTAGTGTTTATCACAACAAGTTGTCAACATGGTCATGAAAAGTTGCAATCTTATCAAATACTGCATATTAGACATTTATAATACATGGCCATAACAGAATTAACAGATAGCATATTAACCCAGATAAGCACATGATCACAATGATAACCATGAATCAAATAAACATTCAATGCAAAACACTCAATTCATAGGCACACAAAGATAATCTCAAAAGCAAGACTCGAAAACAGCCTACAACTGAGCAAACACCATAACCAGCACTGAAGCAAATATAACCAAGAAAACATCAAAAAAATCTCCCCCTCAATCAATGTCAACAAAGACCATTGATTGACTTTAACCAACCCGTTTTAAAATAAGAGTATATCAGTTGTTCGAACTTCATCTATGATCCCGTATCATTATTGAATGATATTTATAGGATCGTAGATGTTATCGATAACAACAAATAAATCTTTTATTAGATGGATGAAAGTGACAAAAATTATGAATAATAAAAAAATGAAGTTATAGAATGATTTTTTTTTAACTAATTTGTACTCAGATATAAAAGAGCGAGTCCTGATTCAAGGTGAATAGGAGTCAAAGTAATGGGTGCATTAATTCAGGCATGCTATAGCTCCTGAATGAGCCATATTCATTTCTGATGGAAACCAAGTCATGAGGTTCCTGATTGAGTTGAGCATTGTACCTGAAAAAGACTGAGAGTACATTGTACTTGAAGCACATGTAGAATTGCAAATGGATGGGTTAGTGACATGATTAATCTCACACTTGGATGCATCACAGTATAATACAGACGTATCATTATTAGGGATCTCATTAGATTCAGTATTCTTGAATAGTTTTCCTGTGGGGATCCACTTGAGGCAAGATCTGGATATGTAAGTCCGTTTGACTCCTGTAAACTTAAATAATCTGCCAGTGGGAATCCATTTGAAACAGCTGCTAGTTGATTTGTATGTGTGCACAGCCTTGTTTTGACTTTTGGTCCTTGTGTGATTAGAATATTTCTTAGGGGATTGATCAGTCAAATGATGTTTTGCATGAGAGCTAGTTGTACTTCTAGTATTTCTGATCTTGGAGCATTGAACATTATCCTGAAGTTTGAGGTTCATCATATCGGAACTAGGTGATGAAGTGACTGGTTTTGTCAAAATAGCATTATTATCAACTTGGGAGGTAAGCCTAGATTTCGATGGTTTAACTCTTTCAGATCTAAAGGCATTAGGCTGTTTAACAACTGTACGTTTTGAGTGGTTCTGAACAGTTGACTTTCCCAAAGTTGAAGGTTTTGCAAACTTAGTGTTCTTCCTATTTCCAATAGATTTCCTAAGCTTATTTTTTTAGGGCAACAATATTGAAGCTCTTATCCTGAATTTGTGCTTTGAGGTAATCAATGTCTTTTAGCAAGAGGTTAGATTGATTGACTAACTTAGAATTTGTTTCCTCAAAGTTCATTCTTAAAGACTCATTTTCTCTTAATAGGTTGGACACACATAGAGCTAGTTCAGCATTTCTAGATTCTAGTGTATCACTCATCTCATGACAGTCATATTTCTGCACTTCTGAAAGACGTAATTTCAGATTGCCTATGGTCGAATCTTTGTCTTGAATCTGGGATTTTAACTGATTAATTTCAAAAAATTCTCGAAATTCTGGAAGTTCCTGATTAATACAATGTTTTTTTGCATAAAAGATTTCAACATTTTGTTGTATTTCAATTTCCAATGAAATACAATGTTTTTCAAGAATTGAAAATTTGTTTGAAAGCTCATCATATACCCTTTTTTCAATCATGTTATTAACATTAGATTCAGGCTCAACCAAGATCGATTTCATGATGTTATGTTCAGAGTAAGAGTCAGGTACTTTTACATAAGAATTTCTGTGATCAGTTAAGTGTACCTTATCGCTTGAGACCTTTTCTGACTCTGAGTATTTGAGATCCGTGCTGTTGTCTTCATCCATTTTCATTGCGACAGAAATTCTGCAATCGGTATCATTCACTGGTACAACTGGTCTATTGCATGACTTGTCACAATCGTTCCATAGTGTCTCTTGACACTCATTCAATTCAATCAGCTTATTATTCTCTTTTGCAGCTTCCTTGATGTATATTTCCATATTACTCATAAGTTGAATGAATGAGTTTTTGAACTCATGAATTTCCATTCCCGTGTGTTTCTTGAATGAGATTCCAGTCATGTTATCATCAAAATCTGATGAATATTCCCCCCGGATAAGTGGCTGAAATTGATTAAAGATAGTTTGAAGAGCTGCATGAGAATCATCAGTTGAGAACTTTTCTTTGGTAATTTGAATCCTCAGTCGTTCTAAGTTAAGTAAAACAGTTCTTGTCAAAGTGGGAAAATCCTGACGAAGGATAGCACAACTTGTTCGATCCATAGTTGTAGATAACAGTAGTTTGAGAAGCTGGCTGAGATGTTGAAAGGGCTCACTGGTGCATTCCATTTTCTTTGCATCATTTGTAAACATTAAGAGTGACTCATCTGAGTTGTTTTGATTAAGCGATGCTGAATCATTAAATGTAGAACATTCAGGGAAGCATCTTTTTTCACTATTCTGTGTGGTGTCATAGAGAGCAAGTACTTTGGTGATTAGAGGATCAGTGATGAATGACATTGTGTTATCTTGAATTACTACACCAAGGTATTAAAAATCCAAGTAGCTAAATACCAAGTATCTAAGATATTAGTAACAAGTCGCTACCCCCCCCCCCCCCAAGTCGCTAGGGAATTTGAACCAACTCGCTAGCAACTAAGTCGCTATACCACCAAGTCGTTAAAGTCCCAAGTCGTTAAATAAAAGACAAGTCGCTAAATAGTAACTCGCTAAGCCTCTAGTCGCTAGCAAAATTTTGGCAGCAATTCGCTAAGATTCAAGTCGCTAAGGAATCAAGTCGCTAAATAGCAACTCGCTACTTACCAAGTCGCTAACACCAAGTCGCTACCCGTAGTGGAGAATCCACTACTTGTACTGTTAGCCGCTAAGCCTAAGTCGCTAACACCACAAACTGCAACTCGCTACAAAAATGTAAAGCAAGTCGCTAGCAAGAAAAGAAATCCGTAGGTCAAGTCGCTAGCAAGAAAACTTCACAAACATCACTTTTCAATCCAAAAACAACCCAACCAAGATGATTCAAGCTTACCAAATGAAAACCTAAACACTTGTGATGATTCTAAACAAAAAAGTACTAACAAAATCCAAGCTTTAACACAAGAAATCAACCAAATGATGCACAAACCACTAAACTTTTTCAAACTCAAAAACCACCTAAAAACCACTAGAAATCCAAAGATGTGCAAGATATGATCTAACCATGGCTCTTGATACCAATTGTAGGATATTGGATTTCACTTACATAACATAACGTTAACACACTAAGCACATAGATGATTTTAGAGAGAGAGAAAGTGGGATATTCTAGTAAGAGAAACTTGTGAAATATTAGATTACCAAAGAACATCCAACCCTCTACCTTGCAAGGTAGAGGGTATTTATAGGTTACAAACTAAACGACCTCCTGACGGCCTGTGGATCAGGGATACAATGGGTAAAGACCCGTCCTTCCTCCACGGTGTTGCACTATACTATTCTACGCTACTACATATCTAATAACTAACATAAATAGTGACAAGTCTGCGAGCTAACTTTGACTAGATAATAATTGGGGTGACCGACTCTTTTTCTTATGGAATTTCTGATTCCTAACATCTACGCGTAAGGTGTATAAGAGTTTTGGATCATCAAGTTTCACACTTTTGTGTTAGTTTGGTGATATTGAAGCTGTTTCATCATAAAAATCTGGTTTTGAAACAGTTTTGGACAGAAAATTCAGTTTTGGCAAAAGTTGGTAATTCTTACGCATAAGTAAAACCCTAGTTTTACGCGTAAGCTTCTTCAAGGTTTGATCTTCAGTGCTATTGTTTTACTCAGTGTTTTCTTGCTTGGATAAGCCTGAAAACACTTCGACTTTGGATATCTTTTACACTGGATAAGTGTAAAGGATTTTTGGGTTAAAACCCTAGTTTTACGCCTAAGCATAAAAGCTTACGAGTAAAAATCTTACGCCTAAGCATTTTCTACGCATAAGCTAGTCTTACGTCTAAGGAAATATTACGCATAAGGTTCTTACTATTACGCCTTTGGTTTACGCATAAGCTAAGGTTTCACCAAGTCTACGCGTAAGCTATTCCTACGCGTAAGCTCTACTCTTACGCGTAAGGTGGTGTTTTTACGCATAAGCTATTTCCTTTGCATAAGCTGGTTTTCTACGCATAAGTTTACTTCATCAACTAAGTTTCATTCGACTACAAAGATCCATCATCAACACAAGTTTCAAGATGTCTCAACCACCATACTCTAGCTACTTTCCTCATATGTATCCTCAACAACAACAACAACAACTTCATCAACAACAACAATTCTATCAACAACAACAACAACTTCAACAACAATTTCCTCAAGGAGCAATTCAACCACAAATGATTCAACCACCCCCTAGTCTTCAAGTACAACCCTACACTAACTTTCAAAATCAACATCCATCCAAGAATACTATGAAGGAACCGTCTTGGTTTGCAAAGATGTGTGAAGCTTTAAGTAGCCAACAATCCATTCATGAGGTTGGATCACTTGATAGACCTCCAATGCTCACTCCCGGTAACTACGATCAATGGGTGATAAGGTTCTTTAGGTTTTGTGATCTAAAGAAGCCACATGGAAAGTTCTTAAAGAAGGTCATCCTTGAAGGTCCATTTCAGATGCCTAC
This sequence comes from Chrysanthemum seticuspe, assembly GCA_019973895.1. Taxonomy (NCBI): domain Eukaryota; kingdom Viridiplantae; phylum Streptophyta; class Magnoliopsida; order Asterales; family Asteraceae; genus Chrysanthemum; species Chrysanthemum seticuspe. The sequence continues at coordinate 53,233,336 of BPTQ01000008.1, forward strand.
TATCACTATACCCGGAGATCCAACTGCTAATCCACCAAGAGATGATCTCACCAACGTTGTCGGTCTTAATGAACTAACTGCTAATCAACTTCTACACTTGGAAGCCGATGAACTTGCAATGCAATACATCCTTTTAGGATTACCCAATCCAATTCTTCATAGTGTTGATGCTCAAAAAACTGCTAAAGCAATGTGGGAGTACATTCATCTTTTAATGGAAGGCACATAACTCAATCAAGAAGACATGGAATCCAAAATCTACTTAGCATATGAACACTTCATAATTGAACTAGGAGAGACATTAGAGTCATATCATCATCGATTTTCAGACATCATCAATGACTTAGAAAAACATAACATCATTATGCCAAGAATTGCAGTCAACACTAAGTTCCTTAGTAGTCTTGGTCCTGATTGGGAAAAGTATGTTATCTTCATCCGTCAAGCGAAGAATCTTCATCATGCTACATACGGATTATTGTATGACTATTTGAAGCCCCACCAAAATGAAGTTGACAGAGAAAGAGTCATCCGTGGTGCTCCTGTTTCACCTTCACTCCCGGATAATCAAACTCTTGCATTGTGGGCTCAAGCTTGTTATCCTCAATTTCCAACCTTGCAAACTATATTCACAAATCCTCCACAACCAACTGCTACAATCACACCATATGATCCGTCACAGCAACAAACTCAAGAAACTCAATTGGTTCCATACAACAACAACAATGATCAAGCACTTTACAGTGAATCTAATGAGGATGCAGAAGCTTTCGATGCATTGCAACAAGGGTTTGTCATGATTGCTAGAGCCTTCAGCCGATATTCAAACAAATCAAACAATCGCATTCGTACCTCATCAAACACAAGGAATCAGGCTGTTGTTAACAATGGACGTGTTGAAGTTCAGAATCGTGGTAATGTTCGTCAAATGGGTGGTGGTCAAGGATTTAATGGTAATGGAAGGATTAACATGGGTGCTCCACAACAACGGGCTCAAGTGGTTGAACAAGGAAATCCTCAGAATGGGGTTAACGGTCTTCGTTGTTATAACTGTAATGAGAAGGATCATCTGGCTAATGCATGCCCAAAGCCGAGAACAAGGGGCAACGCTTATCACAAAAAGGCTTTACTCTTGGCTCTCAAGGATGAATCTGGTGGAACTCTTACCAACAAGGAACAAAGCTTCATAGAAAATGCAGATTCAGATGATGACATGGAGGACTTGCAGGCTAATGCAGTTGTGATGTTAAGGGCAAACATGCAACAACTCTACATGAGTGACACATGCCCAGTGTATGACACTGACGGCTTGTCTCAGGTACCGGATCAAACAATACTCATTTCTGATCTGATATCTCCGCCAACATCTGCATCCGACAAGGATCAGAGTGTTCAACATGAGCCGTCTACATCTCATTCCGATGATAATCAAATAGATCCCGTAGTCATATTTGACGATCATGATGACCTTATGGTTAATTATGATAATCAAATTGACTCCGTGGTTATATTTGAGGATCTAAATAATGGTCATGTTGAGACTCACGTTGAACAAGCTGAACTTTCATTTCATCCAGATATTGAGCTCATGACCTTACTTAAAGACCAAAAATCCCAAATGGAAAAATGCCTTGACATCAATAAGCAATTAAAGGATAAAAATGCACTGCTAACTAAGGATAATGAATGCTTAAAATTTCAACTCAACATTTTTCAAACACAAGAAAAACGTGAAAAAGGTTTTGAAGTCGCTTTTCCTAAATCCTACCAAAACGAAAAATCTTTGGAAAAATAGATATGTGATCTAGTTGCATCCAAGAATGCTTTGTTGTCTCAAATAGAACAACTGAAATATGATCATAAACAACAAATTAACGCTCTCACTTTGGAAACTCAAAAAGCCAAGTCTGAGTTGTTAGCTTGTCAAAAACAGTTCTGTGAGTACAAAAAGCATTCAAAGAAACGAATAGATGACTATCTTGAAGAAATTGTCGACTTACAAAACAAAATCAACGAGTTTTGAAATGTTGTTTATAAACATTGTGAGTCAATCACAACTATTCAAAAGTTTACTTTTAAACCAAATCCAAATGGATATGGACCGAATCTTGCTGATTACAAACCAAAGTTTTCAAATAGAGCATTCAAACCAAATCCGCAAGTCTACAGTGCAGAACATAGAATTGATGATTCCATTATGAGTGTTGTTGAATATAATCGCATGGAGGAATTAAATGCAGAAGACGAGAGTCGGTCAAAATTGGAAAATGTTGTTTATAACAAACCATTTAACTATTCAAAAGCCGTTACTTTCGTCACTCAACAGGATTTTTCTAACACACCTTGGGTTATCACACCTACTCCTGAGTCTTCTAATGAGGGTCCCCTGTAACACCCCCAAAAATGGTTTGCAGCGGAAGAAAAGGTTTTTGGGATGCTACTCAATTGGATCATAACACAAAGTGAAAAATAAAGATTTTTCTTAAAAGATTTCATTTATTGAAGTAAAATAGAGTTTACAAAGGTTGATTTGTTGCGGAAAAATGGCCCATTAATAAAATGTGGTCCCCATAAGTAAATCAGAGTCATCTATGACCATGCCATGCCAATGCCCAAGCGCCTCCAGAGTTAGCTATCGCCTTTTCTTCCTGAAAATACATGCTAAAAAGTCAACACAATGGTTGAGTGAATTCATAGGTTTAGTAATAAAGCAGTTGATCACAAGATTTTTAAGTTTAAAAGAAGCCATGGGCTACGTTGTTATATGCCCATAAAAGAAAGTTGATATTATTGCACTAAGCTCATGACACCAAACTAACTGCATACACCTAAATACTGGTGTAAGTAAATAAAATTGCCCCTCTGAGATGTAATAGCCAATTACATAGAGATACCAAATATAGTGCGCCCCGGTTATTTCCGATAACCGAGTCGGGGTCGTCAGTTCCCATAGTACTATCCACGATATTTGCGTTCACTCGCAAGTGATTAATGGTTCATGATGTAGGGGACTTTTGGCAAACAACTTAGGCAGAGTCATAATATCAAAAGTACAGCAAACAGTTTTCTAGCATTTGTGATCATAAAAGCAATAGTAGCATGTATTCTCCCCCAAGGAGTTTATAAAACAGTTAAAAGAGTAAAAGTGGGGCTATGAACTCACCTTAGTCCGAAGCAATGCAAGAATCGATACTATCACAACTAGCATCGGGCAAAGAAATAAAGTAATATCAAGTGGGGCATCGCTTAACGACGAAAGAGTACAGGCATAACGGCTCATCATCGGCTCAACCTAGTAGTGTACGACTTATCTCAGAATATGTATTGTAAAGTAAATGAGTTTTCAAAAGATAAGTGTTTTAGTTTTCGTGGATTACTTGCATCGATGATTTACAAAAACGTTTAGTGTCATTACTCGTAAGAAAAGTTTGGTATTACGTTTTTGGAAACAAAGCTTAATATTATTGTCTCATGTGGTGGCAAGAAATTAAAGACTCGACATGTAACTCACGCCAAATATAACTCACACCAGAGTGTAATGTATATCCCAATACATTATAAGGAATAGTCAAGAAGTATTGACCGAGACTCAAGAACACACACTAAAGAAATAAGACATATAAAAGAAATTAAACAGGTAAAGATCAATTAGCACGTAAGTAACAAGTACGTAACTGATAGAGTTTCAGGCATTTACCCGATAATCCCAGATAGTTTAGATGAGGTCAATTTGGTTTATAAGAAAACTCTAATTAGTAATTAAGGTTTCATAATTTAACAACATGTGTCTAGGTTCTTGTCGGGTTTCATAAAAATAAAAGGTTTTCAAATGAATGTATATGTTTGAAAAGTTTAATAATATTCGGCATGATGCATCCGTTTATACAACATTTCCAAGTCAATATACTTTAATAAAACTAGATTTTTCAATATCATATTTCCCGACAAATTTTCAATTTAACACACGTACTCGTGTTTGTTAATCCAATCACGTTACAAAAATAGTTAAAACCAAATAGTATTTGTAAATAAATCCAATTTTTAGATTATTAATTAGTTATCCGGTTTCGTAACCCATTATTAGTTTAATAAGTGTCAATTGAATATTTTAGATCCGTTACGAGCCTAACATATTATATTCGTCACCCGTCCAATATGTTTAGTCCGGTATGTATTCAATCGTTAGTCAAAATCAAATTCTCAAAAGTATTAGTCTCGTCATGTATCGTACATGTAACTCAAATCCTATTTAATAACTCAACTTATCCGAAACTTTCCAAATGAGCTAATATGTCAAGCAAATAAACATGTTAGTTCGTTAACTCGAGTAGTCGCAAGTTAATTAGCAATTTTAACACTTTGAACATACAAGACCAAACCAATAATTCCAACAGAATAATCCAAGCCAAGGCTTTAACAAAATGGTTATAAATTTTAATTCTTGAACAAGTGTAATATATTTTTACGGAGTATTATACATTATGAAAATAGTTAGCATTTCTTAAATGACAATGTCGATTTTATGAAAATAAAAGATATATATACTCGTATATTGTTACTCTTCACAATACACCTATAATGAAACCTAAATAAGAATTGCTTTTTAGTGTGCATTGGGTTTCTTAGTTTACCGAAATCAAACAGGCCCAATATCAAAATAAGCTTAACTCAAATAAGAAATAAGCAAAAGCCAATTCTAAATAAGCAGGTCCATAGCAACCAGTTGCTTCGCGAGCATCGCATCAAGGCATAAACGGGCTAACTACTTGACCCTAGATTAAGTAGACTTAAACAATTATTACTTCACCATGCTAACAGACCCGAGAACAACAATAAATTACCCAAGACTTGAACCAAGTCTGTGACTCGTAATCACAATCCGATTCCTAACAGGGTTCAAATTCAATTCGACACCAATATTTATAACATCTTGAACAATGATGCTGGAAATAAAACTATAACAACTAAAATAACATCTAACGAGTACAAATCCAAATCAAAACCGTGATATGAACCGGGTATAAACTGACTAGAATCCAAAATGAATCAACAAGCCCTCGCCTAAGAAGTTCTTACCACACGAAGATATATCACACGAAACCAGTGACCAAAAAGCAATGCAACAAAACAGTCCCAACTGATCCGAGACCTAACCGGGTCGTACAGCCCGACCCGACCACGATTTCGTTAAACCGACTCGTTTACCACACGAAACTATTAACACGTCATTTTGTTTTGTTTAACACTCAATTTCATTACAGAAAATCGTTTCCAAAACTTGTTTTAGTTTTAAATTCCACGAAAGTTTTAACACAAGATTAAGATAAAACAAATGTGGGTCTTGGCTTACCATCGAAACCAGAAAGAAAAAGAGACGAGAAAAAGAGGTGGTGACAGCCGTGGCGGCTGTGGTGGCGAGATACAACGTCGGGTTGTGGTGCCCTATCCGAACCAAACGAGCCTCAATCATCCTTCTTGTACCAGGGGTCATAAACACGAGGGTGGTGGAGTTAGTGGTGGCTCGAAGTGATGATGGTGGTGGCTGTTTTGAAGGTGACGGCTGAAGCAGGAAGGAGAGGAGAGATATTTAGGTTTAGGGTTAGGGTAAAAGTGAGGAATGTGTGTTTAGGTTAGTCTTTTATATAAATGAGAAATTACAACTTGCAACCTTTAAAGATTTTGAGTGTGTCGAGTGGGGAACTTCAAGTCCAGGGACCGTACACGAAATTTTGTCAAACTTTTATGAATTAACACTCGGAACATTCACTCGTGCTAAATAAAAATTCTCCAAGACTTTTAACTTGCGCATATATTTTTAGAATTATTTTTCCGTTAAAAATCACCATCAATTCGCATATCTTTAATAAAAATGATAGAAATCATGATAAAAAGTATATTAGGTTTATACTAGTGCCAGTCCGCGTTGTGCTAAATTCTCACGTATCACGAGATAACTTTCTCGTTCTCGATCCAAATAGGCTCTGAAAACAGGAGTGAAACTTAGCAACATAATTACTATAGTTGATTATTAAAATTTGTTTGAAATTTTACGAGGTGTTATAGTACCTACTCCTTATGGGAACCTCGTCCTCGAGGTTAAGTTTGTGTTAGTCGCTTAGGTAATAAAGGACAAATTTGAAATCATCTAGTTTTGTTTGCAAACGTGACGTTTATAAATTTATTCGAATAAAAAGAATACTTCAAGAGGCACAATTTCTTTGAATTAAAGATTGGGTAAGAGATTTACATCCTCGAAAGGATCCTATAAAACCGGTTTTTACACGTGATGCAAATAAAACAATTTTGCAAAGGTTGATGTTTGATACTTCTTAGCATAAGAAGTTTTGATAAGATTTGGCCAGAAAATTTTGACGTGTTAGAATAATCTTTTTAGGAAAATGTCACAACGCATTTCATTGTCGGCACAATTGTTATTTAAAAAGAATCCCTCGAAGGTGAAAACGTTATAGAAGAAGATGTGGTATAAATGTTTCCATATGTTTTAAACGTTTATGGGCAAAATTCAGTTGTTAAGGTTATGCTTCTCGGATGTGAATGATATATATGTAAATATAAAGCCTTTAAAATTTTAAGGGAGAACTTGATGTATGTAAGGAAGGTTGCTAAATTTAAGCTTTTGCAATGAAAATTCGTCAAATAAGGTTTTAGGCGACAATATGAAATCGGTTCCAAGTTGGAGGTTTTCACGTGAATTCAAAAGTTGTTTCTCAAAATAATTTCAAATACCTTAGCTTTTGAAGATGATGAGTCAGTTTTTGTTTCCAAGCATTTCCCGTTAAAATGCGTATCTATTGTTTTCAAAACAAAATGCTTATTTTTATTCCGAGGATTTGTTCTATTTACAAAAGAAAATATCGGTTAAAGTTTTTCAAGGGAAGTAAATAGTTTGCAAGAAAATTGCAGTAAAGCTTATGAAAAGGTTTGTACAACCACTTTATTGAGTAAGAAGAAAATACTCTTATTATGATAAATCGTAGTTTGTGGGTTGGTATTAAAGCAACAACTTGGTAGGGTGATTTTTAAAACAGCTGATAAAGTAATAGAAAACGGTTTATCAATAGTAGTGAAATATTTGGTAAGACACAACTCAGTTTATAAAATAACTCGTGAATTAATTTGTAAAATAGCTTATAAGAAAGTATTATATTGTTTGTCAATTTGTAGAAGATTTCGTAGTTCAATTAATATCAAGATGGTTTATAGGGTGGTAATAAAATAGTCAATAAAGTAAAAGCGAATAGTTTGTGAGGTAAGAGTATCAAGCTTTATGGTTTTAAATTGGACAGTGGCTAAAGCAGCTCACCAAAAGGGTAAAATAGTTTATAAGACCGTAATACTTGCAGGAAAAATTTGTTATATAGTTTATAACTTGCTATTGCAATTGTTTGTTGTTTCATAAAATAATAGCAAATTAATCGGTTTATCATACTATGAGAAAATAGTTTGCAAAGTATCAGTAAGGTCCTTGTTTATAAAATATTATTAAAGTCGTAAATTTTTGGTTTAATGGTATAGGAGTAAGTTCTTTTGTAAAATGACCATGAAATGGTCGGTAAAATAGTTGAAAGCAGTTTGCGTTAGATAACGATGAAGTTTATTATTTCATAAGGGGGTAGTAGGACAGACAGTTGGTGTTTCAAAAGGGATGAGCGAAAGGTTAGGAATCCGTTCCCAGAAAAAGTGGCTTGAGTTGCGAGCTAACTATTGGTATGTCTTTAGATCTTTTAGTCGTTCGTTTATTATTTATGTTTAGCGAGGGGTTCCCTTTGTAGATGTCGAGGAGTGCTATTCCTAGAACGGCTAGGGATGTAATGTAGTTCATCGATTGAGTATGAGTTTTGGGTAGAGGTGACACTGTTACCGCAATGGATCACTAGATGACTTCGATCTCAACGTCTATGATAATAGGATGGGATGATGGAGACATGGGTTGCAACGATCCAGTAGTAAAGGAGGTTTATTGATCCAGTAATGAAGACGATAAGTCGATGTGATGGGAAACAGAAGACATGGTATTGTAGCGACCCAAAAATATAATCTAAACATAGAGTAATGTCGTGCGGTAAATAAAATTTATTTAGTCGCGCATGATCTGCCAAGCAATTTTAAATGGTAAATATAATTGTTAACTCGCATCATGCAACATTTCACTGGTTATGTATTATCTGCTCAGCAAATCTCATACATAACGTAGGTACGGAGGGCGCGAAGTGGTGGCGTAAAATGGTTCATTTCAACATGGATCATTGTGGTGTCCTTGTGCGAAGTGGTAGTGTGCATCATCTGCCAGGCAAATCTCCATGCACGTTGCTAGTAAGATGTAGACGCGGAGGCGTAAGGTAGTAGTGTAAAATGGTCAGTTTAGAGGGTGTAGTAATGAGAAAGGCGTTCCACTTAGGAGAAAAAGTACCGTAGTGAGAAAATGTTGTGACGTCAGTGTGTGATGTGTAGGAGTAAACCTTTATAACTCTTTTGATGAACACAAATAAAAGTTTTACCATTTTAGAAGTCAATCAGGAGGTCAAGTGGACATACCACTATTATAACTACTTTCAGTATTGCGACATTCACCTCTGAGTCGGACATAGGTGATCAGGCTATGTCCCACTGTCCCTGGTTGAATATAGGTGATCAAGCTATATTCACCCGAGGTTCAATGAATCTTGCAATGCTTAGCTTAGTTATACTAGTAACATGCCCTAATGTCTTTAAAGTTTGTTATGAAAGATTAAACAAATATTTCATTTTTGTGGGGGAGAAGGCGTAGCGTTGTGGTATGTAAACATACATATAAGTAAGGCTATCATAGCTAATAGTGAGGTTAAGTTAGTATAATTAAACACATATCTTATCAAAGATGACTTCAACGAGTCATAAGTGAGGCATTCAGCTTGGCAAGCAGGCATGTGTCGGTCATAGAGTTAAGTTTTTGTAAAAGTGGTTATAGTCTAGGTTTGAAAAATACCTAGTTCTCTATAACCAAGGCTCTGATGCCAACTGTAACACCCCCAAAAATGGTTTGCAGCGGAAGAAAAGGTTTTTGGGATGCTACTCAATTGGATCATAACACAAAGTGAAAAATAAAGATTTTTCTTAAAAGATTTCATTTATTGAAGTAAAATAGAGTTTACAAAGGTTGATTTGTTGCGGAAAAATGGCCCATTAATAAAATGTGGTCCCCATAAGTAAATCAGAGTCATCTATGACCATGCCATGCCAATGCCCAAGCGCCTCCAGAGTTAGCTATCGCCTTTTCATCCTGAAAATACATGCTAAAAAGTCAACACAATGGTTGAGTGAATTCATAGGTTTAGTAATAAAGCAGTTGATCACAAGATTTTCAAGTTTAAAAGAAGCCATGGGCTACGTTGTTATATGCCCATAAAAGAAAGTTGATATTATTGCACTAAGCTCATGACACCAAACTAACTGCATACACCTAAATACTGGTGTAAGTAAATAAAATTGCCCCTCTGAGATGTAATAGCCAATTACATAGAGATACCAAATATAGTGCGCCCCGGTTATTTCCGATAACCGAGTCGGGGTCGTCAGTTCCCATAGTACTATCCACGATATTTGCGTTCACTCGCAAGTGATTAATGGTTCATGATGTAGGGGACTTTTGGCAAACAACTTAGGCAGAGTCATAATATCAAAAGTACAGCAAACAGTTTTCTAGCATTTGTGATCATAAAAGCAGTAGTAGCATGTATTCTCCCCCAAGGAGTTTATAAAACAGTTAAAAGAGTAAAAGTGGGGCTATGAACTCACCTTAGTCCAAAGCAATGCAAGAATCGATACTATCACAACTAGCATCGGGCAAAGAAATAAAGTAATATCAAGTGGGGCATCGCTTAACGACGAAAGAGTACAGGCATAACGGCTCATCATCGGCTCAACCTAGTAGTGTACGACTTATCTCAGAATATGTATTGTAAAGTAAATGAGTTTTCAAAAGATAAGTGTTTTAGTTTTCGTGGATTACTTGCATCGATGATTTACAAAAACGTTTAGTGTCATTACTCGTAAGAAAAGTTTGGTATTACGTTTTTGGAAACAAAGCTTAATATTATTGTCTCATGTGGTGGCAAGAAATTAAAGACTCGACATGTAACTCACGCCAAATATAACTCACACCAGAGTGTAATGTATATCCCAATACATTATAAGGAATAGTCAAGAAGTATTGACCGAGACTCAAGAACACACACTAAAGAAATAAGACATATAAAAGAAATTAAACAGGTAAAGATCAATTAGCACGTAAGTAACAAGTACGTAACTGATAGAGTTTCAGGCATTTACCCGATAATCCCAGATAGTTTAGATGAGGTCAATTTGGTTTATAAGAAAACTCTAATTAGTAATTAAGGTTTCATAATTTAACAACATGTGTCTAGGTTCTTGTCGGGTTTCATAAAAATAAAAGGTTTTCAAATGAATGTATATGTTTGAAAAGTTTAATAATATTCGGCATGATGCATCCGTTTATACAACATTTCCAAGTCAATATACTTTAATAAAACTAGATTTTTCAATATCATATTTCCCGAAAAATTTTCAATTTAACACACGTACTCGTGTTTGTTAATCCAATCACGTTACAAAAATAGTTAAAACCAAATAGTAATTGTAAATAAATCCAATTTTTAGATTATTAATTAGTTATCCGGTTTCGTAACCCATTATTAGTTTAATAAGTGTCAATTGAATATTTTAGATCCGTTACGAGCCTAACATATTATATTCGTCACCCGTCCAATATGTTTAGTCCGATATGTATTCAATCGTTAGTCAAAATCAAATTCTCAAAAGTATTAGTCTCGTCATGTATTGTACATGTAACCCAAATCCTATTTAATAACTCAACTTATCCGAAACTTTCCAAATGAGCTAATATGTCAAGCAAATAAACATGTTAGTTCGTTAACTCGAGTAGTCGCAAGTTAATTAGCAATTTTAACACTTTGAACATACAAGACCAAACCAATAATTCCAACAGAATAATCCAAGCCAAGGCTTTAACAAAATGGTTATAAATTTTAATTCTTGAACAAGTGTAATATATTTTTACGGAGTATTATACATTATGAAAATAGTTAGCATTTCTTAAATGACAATGTCGATTTTATGAAAATAAAAGATATATATACTCGTATATTGTTACTCTTCACAATACACCTATAATGAAACCTAAATAAGAATTGCTTTTTAGTGTGCATTGGGTTTCTTAGTTTACCGAAATCAAACAGGCCCAATATCAAAATAAGCTTAACTCAAATAAGAAATAAGCAAAAGCCAATTCTAAATAAGCAGGTCCATAGCAACCAGTTGCTTCGCGAGCATCGCATCAAGGCATAAACGGGCTAACTACTTGACCCTAGATTAAGTAGACTTAAACAATTATTACTTCACCATGCTAACAGACCCGAGAACAACAATAAATTACCCAAGACTTGAACCAAGTCTGTGACTCGTAATCACAATCCGATTCCTAACAGGGTTCAAATTCAATTCGACACCAATATTTATAACATCTTGAACAATGATGCTGGAAATAAAACTATAACAACTAAAATAACATCTAACGAGTACAAATCCAAATCAAAACCGTGATATGAACCGGGTATAAACTGACTAGAATCCAAAATGAATCAACAAGCCCTCGCCTAAGAAGTTCTTACCACACGAAGATATATCACACGAAACCAGTGACCAAAAAGCAATGCAACAAAACAGTCCCAACTGATCCGAGACCTAACCGGGTCGTACAGCCCGACCCGACCACGATTTCGTTAAACCGACTCGTTTACCACACGAAACTATTAACACGTCATTTTGTTTTGTTTAACACTCAATTTCATTACAGAAAATCGTTTCCAAAACTTGTTTTAGTTTTAAATTCCACGAAAGTTTTAACACAAGATTAAGATAAAACAAATGTGGGTCTTGGCTTACCATCGAAACCAGAAAGAAAAAGAGACGAGAAAAAGAGGTGGTGACAGCCGTGGCGGCTGTGGTGGCGAGATACAATGTCGGGTTGTGGTGCCCTATCCGAACCAAACGAGCCTCAATCATCCTTCTTATACCAGGGGTCATAAACACGAGGGTGGTGGAGTTAGTGGTGGCTCGAAGTGATGATGGTGGTGGCTGTTTTGAAGGTGACGGCTGAAGCAGGAAGGAGAGGAGAGATATTTAGGTTTAGGGTTAGGGTAAAAGTGAGGAATGTGTGTTTAGGTTAGTCTTTTATATAAATGAGAAATTACAACTTGCAACCTTTAAAGATTTTGAGTGTGTCGAGTGGGGAACTTCAAGTCCAGGGACCGTACACGAAATTTTGTCAAACTTTTATGAATTAACACTCGGAACATTCACTCGTGCTAAATAAAAATTCTCCAAGACTTTTAACTTGCGCATATATTTTTAGAATTATTTTTCCGTTAAAAATCACCATCAATTCGCATATCTTTAATAAAAATGATAGAAATCATGATAAAAAGTATATTAGGTTTATACTAGTGCCAGTCCGCGTTGTGCTAAATTCTCACGTATCACGAGATAACTTTCTCGTTCTCGATCCAAATAGGCTCTGAAAACAGGAGTGAAACTTAGCAACATAATTACTATAGTTGATTATTAAAATTTGTTTGAAATTTTACGGGGTGTTATATCCCCTTTCCAATACTGCATAAATTAATGGTCCTTTACCTTCACTCAGTGAAATAAAGCCATTAGCTGAACAATGTAAAGTTATAAAATATTTTGAAACATTCTTATCGGACATCAAACTTTTGGAACGTGAAATTGAAATCAATTCTGAAATAAAAGTTGAACATTTTCAATCGCCTCAAGCGCGAGCCCAAAGAGATATTTTTCAGAAAAGAATTTTACCTCATGTCCGAAATTTGAAAAATTGTGCAATATATTGGGAAAGGGATTTTCACAAGGAACTGGGACTTATGAATAGAGTTTTCGAACAAACAGAAACATCGATTTCAAATACAAAACGTAAAAAGAAAATGTTAAGAAAAGATGTTGATCGACTCTTGGAAGATGTAATCTGTGCTGATACCATTAATGTTGTGTTATTACATTTTGTTGCATATGCATTTGATTATATCACTGCTGATTCTGTTGATTCTGTTGAAAATACCGATAATGTGTCACAAATCAAATCTTTAAAAATTGAAAATGAGAGTTTGTTAATCGAGCTTTCAAATGCAAAATGTCGTCTTCAATGGTGTCAAAAAGATTGTCAAAATCGAGAATTCGCTTTGCAAAACAAAATCAACCTGTTGCATACCAAAACTCTTAATCCAAAACTTGAGCAACTGGATGATGAAAACGTGCCTTTAAAATGTCAAATTTCAAAATATGAACAAGAAATTTCAAAAGTTAAAACGGAATATGGTGTCATATTTGATTTACTTAAAAAGACTCGTGCTCAAGCGTCAAAAGATGCTGATGATCATCTTGCATACGTCAAAGATGTTTTAGGAAGTAATCGAAAAATTAGCTCTGACAATCAAGATTTGTTACACACTATTCATGACTTAAAAGCAGAGTTGGTGAAACTTAAAAAAGATAGGAATAGTAACACAGCAGTAACTGCACCTAGACATATTCAAATTGACTCTAGAACATCTAATGACAAACCACAAGAAACTAATGTGCTTCCCTCTACTGAAACAGGAATAGTTGCCTCTTTTCCCAATGCCTGCACTTCACAGCCTAGAAGCAATACAAGGAAGAATAGGAAGTTGCTATGTAAGAAAAGAACAATAATGACCTCTGAAGTAGAAGAACACCTTAGGACTTTGAATAAAACTCAAGTTGCACCTACTTTAGATATTGTGTCTGACAAATGTAATGAACAAAGTGATGTAATGAATGCTGAATCTTTAAGTACTTTAAATGTTAAGTTTGAAGCTTCTTGTGTTGGTTGTCGTAAAAGTATGTCTTCTGGTTGTCATGACAAATGTGTTGCTAAAACTATTTTATCTCGGAAGCGGAACATTAGAAAACGGAATACCTCTAGGCCCACTAATGCTTCTAAGTCTGTGCTAGGTAAACCACCCTCTAGTGTTCCGACTACGATCATTGATGTACCAATAGTAACCCCTACACCTCATAGGAAGAACTTATCGCCTAGTGCATTTACTAAGACCAAAGCTAAGACTAGTTAGAGATGGCAGAAATGGTTACATAATACACTTGGCTTTAAATGGATACCTAAAATCATAGACATGTGTGTTTCAACTATAACTGCTTCGGAACCCTCTAACTCTTCGGGTTCCACATCTACTTCTATTCCATCTGTGTCGTCTGTGTGTAATGCATGTGATACAGATCATCCTCTGTATTGTTGATAGCGGCTGTTCCCGACATATGACAGGCAATCTCAAACTGTTATCAAACTTTGTTTCAAAGTTCATTGGCACTGTCAGGTTCAGGAATGATCACTTCGCATCTATCATGGGCTACGGAGATTACATCAATGGTAACATCGAAATTAGTAGGGTTTATTATGTGGAAGGTCTCGGTCATAATCTCTTCTCAGTTGGTCAATTTTATGATGGAGATTTGGAAGTTGCTTTTAGGGAGAAAACTTGTTTCATTCGTGATCTACATGGAAACGATCTTATGTCTGGTACCCGCACATCACGTCTTTACACAATCTCAATGCAAGACATGATCGCTTCATCTCCTATCTGTCTACTCTCAAAGGCAACATCTACAAAATCTTGGCTATGGCATCGTCGACTCTCACATTTAAACTTTCAAACCATAACTAATCTTGCACGATACAAACTTGCTGAAGGTCTCCCAAGATTTTGGTATTCTAAAGATCACCTTTGCTCAGCTTGTGAACAAGGGAAAAGCACTCGTGCTCACTTTCCTTCAATGATGTGCTTCATCTTCTTCACATGGATTTGTGTGGCCCGATGCGCGTGCAGACGATTAATGGCAAATGCTACATCTTGGTAATTGTGGATGACTAGTCAAGATGGACTTGGGTTTATTTTCTTCGAAGTAAAGATCAAGCTCCACAGATGATCATCACCTTTCTCACGAAAATTCAAGTTTAGCTCCGGAACACAGTCAGACAAATCAGAACCGACAAAGGAACTGAATTTGTGAATCAAACTCTTCGTGCATTTTATGAGAAAGTGGGAATTGAGCATCAAACATCAATTGTACGAACACCGAAACAAAACGGAGTTGTTGAAAGACGAAATCGTACATTAGTGGAAGCTGCAAGAACGATGTTTGTAACACCCCCAAAAATCTTAATGACAGCGGAAGACTAATTCGGGTGTTACTTGAATGGAGATCATAGTCAATAATTATAGAAAACGACTCGAAAGAGACGTTTTATTAAAATAGTTATCATTCATCGAAAACTCATAGTTTGTTACAAAACATTGTAAATAGATCAAGTGTTTTTCCCAAAAGAAAGATCATGAGTTTGAAAGAAATGATAACTTTTATGTTTTACACCACCAGATGAGCCTTGCCATGCCCCGTTCCGCACCTTGGTCATAATCTTCACTGATTACCTGATATAACATGCTTAAAAAGGTCAACAAAAATTGTTGAGTGAAGTCCATAGGTTTAAAATAAGTTGAACACAAGTATAAGATCATGATCATTGTAAACTAACAATATCATAAGAAAAATCACAGATTATTATGCGCTAAGCTCATGAAACCATGACTCAACTGCATACACCGAATTACCAGTGTACGAAAGTATGCCCCAAAGGAGGTAATAGCCAATTACCTAAAGAAATTCGATATGGTGCGCCCCGGTTATTTCTCTATAACCAAAACGGGGTTCGTTAATCCCCATAGTACTATTCACGATATCTACGTTCACTCGCGGTGACTAATGGTTCATGATCAGGGGACTTGTGGCTAACAACTTAGGCAGTACCAATAATCAAGAGGATCAAGCATTTATGAAAAACCTTGTGTTCTAGTTTAGAGCATGTATCTCCCTCGCGGGGTTTGTAAAAATAAAGTAAAAGCGAGGCTATGAACTCACCTTGATAATAATGCACACGCACAAAAAGATCAAGCACAATGTAGCGGAGGTTCCAACTCGAAACCTAAAATGATGAGATGGCGAGTCTCAGTAATGAGCATTTTGGTTAGCGACCAAAATAATAGAGCATTGAATATTCTTATTCAATAGATCATTGGATTGTCCAATCCAATAGTGTGCGATCGTGATTAACGTTTTAAGTTAATTTATGTGCTACATTGCCTTAATTAATTATCCTCACTTACGCATAAGTGAAATGTTCCCCCGTTGTGATCTTAATAGATTTGTTGAATATTTTAACGTATTTAGATTCCCCGAGTATTTTATCGAAATAAGTATATTTTTACATATACTTCGTTATTTTCTAATATTTACATATACATTTATACATTAAATAAGTTTATCGTTATTCGAAAATATTACGCTCATGTGATCAAAATATTTATTTTTACGAGGCTATAATGAAATCATAAGTTTTGCTAAACTTTTTCCGAATTTACACTTTTTATCCTCGAGTTACAAAAAGTACGAGTTTAGTCCTTGGACTTTTAGAAAATGACACTTTCCACCCGAATTATATTTCATACCAAAACTTTCAGAAATGACAACTTTAACCCTTGGTAAAACTGAATTTACAAAAACAGCCCTCCAAGTTTATTTTTATACGTTTTAAACTTTAACTTTTCCAATGTACACTTTTCACCCTAAACTTTAATTATAACTAGTTTAGGCTAATTACACATTCGGTCCTTGTGGTTTTCAAGCATGTTCAAGCACGTATATATACCCCTTTTACTTTCGAAAAAATGCATATTGGTCCCTTAACTTTTCATGCATGTTTATATACGTAATATATGAACCTTTAACTTTTTAAATGTTACGCTTTTAACCCGAAATTCATTTGTTTTGCAAATTTGGTCCGAAATACTTTTGAAATAAACGAAAACTTTGTGTAACTAGTACAAACTTATTCCTAGCTTATTTCTTTAGCTTATTAGCTTATTTTTATCATATTGGGCCGGGTTGGGCTTTACTTGGACAAGTTGTGGGCTTAATGGGCTTTATCATAGTTTTTGCGTATAACCTGAGGGCGTACGAGTGGCTCTAAGGTTTTTAAGAGATTATTGTAACTTGTTTTCGACATGAGATACGTGTAACTGGTGGGTCACTAGGTTGCATGGTGCGTTTAACTTTTCGACATGTGATACAACATATAAAACTCAAGTGCGCTAATGAAATGAGTTGGGAAATGATACGAGTTTGGTGAGGACTTACAATCACTCGAATGGAGTGGAGACGAAAGCAACAAGATGAGCTAACGAGAGTGCTAGCAAGACCCGTGTTCTCCTTATAATACTACCCGCTTGCTTATGTTACGCAAGTTCCTTAACCCTTGCTTCTATTCGATACCCTTTTGCTCTTCTTAGACAACCACGGTGGACGATTTCTTTACTAGTGAGTGAGAGTGAGTTGTGGAGAGTTGAAGGTAAGATGTATTTTTGAGTTTGTGTCAAGTCTTGAGGTAGGTATTTAAAGGAGAAAGAAGCATGGCATTTTCATTATTTTACTCCCAAATTGTCTAAGTTCTAGGCCTAATAGTCATGTGTTCCTTTTGTTTTGAGCGTGCAAGAGTGGCAGCAAGAGGTTGGGAGGCATGATCTTGCCTAGTCGAATCATAGCAAACATATTATCCCATGGTTTATAAGGTCAATGGGTGGTCAAAGGGACATTAGGGTGTTGTTTAATATATGTTTAGGGTGGCTAGTTTTGATCTTTGTCTCCCTTTCTTACATCCACACGCAACACATAGGATCCAAGAGAAGTGTTCTAAATTTTTGTTTTGGTTTGGTTTGGGTTTCCTTACTTGACCGGTTACAAAGAAAGAAGGCACAAAAAAAATGTTAACTGCAAGATTATTAGTTAGTCATGGGCTTTGGGGGTTTAATTCGTTAGACGAGGCCCAGAAATAAACAAAAGATGGGAGTTGGGCTCCCTTAGTTGGTGCGTGAGCTAAGCCAAGGCCCAAAGGAATGATGGTGTAGCTTTGGGTCCGGTTACGAGGCCCATTTATATGTCGGGTTGAGTCACGAGGTGGTATAAAGTCCAATGAGTTCCGAGGCCCAATACGAATTTTAATATATTTTTATTATAATTAAATTCGTATTTCTAGAAATTTTTACGTATTCGTTACGTATTTTAGGATTATCAGGATAGTGGGGAAATTTATTTAGATCACAACGGTATCTTTTATGAACGCTCAAGCTGCGTTGATCATGCATATGCCAAATGATATGCAAATGTGATGTTTAGAAAATTTCATGACGAAATAGATCGTGTTTAATTCCTGATTAAAGCGTTAAGTACATTGAAATTTTCCGGGAGCTTACAGTACCTACCCCTTAAGAGAACCGCGTCCCGCGGTTAAACTCGCAGAGGCTGTCATGGGTGATCTAGATGAACAGGTGGGGATACTTGGAACGCATTACATCCTCGCGCTCCCAGGTGAACTCCGCACCTCGTTTCTTATGATTCCATCGAACTTTAACGATAGGAATGCGGCTTTGCTTAAGCCTCTTAACTTCTCTATCCATGATCTCGACGGGTTCTTCGACAAAGCTAAGTTTGTCATTGAGCTGGATGTCCTTGAGTGGTACGACTAGAGTTTCATCCGAAAGACACTTCTTAAGATTTGAGACATGGAACGTGTCATGTACTCGGCTAAGTTCTTCGGGAAGATCAAGTTTATATGCCACTGGACCAATTCTTTGAAGAATTTTGAATGGTCCGACGTATCGAGGTTTGAGCTTTCCTCATTTTCCAAATCTGACCATCCCTTTCCAGGGTGATACTTTGAGCATTACACGGTCTCCGACTTGGAATTCCATTGGTTTTCTTCGAACATCTGCGTAGCTCTTTTGTCTATCTCGAGCTGCTTGCA
This sequence comes from Chrysanthemum seticuspe, assembly GCA_019973895.1. Taxonomy (NCBI): domain Eukaryota; kingdom Viridiplantae; phylum Streptophyta; class Magnoliopsida; order Asterales; family Asteraceae; genus Chrysanthemum; species Chrysanthemum seticuspe. The sequence goes on from BPTQ01000008.1 coordinate 53,252,345, forward strand.
ATCTTTGCCGAATTTGCATTATCTTTTCTGTTGTCTCTTGGACAATTTCGGGGCCTGTAAGTTGTACTTCTCCAACTTCCGCCCAGCAAACTGGCGATCGGCATTTTCTTCCATAGAGTGCTTCAAAAGGAGCAGCTTTAATGCTGGCGTGATAACTGTTATTGTAAGAGAATTCAGCCAGAGGTAAGTGCTTATCCCATCCTTTTCCGAAATCAATCACACATGCTCTTAGCATGTCTTCCAGAGTTTGGATCGTTCTTTCACTTTGTCCATCTGTTTGAGGATGGTACGCGGTACTCATATCTAAGTTGGTACCCATGGCTCTTTGAAGCGTTTGCCAAAATCTTGAGGTGAATCGGCTATCACGGTCAGATATGATAGAGATTGGTACACCGTGAAGAGAAACAATCTCTTTGATGTACAGTCTAGCGAGTGTAATTATCTCGTCGTTCTCCTTGATTGGCAAGAAATGAGCGGACTTTGTAAGACGGTCTACAATAACCCAAATGGTGTCAAAACCATTAGAAGTTTTTGGCAACTTTGTGATGAAGTCCATTGTGATTCTTTCCCATTTCCACATAGGAAGTTCTGGTTGAGTTAGCAATCCAGATGGCTTTTGATGTTCAGCATTAACTTTCAAGCATGTCAAACATTTACTGGCGTATACAGCGATATCAGCCTTCATATTAGGCCACCAGTACAAAAGCTTTAGATCTTGATACATCTTGTTGGGACCAGGATGTATGGAATACTTCGATTTATGTGATTCATGCATGATGAGTTCTCGGATACCTCCAAAGAGTGGAATCCAACTTCGATTCTTGAAACATAGCGTTCCGTCTGATCTCTTCACAAATCCATTCTCATTCTCCGGCATGCCATAAATCTTCTCATTCGGCCTATTTTCTTCCTTAAGGGCTTTGATCTGAGCTTCAAGAATTTTCGATGGTAGGGGTGAATTGATTACCATTCCCAATGATCTCACTCTAAGTGGCTTAGGGCGATCTTTTCTGCTCAAGGCATCGGCAACAACGTTTGCCTTTCCAGGATGATAACGGATCTCGCAGTCATAATCACTAAGCAATTCGAGCCAGCGACGTTGACGCATATTCAGTTCCTTTTGATCTAAGATGTGTTGAAGACTTTTGTGATCAGTGTACACTATACATTTGGTTCCGTACAGATAATGTCTCCATAATTTGAGTGCAAATACCACGGCGCCAAGTTCTAGATCGTGAGTAGTATAATTCTTCTCATGAGTTTTGAGTTGTCGTGATGCATAAGCAATCACCTTGTTCTTTTGCATGAGAACAGCGCCTAAACCCATGTGTGAAGCATCACAATATACTACAAAATCTTCGGCTCCTTCCGGTAGTGCCAAGATAGGTGCTTCGCAAAGTTTGTTCTTTAGGAGTTGAAAAGCTGATTCTTGATCGTCTCCCCATTCGAATTTCTTCGTTTTCTGGGTTAACTCGGTCAATGGTTTAGCTATTTTCGAGAAACCTTCGATGAATCTTCGATAATAACCAGCAAGTCCTAAGAATTGACGAATTTCAGTGGGGTTAGTGGGTACTGGCCAATTCTTAACAGATTCAATCTTTGCGGGATCCACATGGATTCCTTCCCTATCGATCACATGACCAAGAAATTGGACTGTCTCAATCCAAAAGTCACACTTGGAAAACTTTGCGTACAATTTTTCATCCTTGAGTAACTTCAGGACAGTCTTTAGATGTTCCGCATGTTCTTCTTTATTACGAGAGTAGATAAGAATATCGTCGATGAACACAATGACGAATTTATCCAGATATGGTTTGCAGACTCTATTCATGAGGTCCATAAATACAGCAGGTGCATTAGTTAAACCGAATGGCATTACTTGGAATTCATAATGGCCATATCGAGTTCTAAATGCGGTCTTGGGTATATCTTCTTCTCTTACCCGTAACTGATGATATCCAGATCTTAAATCAATCTTCGAGTATACACTCGAGCCTTGTAACTGATCAAACAGATCATCAATTCTTGGTAAGGGATAGCGGTTTTTGATTGTGAGCTTGTTCAATTCTCTATAATCGATACACATCCGGAATGATCCATCTTTCTTCTTAATGAATAATACCGGTGCTCCCCAGGGTGAGGAACTTGGTCTAATGAATCCTTTCTCAGATAGCTCTTCTAGTTGTTTGGATAACTCTTGCATTTCTGAGGGCGCTAAACGGTACGGTGCTCGTGCTACAGGAGTAGATCCAGGAATAAGATCGTTTTGAAATTCGACTTGTCGAGCAGGTGGGAGTCCAGGCAAATCTTCTGGAAACACCTCAGGAAATTCCTTGATTACAGGTACATCCTCTAGTCGTTTCTCTTCCGACTTCTTTTCCGTTACTTGAGCTAAGAAGGCATAACATCCTTTTTCCATGTACTTTATCGATTTCGCACAAGATATGATACTTAAGTACTTTCTACTCTGATCTCCTTGGATGACTAAGGTTTCACCGTTGATCGGGATATGAACGGTTTTCTCGTCACAAACAATCCTAGCACGGTGTTTGGACAACCAATCCATGCCAATTACGACATCGAAACTTCCAAGTTTGATTGGCAAAAGATCTATGAGGAACGAGTGTTCTTGAAATAGAATAGGACAATTACGGATTACGGTGTTGGTTCCTATTATTTTCCCATCGGAAAGTTCTATCTCATAAGTTGTATCTAAGGCGATTGGGGATATTTCAAGTAATGGTGCAAAAGTAGTAGATACAAAACTCTTATATGCTCCAGAATCAAACAAGATTTTTGCAGAATGATTGTTAAGAGAATACGTACCCGTCACAATGTCAGGGTTCAACAGTGCATCTCCATCTCCTAGCATGTACACTCTTGCACGCGCATTGTTTGTTTGGACGACATTTGACTTTGGGCATTGACTCTTGAAATGACATGGTTCTCCACATCCATAGCAGTTCATGTTTGTCACAGTGTTGCCTCTTCCAGGGTTTCGGCAATGCTTACCTTGATGACCTACCTTGTTGCACTTATCGCACTTCACAGTACAAGGTCCAGAATGGTGCATCAAACACATGTTACACTGGGGATGTGGTCCTACATACCCTTTTCCAGCAGTGGGTGCAGCATAAGCCCTTGCGGCTTCTTGCCTTCGGTTTTGCCGATTGTGATGTTGGTTTCTGTTGCGGTGATACTGGTTGTTGTTGTTTCGATTGTTGTTGTTGGACCGATGGTGGTTGGAATTTGAGGTTTTCTGATCATCAAGCTTTCTTTTGTTGTCACTTGAGCCTTGTGCATTTGCAAGCTTTAGTATTGGTTCCATAAGGCGGTGGGATACAATGACAACTTCTTCAACAGTTTTTGGCTTCGAAGCGATGACATCTCCTTCGATGCTTCGAGGTAAACCTCCGATCAAAGCTTCCAAAAGCTTTTCATTGGTGGGAAACAAATGAGGACATAGAGCTCTCAGCTCATGGAATCTCTTGAAGTATGTCTTGAGATCATTACCTTTAGCAGCCAAGTGGTAATACTCATCTTCGAGTTTCTTGATCTCAGTTCTCGGGCAATACTGTTTCATCAACAGTTGTTTCGGATCTGACCATGAAATCTTACAAGCTTCTTCCATTCCAATTGGTTGAGCATGGCCTTTCCACCAAGATAACGCATCTTCTAACAAAGTTCCAGTCGCAAACTTGACTTTGCAATCATCTGTGCAGTCACTTAGCAGAAATACAGTCTCGGTTCTATCAAACCAATGAAGTAAACCAATAGCACCTTCAGTGCCCTTGAAGAATGTCGGCTTGCAGTTCATGAACTCTTTGTAACTACACTTGCGAGTTACAGTGGACTCACTTTGATTTGTTGGAGTGTTAGTTGCATTTGAGTTTGCCATTTCAATAAGACGTGCAGCTTCTGTGGCACGATTCTCTTCAGCAATGCGAGCAGCTTCAGCCTCACGTGCTGCTTGAGCGACACGCTCAGCTTCAGCCTCTCGAGCAATTCGGGCGTTCTCAGCTTCTCTTGCAATTTCGGCTTCTCTTGCGATCTCAGCTTGCCTTGCGATCTCAGCCTCTTTTGCAATCTCCGCTTGCCTTGCAATTTTAGCTTCACGTGCCTCTTGGGCAATTCGTTCAGCTTCAACGCGTTCAGCTTCGGCTCTAGCAGTATCAGCGACATGTTGTGCTATAGCTGCGCTAACACTTTCAGCGACCATTTTCTGAATAGCTGCGGGAGTGATGGTGGATGAGGTAGCTTTCTTCTTGACCATTTTTCTAAAATTTTCAAGAATAAATACCAAGATTAAGAAATTATCGATCGATGATAAAACTGATTTCATATTATAAATATCATAATAGTCCAGATTACCACTTTAAATTAATGATATGATATGAATATGATTTTTCTCAACAAATCATAATATATGTATAAGGACATAAGGATCGGTTCGGCATACATTACCGAGGAATAATATCATAACATCAGAATATAAGAAATACAACCATTGGATACATGGAATACATCATTACATAGTATTGTTCACAACCATAGGTTACATCATCATAATTCTTGTTCCAAGGTTACAAACCAAAAAGATACAAGCCTTAATGCCTCATATGGCGGCTTTATGATACATACTAAGATAAAGATGACTAGGATTTACGCATCTCCCGATGCGTCATCCTGACGACGACGAATCTCCTCAACCATGGCTGTCAAGTCTCGGATCTACTGCTCACGGGCTCGATCTCTCGCCTCGAGGTCATCAATCCTCTCCTCCAGAATAGCAGTGTGAGCATGAGCGGATGCAAGTTCGTGATGCAGGACTCTCTCTCGACCTAAGGCAGTCTCTCTCAAAGTACTAGCATCTCGGATAGTAGTCTCCAATCTCTGAGTCAATCGGTTAACGGCCTCTCTCGCCTCCACAATCTGGGTACTCATCATATCAAACACAATCTCAATGGAGTAGCGACCTATCACGAGGTTTTCGACTTCTTCCTCCAAGCTCTCTATCCTAACCAGTGGAACCTCATCATAATGTGCCATAAGCTCATTCAACTGGTCTTCGTGCCTGATAAGTCTCGTAGCCAACAGAGGGATAGTGTGGTGTACCGGTTCACCGGTAACAGGCAGAACTGGAGCTGATGCAGTAGTTGAGCTTTCTCCAAGCTCAAACGAACTAGGTGCTCCCTCCTCTTCTCTCCAACGTCGAAGTAAAGGTATCAAGAATGACCATCGCCTAGCACCGGATTTCTTCCTTGGTCCGGTCTCATTATCCACTTGAGTAGGCATGTCAGGATCAGATGGTGATGGTGAATAGCACTTAATGCAAAGCGGTAAAAGTGGCTCACTAAAAGTGTCCAAAGGAGGTGATGTTGTAGGTGGTGATGAAACAGGAACAGTAGTGGTCTGATGGTAGAACACAGTAAGTGGCAGTGGTGGTGAAGTAGCAGTAGGTGGAACAGCAGGTGAAACTGGTGATGACTGAGCGGGTGGTGACTGAGCTGATGGTGACTGAGCTGGTGGCATCACATGAGTCATAGTGATGGATCGCACACGCTTCCTAGCGGTGCGTTTGAAGGTCTTTCCTTTAGGATGCAGTCTATAAGGTACCCCAAACGGCTCAGGTTCATTTGGCTTAAGAACACGGATCCTACGTCGACGACGACGGATAGCTCGGGAAGATGATCTAGAAGAATCTGATGAAGTAGAGTCAGTGCTTTCTGATGACTTGGATGATCCATCATCCACAGCAACATCTGAAGCAGGTAGCCATTGCTGCGACTCATTGTACTGATCTAGGGTCATGGAAGCAAAAGCATTGTACTCTTGAGGATGAGCAGTCATAGCTGGAGCAGTAGGAGTTCGGGCAACTTCACCTTCCTCAAAAGGTTCAGTTTCGTCCGATACAGTAGCTGGTATGACAAGACTGGGATGAGCTGGCATAGTGACAGTCGTAGAGGACATGGTATCTTCCATCTCGGTGTCTGAGGACAAAACAACTGGGTGGGATGCAGACATGGTACTGTAACAACCCATAAATTAATGTAAGTAAATGCCAAATAATATAATTATTTTAGTTAGCTACACATATTTGCCAAGCAAATCTCCATGCCTAACTAAAATGAATGCAATTTACTTATGATCTAGTGATGCATCAATCCTAATGCATAGAGCGGTCACGGAAGGGCGTAAGGCAGTGGTGTAAAATAGTCCCGTTTTAAAAGTGCGGTTATAGTCCAAATGTTTTTGAAAAAACTCTTTGGTTCTCTATAACCTTGGCTCTGATGCCAATCTGTAACACCCCCAAAAATCTTAATGACAGCGGAAGACTAATTCGGGTGTTACTTGAATGGAGATCATAGTCAATAATTATAGAAAACGACTCGAAAGAGACGTTTTATTAAAATAGTTATCATTCATCGAAAACTCATAGTTTGTTACAAAACATTGTAAATAGATCAAGTGTTTTTCCCAAAAGAAAGATCATGAGTTTGAAAGAAATGATAACTTTTATGTTTTACACCACCAGATGAGCCTTGCCATGCCCCGTTCCGCACCTTGGTCATAATATTCACTGATTACCTGAGATAACATGCTTAAAAAGGTCAACAAAAATTGTTGAGTGAAGTCCATAGGTTTAAAATAAGTTGAACACAAGTATAAGATCATGATCATTGTAAACTAACAATATCATAAGAAAAATCACAAGTATAAGATCATGATCATTGTAAATAAGTTGCCATGCCCCGTTCCGCACCTTGGTCATAATCTTCACTATTCACGATATCTACGTTCACTCGCGGTGACTAATGGTTCATGATCAGGGGACTTGTGGCTAACAACTTAGGCAGTACCAATAATCAAGAGGATCAAGCATTTATGAAAAACCTTGTGTTCTAGTTTAGAGCATGTATCTCCCTCGCGGGGTTTGTAAAAATAAAGTAAAAGCGAGGCTATGAACTCACCTTGATAATAATGCACACGCACAAAAAGATCAAGCACAATGTAGCGGAGGTTCCAACTCGAAACCTAAAATGATGAGATGGCGAGTCTCAGTAATGAGCATTTTGGTTCGCGACCAAAATAATAGAGCATTGAATATTCTTATTCAATAGATCATTGGATTGTCCAATCCAATAGTGTGCGATCGTGATTAACGTTTTAAGTTAATTTATGTGCTACATTGCCTTAATTAATTATCCTCACTTACGCATAAGTGAAATGTTCCCCCGTTGTGATCTTAATAGATTTGTTGAATATTTTAACGTATTTAGATTCCCCGAGTATTTTATCGAAATAAGTATATTTTTACATATACTTCGTTATTTTCTAATATTTACATATACATTTATACATTAAATAAGTTTATCGTTATTCGAAAATATTACGCTCATGTGATCAAAATATTTATTTTTACGAGGCTATAATGAAATCATAAGTTTTGCTAAACTTTTTCCGAATTTACACTTTTTATCCTCGAGTTACAAAAAGTACGAGTTTAGTCCTTGGACTTTTAGAAAATGACACTTTCCACCCGAATTATATTTCATACCAAAACTTTCAGAAATGACAACTTTAACCCTTGGTAAAACTGAATTTACAAAAACAGCCCCCCAAGTTTATTTTTATATGTTTTAAACTTTAACTTTTCCAATGTACACTTTTCACCCTAAACTTTAATTATAACTAGTTTAGGCTAATTACACATTCGGTCCTTGTGGTTTTCAAGCGTGTTCATGCACGTATATATACCCCTTTTACTTTCGAAAAAATGCATATTGGTCCCTTAACTTTTCATGCATGTTTATATACGTAATATATGAACCTATAACTTTTTAAATGTTACGCTTTTAACCCGAAATTCATTTGTTTTGCAAATTTGGTCCGAAATACTTTTGAAATAAACGAAAACTTTGTGTAACTAGTACAAACTTATTCCTAGCTTATTTCTTTAGCTTATTAGCTTATTTTTATCATATTGGGCCGGGTTGGGCTATACGTGGACAAGTTGTGGGCTTAATGGGCTTTATCATAGTTTTTGCGTATAACCTGAGGGCGTACGAGTGGCTCTAAGGTTTTTAAGAGATTATTGTAACTTGTTTTCGACATGAGATACGTGTAACTGGTGGGTCACTAGGTTTCATGGTGCGTTTAACTTTTCGACATGTGATACAACATATAAAACTCAAGTGCGCTAATGAAATGAGTTGGGAAATGATACGAGTTTGGTGAGGACTTACAATCACTCGAATGGAGTGGAGGCGAAAGCAACAAGATGAGCTAACGAGAGTGCTAGCAAGACCCGTGTTCTCCTTATAATACTACCCGCTTGCTTATGTTACGCAAGTTCCTTAACCCTTGCTTCTATTCGATACCCTTTTGCTCTTCTTAGACAACCACGGTGGACGATTTCTTTACTAGTGAGTGAGAGTGAGTTGTGGAGAGTTGAAGGTAAGATGTATTTTTGAGTTTGTGTCAAGTCTTGAGGTAGGTATTTAAAGGAGAAAGAAGCATGGCATTTTCATTATTTTACTCCCAAATTGTCTAAGTTCTAGGCCTAATAGTCATGTGTTCCTTTTGTTTTGAGCGTGCAAGAGTGGCAGCAAGAGGTTGGGAGGCATGATCTTGCCTAGTCGAATCATAGCAAACATATTATCCCATGGTTTATAAGGTTAATGGGTGGTCAAAGGGACATTAGGGTGTTGTTTAATATTTGTTTAGGGTGGCTAGTTTTGATCTTTGTCTCCCTTTCTTACATCCACACGCAACACATAGGATCCAAGAGAAGTGTTCTAAATTTTTGTTTTGGTTTGGTTTGGGTTTCCTTACTTGACCGGTTACAAAGAAAGAAGGCACAAAAAAAATGTTAACTGCAAGATTATTAGTTAGTCATGGGCTTTGGGGGTTTAATTCGTTAGACGAGGCCCAGAAATAAACAAAAGATGGGAGTTGGGCTCCCTTAGTTGGTGCGTGAGCTAAGCCAAGGCCCAAAGGAATGATGGTGTAGCTTTGGGTCCGGTTACGAGGCCCATTTATATGTCGGGTTGAGTCACGAGGTGGTATAAAGTCCAATGAGTTCCGAGGCCCAATACGAATTTTAATATATTTTTATTATAATTAAATTCGTATTTCTACAAATTTTTACGTATTCGTTACGTATTTTAGGATTATCAGGATAGTGGGGAAATTTATTTAGATCACAACGGTATCTTTTATGAACGCTCAAGCTGCGTTGATCATGCATATGCCAAATGATATGCAAATGTGATGTTTAGAAAATTTCATGACGAAATAGATCGTGTTTAATTCCTGATTAAAGCGTTAAGTACATTGAAATTTTCCGGGAGCTTACAATGTTGATAAATGCAAAATTTTTAGATTACTTGTGGGCTGAAGCCGTGTCAACTGCATGCTACATTCAGAATCGTTCAATGATTACCAAACGCCACAACAAAACACCTTATGAGCTTATCCACAACCGTAAAACGAATCTCAAACACTTTCATGTATTTGGATCTCTTTGTTACCCAAATAATGATTGTGATAACTTTGGTAAGCTCAAAGCCAAAGCTGACATTGGAGTCTTTGTTGGATACTGTGAAAACTCTAAGGCTTACCGGATCTGGAATCGTCGTACAAGGGAGATTATGGAAACGATTCATGCAAACTTCGATGAGCTTACAGAAATGGCTTCTGAGCATAACAGCTTGGAACCCGGACATAACCGTCTAAACTTCCCCCAAACCCCATCATCAGCTGAACCAAGCTTACAGCTTACTCGTCAACAAATGGAACATCTCTTTGCTCCTCTGTTTAGCGATGATATTGATCAACGTGCTCTAGATGCATCAAATGTTTCCGCTGCTCAACCTGATAATAATCCAATCCATGATACACCTGCAACAACAACTACTGTTGAGGAAGAACCACCAATTGATTCTACAACAACAGTCGTACAAACCGCATCCAATGACGCTGAACCACCTGATGATCTTCTGAACAATAAAGTACCCCCACCTGCAGATTATGATCCAAATGCGTTCTTCAATCCGTTTGCTAATGAAACTGCCATACCTGATATTGCATAATCATCCACAAGCCATTTGAATCCTCCTAATATGCAGAATGTATACCAACATCAACCCTCCACACATCGTTGGACTAAAGATCATCCTCTTTCGAACATCATTGGAAACCCAAATCAACCAGTCGTAACTAGACAACGCCTTCAGACTGAAGGTGAACATTGCATTTATGCACTTACCGTTTGTCAATCTGAACCCAAAACATTAAAGAAGCAATGACTTACGACAACTGGATTGAATCGATGCAAGAAGAACTTAATCAGTTTAAATGTCTTGAAGTATGGGAATTGGTTGAAAAACCAACAGGTGTCTATGTTATTGGTCTGAAATGGATTTGGAAAAACAAGTTAGATGCTGAAGGTACGGTTATCAGAAATAAGTCACGTCTAGTGGCTAAGGGTTATAGACAAGAAGAAGGGATTGACTACGAGGAATCATTCGCACCGGTTGCTAGACTTGAGGCTGTACGGATTTTTCTGGCATTTGCGGCTCACATGAACATCACGGTCTTTCAGATGGATGTCAAAACCGCCTTTCTGAATGGTCAACTGAAGGAAACGGTATATGCTAGTTAGCTGGAAGGATTTGTTGATCCAGAGTTCCCTAATCACGTCTATAAACTGAACAAGGCTCTCTACGGTCTCAAACAAGCCCCTCGGGCGTGGTATGATAAGTTATCATCCTTTCTCCTTGCCAATAATTTCACCAAAGGATCGGTCGACCCAACACTTTTCATACAATATCACGGGGAACACATTTTAATCGTTCAAATTTATGTGGATGACATCATTTTTGGGTCAACACATCTAAAATACTCAAACGCTTTTTCAAAACTTATGAAAAAACATTTTGAAATGTCCATGATAGGTGAACTTACATTCTTTCTTGGATTGCAATTTCATCAATCACCCCGTGGTATTTTCCTAAGTCAGACCAAATATGCTCTTGAAATTTTAAACAAACATGGAATGCAAACCTGTTATACCTATGCCACACCAATGGCACATACTAAGAAACTGGATGCTGATTTGCATGGGAAATTGGTTAACCCTACCAAATACCGAAGCATTATTGGGTCTCTCATGTATCTAACAGCCAGTAGGCCTGACATTGTATTTGCTGTATATCTTTGCTCCCGTTATCAGTCGAGACCAACTGAAACTCACCTCTCTGAGGCTAAAAGAATCCTCTGATACATCAAGGGAACCATTAACTTGGGAATCTGGTATCTGAAGGATTCTGGTTTTGAACTAATAGCTTTTTCAGACGCTGATCACGCAGGTTGCTTAGATTCACGGAAAAGTACTTCAGGAGCTCTACAATTTCTTGGTGATAAACTGGTGTCATGGCAATCGATTAAGCAGGACTACACATCGCTGTCCTCAACCGAAGCAGAATATGTAGCCATGTCGGCGTATTGTGCTCAAGTCATTTAGATGAGAACACAACTCAAAGACTATGGTTACGTATTTGACAGAATCCTAATGTACTATGACAATCGAAGTGCTATTGCGATCTTGTGCAACTCTGTTCAACATTCGAAATTAAAGCACATCGATCTTCGATATCATTTCATCAAGGAGCATGTGGAAAAGGGTACCGTTGAATTATACTTTGTGGGTACTGAATACCAACTGGCAGACCTTCTCACCAAAGCCTTAGCTCCTGCTAGGTTTACTGAGTTGGTCCACCGGATTGGTATGCGGTGTTTGACTCCAGCAATCTTTTAAGGAGTGAATATTCAAATCACTAATCTGCTAAACATAAGATTATTAGCACAGCTCCCCAGCAGCGGCGCCAAAATTTGATCGGTCCCAAACAGTCAGGTTTATTACACAAGTCAACCACTTGTGAATGGTCAACCGTAATAAAAGTCAAACAGTCTAAAACCAAAGCAATTAAGTCCAGGAGAGTCTAGTGTTTCCCCGGGTCGTTAAGTCCCAACGAGCTGTGCTATTGAATAGCTAAACGTGTAGTGATCGGGTGATATTGAACAGGAAAGGGGTTAATGATAATACTAGATGACAAAGGAAAAATCTGAGAAAGAAAATTAAAAAGCTAAATTATGTTAAATAAATGCTATCACTATTTTTAAAGTTGGATTTTCTTGATTTTTCTTTTATAAATTTGAATTAAAAACTAATTTTAAACTTTAAAACTAAATTAAAATACTAAAAATTATGAAATTAAAGAGGAAAATTGTGAAAAAGCTTATGTGAAAAACAGAACTGAGTGTGCACAGGGCAGTTTTCAGCTTAAACAACAGCTTATTGAAAAAGCTTATGTGAAAAACAGAACTGAGGATCTCAAGACCACCAGCTGAACTATCTCAAGACCAAGTTTCAGCCATTACCAAGCTAAAATGAAGCTTGTGCAGGGCCTGCAAGTTGCATGCACACAACTCAGTGTATGCTGAGTGTGCACATGGCAGTTTTCAGCTTATTGAGCAGCTGATTTAGAGCTTATGGAGATTTACTAAAATTCCACAAAAATCACTTTTAAACACTTGACCAACTGAAGTTAATTGTCCCAGAATTTCAATTAAATTGTATCAGAAATGAATCCATGAAAAATCCAGAAAGTTTGGTGAAAAACGGATTTTCCAACTTTTGACTTTTGAAACAGAAATTGCATTTGACCAAAATGAGTTTTGATTCAATGTTATGAACTGAATGTGATGTAATAAGCTAAACTAAATCTATTTTATGTTACTCCACTAATATCTAAACCTAATTCAAGCTTATGATCTTAAAAAATCCTTAACAGATTTGAAATTAGGACATATTTAAGTTGATTTTGACTTAAATGAAATGTGGAAGCAAATTAATGACCAATATGACTCTAATATGCCTAAAAGTGACTAAAGCAACTAATATTAACCTCTGACTTAACCTGAATCTCAGATTACTACTTTATGCCAAACACTAGTTATAACTGTTTTGCAATTACTCTACCTAAATGATTATCTAGCTTATGCTAACACTAAAACTGAATCAATATAACCTAATAACAGTTTAATGAACAGATAAAAACTAATTCTACCCACAGATTCAAACTCAAACAATTTATGCAGACTATATCAGTTTATAGAGAGAGAAACAAAAACTCACAAGTGCCCCAGCTTATTTGCAGCTTAAACCAGAACCAAACTACACTAACCTAAGCTAATCCAACCTAATCCAAGCTCTGCAACACCCAATGTCATCACCATTTCCAAATGAAGCTCCAGTTTGACTTTTGTTGACCAATATGAGAGTTAGCTTAAAACTGAAAATTTAGCTTACTAACAGCTATATGAAGCTGTAATAAGCTCAACTAAGTTCTAAATAGGCTATTTGAAGCCTGGATTTAGCACACTTGATACTGATTTTAAAACAGGGAACATAAAAACAAGATTTTGGTTCAAACTTCCAATTAACACTTGAAATTAAATTACAACTGATAAAACAGGTTTAGCTTAGTACAATACAGAAGGAAATTACACATTTAGAACTAATTTAAGACATTGAGATTAAAGTCGACATGAAAGAAAAATAAGAACTAAAACTACTCTCTTGATCTTCTCCTTTTTCTTCTATTTATCAACAACAAGCTTTCCCTCTCTCCTCTGATCATTTCCCAACAAAAACATGAGCCATTGGATTGGTCAAAGTGCTCCAAGCCGTTGATGTGAATTTGGCGCCAAAAAGATATTGCAAATGGTTCTGATAGCTTGGACAGGAGAGAGAGCATTAAATGCATCTTGGTTTGTTGTGGAGGTGGAGGGGACAAAGGATGGTGAAGGTTAGCTGGAGGTGAGGGGTGGTGGAGTGTTGCAGAGAAGTGGGTGAAGGAGGTGGGTAAAGTGGAGGGAAAAGGAGGGCGGGGTTTGACTGGGTTTGACTGGGGGTTTATATTAATGGGAAGGGTTCAAGTTGGGGGGGGGGGTCACGGGTATATTTGGCAGGGGGTCAAGGTTTTGGATTGGGTAAATAATACAAAGGGGTTTGGAATTAATAACAAGGACCAAACTTGTAATTTCTGATTTTTGAGGGACTGAAATTGCAACTTTCCCAAACTTATCAAAAGGGCCAAACATGCCAAGTTTCATTAGTACAAGGACCATAAAATATAATTTTCCATTTTTTAAACTTCCAAGGACTATTTTTGCCAATTTTGAAACTTGAAAGACCAAACTTGTAAATTCTCCAAACTTTTTACCCAAGGATCATTTTTGATAAATTTTGATTTTGAAAGGACTTGGGTTGACTTTTATTTCAAAAAAAATGCTCAGGGACTGATTTTGTCAAGATTTGAAAGTTGAGGGACTGAAGCTGCCAATTATGCAAACTTAGCTCGTTTTTCATCTGATTTTAAACATTTTGCATCTGAAACATATAAAATACAATCCTTGGATATATTTTGTATTTTGCTGCATATTTGAGTGTTTTTAAGTGTTTTGGCAGCTCAGATAAGACAAAAATGATGAGTATTTACACACTCATCAATCCCCCACACTAAACTATTGATAGTCCCTAGCAATCTTTTATGAAAACTTAATGGATTTGAATCTCTTTACCAAAAGCCATTACTTCTGGAGTAGCCAAATGTTTCAGTTCAAGTAAGAACCTTGGTACATCGATAACCAAATGATTTTGAGCAAACCACCAGCTTTCAACGGTTTTGATTTGTCTTTACCAGAAGCCGTTTGCTTCTGGACTAGCCAACTCTTAGATAATATGTACTATATTTGGTGAGTCGATTACCAATTATGGTTTTCCAACTGCCTTTACCACAAGCCATAAACTTGCGGGCTAGCCAACTCTTCACTAATTAAAGATATGGTGAACTGAACACCATACAATTTTGGGCAAATTGCAAGCCGTCAACGGATTTGAGATATCTTTACCAAGAGCCGTTTGCTCCTGGATTAGCCAATCCTTTTGTTTGTTAGACATGGCGGACTGATAACCGTAAGTTGAGTAAGTGCAAAACACTTACTCAAAAAAAAATTGGCCAAAAATGGGGGAATTGGGTGGTATAATTACATGATAAAATTCGTGAGAATTCCCCCCCACACTAGAAATGAATATTGCCCTCAATATTCAAAGTACCGGCGGTTATGCCGAAACATAGAATGTAAAAGGGAAATACTACGGCCATTTTTTTGAATTTTTTTTTTTTTTTTTTTTTTTTTTTTGAATTTTATATACAACAGCGGGGGGCAACTCCCCCACACTAGGGTGGTAGAAAGTAGAAAGAAGTCAGAAATACGGGTGAAAACCCATATAGTGTGCTATTGTTTTTGATTCCCGAGTCGCTAGCTTGACTCGACCCCGTATTCATTGATTCATGGGGAAAGTTTGTAGATCCGGGACAACCACAGGTGGAATGTCCTCTCCAAAATAGTGCTTCAATCGATGACCATTCACTTTAAAATTTGGACCATCGGGTTGAGATAACTCAATGGTTCCATAAGGAAATACTTTCGTGATGGTGAATGGTCCAGACCAGCGGGATTTTAGTTTTCCTGAGAAAATCTTCAATCTTGAATTGAAAAGAAGGACTCGATCACCGACGTTGAAAACGCAGTTCTTGATTTTGGAGTCATGAATTTTCTTTGTCTTTTCTTTGTAGATCAAAGAGTTCTCGTATGCTTGATCACGGAGTTCATTTAATTCATTCATTTGAACTTTTCGGTGATCACCAGCTGTCTGAATATCGAAGTTGGCATGTTTCAAAGTGCAGTATGCTTTGTGCTCAAGCTCAATCGGCAGATGACACGCCTTTCCGTACACTAGCTTGTATGGAGTACACCCGATGGGTGTTTTATAAGCTGTACGGAAGGCCCAGAGTGCGTCATCTAGCTTATCCGACCAAGAGGCACGGTTTTCGCCTACTGTCCTCTCTAGAATTCTTTTAATCCCTCTGTTGGAAACTTCCACTTGCCCACTTGTTTGGGGGTGGTACGCAGTAGAGAGACGGTGGGTTACACCATACTTTTGCATGACTCTATCAAACTGGTCATTGCAGAAATGCGTACCACGATCACTGATTATAGCTCGTGGAGTTCCAAACCTAGCAAAAAGAGATTTTAAGAATTTCACAACAACTCGGGCATCGTTGGTAGGCAAAGCTTTCGCTTCAACCCATTTTGACAAATAGTCAACGGCCACGAGTATGTATTTATTTCCTCGAGATGAAGGAAATGGCCCCATAAAGTCAATGCCCCATATGTCAAAAATCTCACACACTTGAATGGCGTTTTGCGGCATTTCATTTCTTTGTGAGATATTTCCGTGACGTTGACAAGCGTCACAGATTTTGACAAATTCGTGGGCATCCTTGTAAATCGTGGGCCAATAAAATCCGGAATCAAACACCTTCTTGGCAGTGTAGTTGGGGCTATGATGTCCCCCAGTAGGTCCAGAATGGCAAGCCTTAAGAATGTCATTGGCTTCCTGACCATACACACATCGCCTGATGACTTGATCCGCGCAAATTTTGAATAAGTAGGGGTCGTCCCAGAAGTAATGTTTTACATCTTTAAAGAATTTGTTTTTCTATTGGGACGACATCCCTTTCACCACAAAGTTACCCGCATAGTAATTTGCAAAGTCAGCAAACCATGGGGTAGAAGAGTCTCCACGAAAAGAAACCACATTGAGTGTTTTGAGAGGAAATGTTTCGTTTATTTCCTTTTTCTCGAACACATTCTGGTGAGGGTTTTCTAGACGGGACAGATGATCAGCAGCCAGGTTCTCAGCTCCTTTTTTATCACGTATAATGATATCAAATTCTTGCAGGAGGAGAACCCAACGGAGCAATCTCGGCTTTGCATCTTATTTTGCAAAGAGATATTTGAGGGCCGAGTGATCCGTATACACCACGCATTTGGTCAAGATTAGGTATGGCCGAAACTTCTCAAACGCATACACCACAGCTAATAATTCTTTTTCTGTAGTGGTGTAATGGGTTTGAGCTTCAGTCATAGTCTTACTCGCGTAGTGGATAGGCTAAAAATGCTTGGTTTTACGTTGCCCCAGGACTGCACCGATAGCAAAATCACTTGCATCGCACATGAGTTCAAAAGGTAAATCCCAGTCGGGGGCAACAAGAATGGGTGCTTCCGTAAGCTTTTTCTTTAATGTTTCAAAAGCTTCGATGCACTCAGGTGAGAAGATAAAAGGAGCATCCTTCTTAAGGAGATGAGTCATAGGCCGAGCGATTTTAGAAAAATCTTGTATGAATCTGCGATAAAAACCGGCATGACCTAAAAAACTCCTAATACCTTTGACGGTAGTAGGATGAGGCAATTTGGTAATGACATCCACTTTCGCTTTGTCAACCTCAATCCTGTTTTTTGAAATCTTATGGCCTAGGACAATTCCTTCCTTGACCATAAAATGGCTCTTCTCCCAATTTAGACAAAGATTGGTGTCTTCACACTGTTTTAGCATTTTTTTCTAAATGGGAGAGACATGTTTGAAATGAGTCCCCAATGACCGAGAAGTCATCCATAAACACCTCCATTGTTTCCCCGATCATGTCGTGGAAAATTGCCATCATACATCGTTGGAACGTGCCAGGAGCGTTACATAGGCCAAAAGGCATACGTCTGTAGGCAAAAGTTCCGTATGGGCAGGTGAATGTGGTCTTTTCTTGATCCTGTGGATCAATGGGGATCTGAAAATACCCCGAGAAACCATCAAGGAAACAATAGTATTCGTTCCCTGCTAATCTCTCAAGCATTTGGTCCATGAAGGGTAGAGGAAAATGGTCTTTACGGGTGGCTTCGTTTAACTTGCGATAGTCAATACACACACGCCATCCCGTAACCAATCGAGTTGGAATTAACTCGTTTTCTTCATTTGTGACAACAGTTATGCCACCCTTTTTTGGAACACAGTGGATGGGACTGACCCAAGGACTATCAGAGATCGGGTAAATTAGACCGGCATCAAGAAGTTTGAGAACCTCCTGTTTGATAACCTCATGAATCTTAGGATTCACCCTTCTCTGATGTTGGACTGCTGGTTTGAAATCATCCTCCAATAAAATCTTGTGTGTACAAAATTCAGGGTTAATACCCTTGATGTCGGAGAGTCTCCAAGCAATTGCTTGCTTGTGCAACTTCAAAACCTTTATGAGAGCAGTCTTCTCCTCCTCAGTTAAGTCCTTAGCAATTATGACGGGTAATTTATCATCACCCTCCAAGAATGCATACTCGAGATGAGGAGGTAGGTCCTTAAGTTCAACCTCGGGAAATTCTTCAGTAGATGTTTGTACGGATTTGATTTCTTCAATCGTGATCTCTTTCGGAGGGAGTGACGGTAATGGATCTTCATTTAACAATTGCTCAAGATAAAGGATATCTCCCTCCGAATCATAAACACCATCATCAATTCCCGACGGAATTGATTCATCATTAGCAAGAAACTCATCGATCTCTTCTAAAAAGAAGTCACCTCCCTCAAACGGAGTAAGAGAGGGGGAAGAATCGGCAATAATTGGTTGAGAAGATGTGGTGGGATCCCCACTCACAGAATTATGAAAATAACCAAGAAACTCTTGAGAGTACTCCTCTGAAGCAATATCAATTACATCGATTCGATTAACCGATTCAGCATCATAGTTTGCGGAGTACCTCGAAGTTTGATCTAGGTTAAAGGTGACAGCTTCATTACCCACACGTAATGTGATTTCTTGCTCAAATACATCAATGAGAGCACGACCCGTTCTCAGGAATCCTCGTCCAACAATGAGGGGAACCCGATGATCGGCATCGAAGTCAACAACCACAAAGTCAGCTGGAAAATGGAACTTTCCTACTTTCACGAATACATCCTCGGCGATGCCAAGAGGACGCGATATAGAACGATATGCAAGCTCAAGAGTCATGCAGGTAGGAATAAGTTCTGGAAGAGAAAGTTTCTTCCATACTGAATAAGGCATCAGATTGATGCTTGCACCAAGATCGGCGAGTGATAACGCTACACGCGTCGTTCGGGGTCAAAGGAACTTCCTTTTCTTCGAGCAAGTTTTATAACACCCTAGGCAGTGAACCTAATCGTTGTAGTGTAGTAATTAGGGTAAGCCACGGGTATTGATATCGTTCTCTAGGGGAATAGGAATGCTAGTAGGGAGTTACTACGCTAAGGTTAAGGTTGAGGAAGATTATTTTTTATCTTTTTATATTTTATGAAAATGGAAAGGTACGAATCTCGGGTATTGGATTTGGGGGGTTGGTATTTCTACCGATTACTCTACTATTATCTAATTATCTAAACTAAGGTTGTGGGAGTCTATGTCTAATTAATGTGTGCTCGTATGATAGTTTAAAGATGTGTTTACTTAGTTTGTATTACTCCTTAATTATCTCCTATTGATGGTTGAGTGTCACGTCTTATTCCTAGTTGCGTTGTGTTTCTAAAGTTGTAGGGTATGCGTTTCTCCCTAACTCTTTGAACTTACCAAAGGGTCTTGTCTACAAATCCACTTAGAGATTATAGACTCCTACTCTAAGGCGCTCTTCGGATGGTTTAGACTACAATCACTCAGGTAATCATACTCTAGGGTTCACAAAGATGAATCAAGCATTAAGTACACAACGAATGACCTATCGCATTACTAGATCATTAATCAACTAAGATAAGAAACAACCAATCAATATTCAATAATTAAGTTTCATACTTCCTAAGCAAACACACAAATAAATTAGCCGGACATGGAGAACATGCAAGCATACACACAAATAATCAAAGACATAATTGAATTAATGAAGCAAAGACTTATCTTGGTGTAAGATAGGGTTAAAAACCCTAAAATACTGTACAAGACACCTTAGGTTCGGTTTTAGGTTTTTACTCCAAAGACTCTCCACATCAAAGACTGAAAAATTCGGATTCTATATATAAGATTACAATTGCGACGGCGTCACCTTATGTTTAGTGACGCCGTCGTGTCGCCGCCATTAGGGTTTCGTCTTGGCCACGTTAACCTTGCGACGGCGTCACCTTATGTCCGTGACGCCGTCCTCTTCAGCTTCTGACGTCGTCTGGATCGCATCTAGGCCGTCTGAGTAGCGACGGCCTACTCATTCACAACTAGACGCCGTCTCTTGAAAACACGAGTTTTGAGTTCTGACCCGTCACAATAATTCTCCGACGGCGTCGCAAATAGCTCCTGACGCCGTCGCCTTCTACATTCAGCGACTGTGAGTGTCTCGATTTCGACTTTGGCCATTTTCTTCATATATTCGCGCCTTTCTGTCAAAATAAGTGCCATTCCAGCATTTTGCCTTCACGAGACCTAAAAAGTGAAAAGGAACGATATTAAGCAATAACGGATACAAAAGTGATCAAATAAGGACTTAAACGACCCCTCAAAATGGTACCTTTTAAAACCTTATCAAATATCCCTACACTTGTTATTTGCTTGTCCTCAAGCAAATGTGCTTTTAGCCAATTAATTTATAAGTTAGGGGTCATTCATCATTAATTCAAAACGGTCCACAACACATATAAGCCCCGCAAAAGTCATAACAAGCACGGAAATTACATACTAGCACCTCACATGGGGTGTTTGGATACTCACATCTCACTCGGGTGTATAAATAAAATATAACAATATAGGAAATGGAAGATAAACACTCATTAACCGGTCCTAGTACATAGATTACCATAGGCTTGAGAATAGATCAAACCTCCAGCGCTTTGGCGTAAGCACCTAGGAAAGACTATCAAAGAGGTCTTTAAAGGGTTGTAACGTTAGGCTTACGGTAGGGAAATAAGGGTTTGGTGGGATAGGCTATTTAGTGGTGGTAAGTCAAAAATCTTTATGTTAACTGCATATGAAGAATGACGTTGCTAAGCCAAGACTCGACACTCTAAACTCTAGATAACTGAAATAAACAAACATAAATTTAAAGGACAGATGTAGGATGGTAGCCCGTTTTTTTTTTTTTTTTTTTTTTTTTTTTTTCACTCTATTTTTTTTCTTTTCTCTTTTTCTATTTTTTTTCGATTTTTTTTTTTTTTTTTTTTTTTTCATACACTTTTACTCTACCATCCTCTAAGATAACATCAAAATACTAGGGATTTACAGGCATATCCCTACACTTGAGTTTTTATTACTCTAACAATAATTTGACCCGATTTGAAAAGATCAAAACACTTGGGGTACATTATTACGTAAACAAAGGGAATTTGAATTTAACGTTCCCTTCCCGTCATTTCATAAACTTTAACTTTTCCCATGAATCCCAATCATCCCAAAACTGTATACAAAGGATATGACTCGACTTAGCAACTTATGCAAGCAACTAGATAATTGAACTAAGGGTTTAGGGTGATAACAAACATTTGCACTAAAAGTGAGTGCATAAGGGGTAGGCTAAGGCGATTTGGGTGTATATTTGGGGGTGGGGTGTAAACAATGCTCTTCATTGATATTCCGGAAAAACCGAAATATCACGAGAACCGCGAAAAGGATAGGCTCTGAGGGGTTAACTATGGGTATCGTGTACTAAAGATGAGTACAACGCAAAGGGTGTGGGGAAATTACTCAACCGATGTGGAAGAAGTAATTATATTACAGGTATCAAACAAGGGTTATCCTAATGCCTCTTATCATTTAGTTATTCCTAACTACACAAGTGTAGCCTCACTTGCAATCTCGGAATGCATCACAAAACAAGTTCTAGAATCTATTATACTACCAGTTCACACTCTAAGCATTAAAGATGAATGCTTTAATTCCTACTAATCTAAGGGCGATCCTCACATTTTGGGTGGAATTTAGGTGGTAAAGGGTTTTTGTGCTAGTCATGTAACTTCCTATCCGTGAGACGCTTTTGTTAAGACTAATGGCCCACTCCTATATGTCATGAAAAATTTTAAATTTGGTGCCAAAATTACCCTAACCGACATTTCTCATGGTTTATTACACAATTACAATTAGACAAAGCAAATAGTCAAGGATAAGCATAGTTTCAAAGTTCCCGTTTTATTTTCCCTCCCTACACTTAAACTGAACATTGTCCCCAATGTTCCCCGAAAGTATCAAAGTTATGATAATTGGAAGGTAATTAAAAATGAAAGAAACTAGTACTCCCCTGATTAGCTCGGTAGGATCCGTGTGTGAAGTAGTGGTTAAATCCTTTCCAAGAAGAATTTATGCGTGAAAAGCTCCTCAATCTTATGTAACTTCTTCTTGATAAATTAAACCTGCACACTTGAAGAAAACAAACGAAACCTTCGCGTAAAATCGGCGGTAATAATATATATAAGACTCGATTTAAACTAGGATATAATGCTTGTGGAATGGATGTTTACAGAATTTCTAAGAAAATTAAGACCTGGAAAATTCCAAAAATTTATAAGTAGCTCAGAAAACGAGAAAAAGTAATCTGATGTTTTTACTCCTTCCTGACAAAAACTGGTCTGGGATTTTCTGGAAAAAATTCTGAAAAATTTACATCTTTAGAATCTGGAAAAATTTCTGCAAAACATTCATTATGACTCGATACAAGCATTTGACTCGAACAAACAAACATATATATCTTTTAGTTAATTGTTATTCTCATGTTTACGTTTCTTTTGAAAACGTGTGTAATCCTCCCTACACTTATCCCTTATGTAAAATACCTTTATATGTAATTAAGACGAAGTTAAAAACAAAATAAAGCATTTTTACAAATTTAAACACGAGGATAAACAATTAATAAAAGATATATGACACTAACAAGCAAACAATTAAGCATGGGTTGCCTCCCACGAAGCGCTTTTCTTTATTAAAGAGTCTTGTAGCTAGACTCGTAGTCGTGCTCCTACGTTTTCTCACCACCGCCCTCTTCATGGCCTCTAATGGGGGATTCCATGTTGTAGAAGTGCCCCTAAAATGCACTTCTCTAAGAGTTCATCTTCTCCCCATTCGGTCCTGTATTCCGGTCCTAGGCTCAAACAATCCTTGTAGAATCCGAAAATCTTAGCCATAACATAATCAACACCTTTCTCCCTATCCTCATCATTCCTATAATAGACCGATAGTTTAAGTTCCTTTTCATCATTAGAGAGTGATGAAAATTTCTCAATCTTAAACGGCATTTGGTAAGCTATGTCATCGGTCTTATTCTTGAACCGCACTACTCCTAATGAGGGGTCATAGGTCATCCCGGTGCTTTCTATGAAAGGTTTTCCTAGAATAACATGGGACAAGCTAGGGTCTATGGCCGTGCTAATATCATCCACAATTATGAAGTCCGTAGGAAACGTGAAACTACCTACATAAACGGGCAATCTCTTAACTCTACCAAAAAAATTGCAACTAACATTAGGATCATTGGGGTCTTGCCTAGTTGGAATAGGCTTCTTCAATATCCAATTGTAGTAGGTGCTAGTCATTATGTTGATTGGGGACTTGCGATCAATGTAAGCTTTTGCCACAAAAAGGTGTCCTATGACACATGGTATGTTAAGGTTCCAAGGGTTCCCAAACTTAATTCGAGGACTTTTCCTAACATACATGTGACGGAGGTCAGGCACTAAGTGAGGGTGGCGAGATAGTTCTTCTTCCGTAGGAAATTTGTTGAAATAGTCAATGTCTACTTCATCTACTTCCTCGGGTATTTCCTCATCCACAAGTGTATAGTCCTCTTCGTCATTTGTTTCATCAGGTTCAACTAAGGCGATGGTATTGACGAATTGGACATACTTTAGCTTGCTTGGATCCTTAATCTCTATGCCTGAAGGCTCGGGAGTTGAGATAGCACTAACCTTCTTATCACTATTAGCTATGGCTTTCAAAAGGTTGTCTATTTTCCTATCCATCTCGGCTTGTTGATTATTAAAGCGGTCCGAGAGCTTAGCTATTTGGGTTTCTTGGGATGTAACTAGGTTTTGCAACATCCCTTCGATGTTTTGTTGGTTAGGACCGTTAGGTGGGGGCCATGAGAAATCATTAGAGGTGAATTCTTTGGTTTGTCCCCAGTAGAAATCAGGCTTTCCTTTCCATGCCTCTCGGGTTTCATTGAAATTCCTAGGTCCGGGTGTTGTAGGGAATCTTCCTCCCGTTCCATTAATACGCGAGGATGCGTAGTCAACAGAAGCGTGTTCGGGGGATCGGGTGCTATTGCGCGTGTTATGAGGATCACAAAACGGCTCACATGAAGAGGAAGCTTTGTTCACATGGTGTGAAGACTTAGGATTTTCGTAGGAACTCATGAGGAATTTAACCTGATCTTCAAGTTCGATCATCCTACGGTCGGGAGGAGGCAAGGAGATTGCCTTGACGGTTTTGGGCAGCTCACGGGGGTCATCCCAACTTTCGTTGTCATAGAGGGAAAGGTCCTCTATTATTTCCCATGATTCTTCTGCGGTGAGATCACTAAGTTTTCCACCGGCCGCTTGGTCAATGGATCGCTTAGTGGGAAAGTTGACATGATCATAAAAGATTTGGACTTGGAGCCAAAGATCAATGCCGTGATGAGGGACTTTATGAAGTAAGTCCTTGAATCGGGTCCATGCTTCGTAGAGAGATTCACCTTGACGTTGTTGGAACATCAAGATGTCATTCCTAAGCTTAGTGGTTCTCCCCGGTGGGAAAAATTGAGCAAGGAAGCGAGAAGTAAGATCATCCCAACTTGAGATGGAGCCGGCGGGAAGTCGCTCAAGCCAATTACTAGCTTGGTCCCGTAGTGAGAATTGGAAGAGACGCAGGCGCGTGGTCTCCCGAGTAGTAGCATCAAGGTCGATGGAATCGACGATTTTGAGGAAATCCCTCAGATGCTGATTTGGATCTTCGGAACGAAGTCCATGGAATGCACATCCGTTTTGCACCAACCGGATGGTGTCGGATCGCAGGACCGTAGTTTGGGCTTGGTCGGGAAGCTCAATGGTGTTCCTATAGCCTAAGTGGATTGGTCTTGAGTATTCACCAAGAGTACGGGCTCTTGGCGGGTCATTTGGTGGTATGTTGATGAATGGTAGTGGGTTATCACCTTCCATGATGAAAAGTGATGAGGTTACGAACAAAGGTTACGAAGAAGGGGGATAGACTAAGAGAAATCTAAAAATGAGAAAAAAAGTTTACTTGATAGGAATCAAGCAAAGAAACCTAAACGAGGTGGACTACTAACTAGCTATTCTATTCCCCGGCAGCGGCGCCAAAAACTTGATAACGCTACACGCGTCGTTCGGGGTCAAAGGAACTTCCTTTTCTTCGAGCAAGTTTTATAACACCCTAGGCAGTGAACCTAATCGTTGTAGTGTAGTAATTAGGGTAAGCCACGAGTATTGATATCGTTCTCTAGGGGAATAGGAATGCTAGTAGGGAGTTACTACGCTAAGGTTAAGGTTGAGGAAGATTATTTTTTATCTTTTTATATTTTATGAAAATGGAAATGTACGAATCTCGGGTATTGGATTTGTGGGGTTGGTATTTCTACCGATTACTCTACTATTATCTAATTATCTAAACTAAGGTTGTGGGAGTCTATGTCTAATTAATGTGTGCTCGTATGATAGTTTAAAGATGTGTTTACTTAGTTTGTATTACTCCTTAATTATCTCCTATTGATGGTTGAGTGTCACGTCTTATTCCTAGTTGCGTTGTGTTTCTAAAGTTGTAGGGTATGCGTTTCTCCCTAACTCTTTGAACTTACCAAATGGTCTTGTCTACAAATCCACTTAGAGATTATAGACTCCTACTCTAAGGCGCTCTTCGGATGGTTTAGACTACAATCACTCAGGTAATCATACTCTAGGGTTCACAAAGATGAATCAAGCATTAAGTACACAACGAATGACCTATCGCATTACTAGATCATTAATCAACTAAGATAAGAAACAACCAATCAATATTCAATAATTAAGTTTCATACTTCCTAAGCAAACACACAAATAAATTAGCCGGACATGGAGAACATGCAAGCATACACACAAATAATCAAAGACATAATTGAATTAATGAAGCAAAGACTTATCTTGGTGTAAGATAGGGTTAAAAACCCTAAAATACTGTACAAGACACCTTAGGTTCGGTTTTAGGTTTTTACTCCAAAGACTCTCCACATCAAAGACTGAAAAATTCGGATTCTATATATAAGATTACAATTGCGACGGCGTCACCTTATGTTTAGTGACGCCGTCGTGTCGCCGCCATTAGGGTTTCGTCTTGGCCACGTTAAACTTGCGACGGCGTCACCTTATGTCCGTGACGCCGTCCTCTTCAGCTTCTGACGTCGTCTGGATCGCATCTAGGCCGTCTGAGTAGCGACGGCCTACTCATTCACAACTAGACGCCGTCTCTTGAAAACACGAGTTTTGAGTTCTGACCCGTCACAATAATTCTCCGACGGCGTCGCAAATAGCTCCTGACGCCGTCGCCTTCTACATTCAGCGACTGTGAGTGTCTCGATTTCGATTTTGGCCATTTTCTTCATATATTCGCGCCTTTCTGTCCAAATAAGTGTCATTCCAGCATTTTGCCTTCACGAGACCTAAAAAGTGAAAAGGCACGATATTAAGCAATAACGGATACAAAAGTGATCAAATAAGGACTTAAACGACCCCTCAAAATGGTACCTTTTAAAACCTTATCAGCGAGAGCAAAGCATTCAATCATTCCTGGAAAAACACAAGGTAGAAGAAATTTTCCAGGATCTCCAAGCTTCTCGGGAAGCTTCTTTAACAGAACTGCTGAGCAGTTCTCGTTCAAAGGAGTTTTAGCCATTTCAAACAGTTTTTCCTTGTTGCTTAACATGTGTTTGAGAGTTGATGCAAACTTGGGCATCAACATGATAGCATCTGCAAAGCTTATGTCAAAATGTAGTTCTTGGAAAATTTGAAATTTTTTTTCCATTTGATGACTGGCTTTTTCGCGAAGCTTTTGCTCATTTAAACGCGATGGGTAAGGAATAGAAGTTTTGGATTTGGGGTTTTCAACTGGAGGTTCAAAAACAACTCCTGGTTTGGATTTGGGTTTCGGGACAACTTGAGGATGGACATGTGCTGTGCTCTGAGAGCTAGTGGGTTGCACTTGGTCCTTTGTCGCCTCAGGTTCACTTTCTACTACTTTCGGGAGAGAAGAAGAAGAGGTAGTAGGAATAGCGGGTCCATCATATGAAGCACCACTTCTGGTTGTGATCGCCTTTGCATCGCCCCTCGGATTAGCGATCGTGTTGCTAGGTAAAGTACCTGAGCCCGAGGGTCGATCATTTAAAGACTTCTTAATGTCAGAAATCTGGCTAACAAACAACCTATTCATTTCCTCGTGGGATTTCATGAATTGCTTCAACAACTCATCAGATGATGGTCCAGTTGGAACAATGGCTTGATTTTGTGTAGGAAAATTCTGGCCTCTATTGTTTGGATTAGGGCCTTGATTTTGGAAATTTCCTTGATTATTGCCATGAAAATACCCTGGGTTGAAATTTCCTTGACCTTGGTTTCTATTAAAATTTCCTTGGTTTTGGAAATTTTGACATTGATTTTGAAAACCGTTATTCTGACTAAAATTACCTTGGTTTTGAAAACCTTGGTTTGTTCTATTCTGATTTTGATTACGGTTTTGGTTTTGGTTGAAACCGGGTGGTCCAGGGTAGTGGTTAGGACAGTGGTTCGGGTCCATAGGAGCACGGTATTGGTTGCCTCCTGAATTGGAAATCCCGCCCACAGCGTTTGCTTCAAAAGGGTTACCATCGGTGGCCATACAGTTGTAATAGGCATGGGGGCCACCGCAAGTAACACATACTTCCACTTTCTTAACTTCAGCAGGAGGTGAAGTTTGTGGAAAAGAAACTTTCTTTTGGTTAGAGAGAACCAAAGCTTGAATTGCTTCCGTGAGTTTGTCAATCTTAGCATCGGTGCTAGATTGACTCACGGGCGATGAAGTAGAAGGACCAACACTGACTTGGGAAACAACCGGTTTGCTTCGTGCAGTGCGGACTTTAGACTTGTTTTCAATTATCGCTAAAGCTTCTTTTACAGTTTTGCTCAAGAAATTTCCTCCAGCGGAGGAATTGAGAGAATCTTGATCAGATTGACTCACTCCATTATAAAAAGTTTCGAGTTGCATCAACTCGGAGAAACCATGGTGAGGACATTTGCGGAGCAACTCCTTAAAACGATCCCACGATTCACTGAAGGATTCATCAAACTTTTGTGTGAACTTGATGATTTCGTTTTGAAGACTCGTGGTTTTAGAAGGTGGATAGAACTCGTTCACAAATTTCTTCACCAGGTCTTCCCATGTTTCGATCGATTGAGGGGGTTGTTTTTCAAGCCAAATCCGGGCTTGTCCCTCGAGGGAAAATGGGAACAGAAGAAGTTTGACAGCATCTGTAGGGACATTCTTGTATTTGATGGTAGATGCAATCTTGTTAAACCATCGAATATGAGCATGAGGATCATCCCTCTCAAAACCATATAATTGACTTGAGGTTACAAGATTTAGTAACCCGGTTTTGAGTTCAAAATTTTCAGCCACAATGGCTGGGATAACAATAGCATCTCCATACCCATCGATGGGTGCCTGGAGAAGCTCACACATAAGACGTTCTTCCGCCATGATAACGGAAGTGATGCGAGCAGTCCGGATCTCAGATCCGACTGATGGGGCAGAACGTCTACGGATACGCCTTCTTGGAATCCTGACAAGCTCACAAAATGGGCTCACAGACCTAGAAGAGCGAGTGCGCATACACTAGAGTTAACCCTAAGAAATCTCAGAGTCAAGGGAATTATGAAAATGGGGAAAGAAGAATCTTTTTGGGTTTTATGGTTTTAAGATGTTTTTGGATTTTTGGATTTTTATACGAAAATATAAACATATATAGATGGTATGAACAAGGAGTGAATATTCAAATCACTAATCTGCTAAACGTAAGATTATTAGCACAGCTCCCCGGCAGCGGCGCCAAAATTTGATCGGTCCCAAACAGTCAGGTTTATTACACAAGTCAACCACTTGTGAATGGTCAACCGTAATAAAAGTCAAACAGTCTAAAACCAAAGCAATTAAGTCCAGGAGAGTCTAGTGTTTCCCCGGGTCGTTAAGTCCCAACGAGCTGTGCGATTGAATAGCTAAACGTGTAGTGATCGGGTGATATTGAACATGAAAGGGGTTAATGATAATACTAGATGACAAAGGAAAAATCTGAGAAAGAAAATTAAAAAGCTAAATTACGTTAAATAAATGCTATCACTATTTTTAAAGTTGGATTTTCTTGATTTTTCTTTTATAAATTTGAATTAAAAACTAATTTTAAACTTTAAAACTAAATTAAAATACTAAAAATTATGAAATTAAAGAGGAAAATTGTGAAACTATTTTTCAAAAATCTAAAATAACTAAACAAACTTTTGAAAATTAATTTTGTATTTTTCCGATTTATATTCTAATTTCTATGATTTAAAAACTATTTAAAACTAATTAAATTGCTAAAAATTACTATTTAAACTAGGAAAATTATGGAAAAATATTTTTTTGGCTTTTTATATTTATCTTAATCTATGAAAATTGAAAACTTATTTTTTTGAAGCTTTTCTGATTTATTTGTATTAAAAGCTATTTAAAAAGTCTTAAAAACTGATTTAAAATAAGAAAAATAGCAAACAGTGATGAAAAATTATGAAAAATTCAGGAAAAGTCTAAAATTATATTATAAATCTATAAAAAAATATAAAAAACTATGCTTATGTGTAAGAAAATGAAACTGTAGTGCAAATTGTTTGAGAATAAGCACTTAAAATAAGCTAATAAGCACTAGAAAGCACAAAATGAACACAGAAGCTAGATTATACTAAAACAACTTAATACCAACCTATTTCAACAGACCTAAACCTCTAGAGTGCAAGCTAAACTGATTGGACTTAACTGAGTATTAAGTTGAAAACAGCTTATGCCCCTCCTACTTTCAGCTTAAACAACAGCTTATTGAAAAAGCTTATGTGAAAAACATAACTGAGGATCTCAAGACCACCAGCTGAACTATCTCAAGACCAAGTTTCAGCCATTACCAAGCTAAAATGAAGCTTGTGCAGGGCCTGCAAGTTGCATGCACACAACTCAGTGTATGCTGAGTGTGCACAGGGCAGTTTTCAGCTTATTGAGCAGCTGATTTAGAGCTTATGGAGATTTACTAAAATTCCACAAAAATCACTTTTAAACACTTGACCAACTGAAGTTAATTGTCCCAGAATTTCAATTAAATTGTATCAGAAATGAATCCATGAAAAATCCAGAAAGTTTGGTGAAAAACGGATTTTCCAACTTTTGACTTTTGAAACAGAAATTGCATTTGACCAAAATGAGTTTTGATTCAATGTTATGAACTGAATGTGATGTAATAAGCTAAACTAAAACTATTTTATGTTACTCCACTAATATCTAAACCTAATTCAAGCTTATGATCTTAAAAAATCCTTAACAGATTTGAAATTAGGACAGATTTAAGTTGATTTTGACTTAAATGAAATGTGGAAGCAAATTAATGACCAATATGACTCTAATATGCCTAAAAGTGACTAAAGCAACTAATATTAACCTCTGACTTAACCTGAATCTCAGATTACTACTTTATGCCAAACACTAGTTATAACTGTTTTGCAATTACTCTACCTAAATGATTATCTAGCTTATGCTAACACTAAAACTGAATCAATATAACCTAATAACAGTTTAATGAACAGATAAAAACTAATTCTACCCACAGATTCAAACTCAAACAATTTATGCAGACTATATCAGTTTATAGAGAGAGAAACAAAAACTCACAAGTGCCCCAGCTTATTTGCAGCTTAAACCAGAACCAAACTACACTAACCTAAGCTAATCCAACCCAATCCAAGCTCTGCAACACCCAATGTCATCACCATTTCCAAATGAAGCTCCAGTTTGACTTTTGTTGACCAATATGAGAGTTAGCTTAAAACTGAAAATTTAGCTTACTAACAGCTATATGAAGCTGTAATAAGCTCAACTAATTTCTAAATAGGCTATTTGAAGCCTGGATTTAGCACACTTGATACTGATTTTAAAACAGGGAACATAAAAACAAGATTTTGGTTCAAACTTCCAATTAACACTTGAAATTAAATTACAACTGATAAAACATGTTTAGCTTAGTACAATACAGAAGGAAATTACACATTTAGAACTAATATAAGACATTGAGATTAAAGTCGACATGAAAGAAAAATAAGAACTAAAACTACTCTCTTGCTCTTCTCCTTTTTCTTCTATTTATCAACAACAAGCTTTCCCTCTCTCCTCTGATCATTTCCCAACAAAAACATGAGCCATTGGATTGGTCAAAGTGCTCCAAGCCGTTGATGTGAATTTGGTGCCAAAAAGATATTGCAAATGGTTCTGATAGCTTGGACAGGAGAGAGAGCATTAAATGCATCTTGGTTTGTTGTGGAGGTGGAGGGGACAAAGGATGGTGAAGGTTAGCTGGAGGTGAGGGGTGGTGGAGTGTTGCAGAGAAGTGGGTGAAGGAGGTGGGTAAAGTGGAGGGAAAAGGAGGGCGGGGTTTGACTGGGTTTGACTGGGGGTTTATATTAATGGGAAGGGTTCAAGTTGGGGGGGGGTCACGGGTATATTTGGCAGGGGGTCAAGGTTTTGGACTGGGTAAATAATACAAAGGGGTTTGGTATTAATAACAAGGACCAAACTTGTAATTTCTAATTTTTGAGGGACTGAAATTGCAACTTTCCCAAACTTATCAAAAGGGCCAAACATGCCAAGTTTCATTAGTACAAGGACCATAAAAGATAATTTTCCATTTTTTAAACTTCCAAGGACTATTTTTGCCAATTTTGAAACTTGAAGGACCAAACTTGTAAATTCTCCAAACTTTTTACCCAAGGATCATTGTTGATAAATTTTGATTTTGAAAGGACTTGGCTTGACTTTTATTTCAAAACAAATGCTCAGGGACTGATTTTGTCAAGATTTGAAAGTTGAGGGACTGAAACTGCCAATTATGCAAACTTAGCTCGTTTTTCATCTGATTTTAAACATTTTGCATCTGAAACATATAAAATACAATCCTTGGATATATTTTGTATTTTGCTGCATATTTGAGTGTTTTTAAGTGTTTTGGCAGCTCAGATAAGACAAAAATGATGAGTATTTACACACTCATCAGTAACATTCATCAACATAACATATTCAATAATAGGACAATAAAATCAACTGTTGACTAACGTAATGTCTTTCGATATGTTGGTTCTTTTGGCTCAATATCTTTCAGATCACAATATGGACGTCACAATGCAAAACGTTGATGCACCAAATGTTCTCACAATGGAAGACATCTTTCCAGATGGTTACATAATGAAGATTGGGAAGAACAATCTCAAAGTCGATTTTGATAACTTCACGTGTTCTGAGTCTTCTTGTCAAATTTCTGTGGATATTCTGAAGATGCATCCTTACAAGAATATACTCACTAATTCTGCAACTGTGCCGGTGATTTATGTTCACCAAATCTGGCACACCATGCAGAAGGTCAAAGGTCAAGATGCGGTGAAAGTGACACTCAAAAACAAACAAGTCACCATCACTCCAGCAGACTTAAGGGCTATTCTCCTTCTTCCTACCATCTAGCCTACCAACTATGTTGCTTCTCCTTCGGAAGAGGCCACTCTCCAGTTCATGGTCGACATTGGCTATGATTAAGCTGCTGGGATTATCACCAAACACTCTTTAGTAGATCTTAAGAATATTCCTCAACCATGGAGAACCCTCTACATCATGATCACCAAATCAGTTTCTGGACGTGATAGTGGTTATGAGCATCCCAAGCTCATGGAACTACAAGTATTTTGGGGCATGGTCAACATGATGCACATCGATTTCGCAAGTCTAATATGGGATGACATGATGTCATATTTCAGGAAACCTGGCACCAAAATCCCTTACATAAGATACACAAAACTGTTGATCCAGAGGATACTCGAGAATAATCCTGATATTCCTTTGAGACTTGATGATCCCAACCATCACTCCGTGTTGTTTGAGCCTACACTCAATGTTGTCAGATTCAAAGAATCAACAACGAAGAAACAAGGTGTTGTTTTGCCAGATTGCCTTCTTACTGCTGAGATCAAGGAACTTCAATCGTACAAACGTTATCTGGAAGCAGTGGCATCAGGCAAAGTGGGGTTCTTAGATGAAAAGTCTTTTGGTACACCTGTTAGGAAGACCAGGAGAGGCAGTGCTGGAAGTTTTGCAAGCACTGACAGTACACGTAAGTATCCAAAGAGGACTCACACACTCAAACAGAGAGTTCCATTGAAGGTTGCTATTCCTAATCCTAAACCGGAACCCAAATTGATGGATGAGGACTCCGAGGACACTGATACGGATG
Organism: Chrysanthemum seticuspe; assembly: GCA_019973895.1. Taxonomy (NCBI): domain Eukaryota; kingdom Viridiplantae; phylum Streptophyta; class Magnoliopsida; order Asterales; family Asteraceae; genus Chrysanthemum; species Chrysanthemum seticuspe. The sequence goes on from BPTQ01000008.1 coordinate 53,285,789, forward strand.
AAGAGGTCATCTACTCTGAAAATCCAAAAAATGATACTTTAACAGTAGCAAAACCTCTCAGTCCCATATCTGATAAAGGGAAAACTCCAGTTGCTGAGCAAGAGGAAGAAGAGAGCTCAGATGAAGAGCCACAGGATGAAGACAAAGATTACAGAAAGAAATTGAAGAATCTCAGACTTCAACATGTTGCTAAGGAGTTTGACCTACAACAAACTCGTGGCCCTGGAGGGTCAAGTGGTGGTGCACTAACCACACCAGTTTCCGATGTGGTTAATCAACCCGATAAGGGAACTGGTACCACCACTCACGAATCAGAACAACATCAACAAGAGGACGAGATTATCTTTGACTTTGAGGAACCAGATAAGAAGAAGGAGAAGACTGAGAAAATTACTGATGAAGATGTTGAGGTTGCTGCTAAAGAAAAAGCAGAAGAAGAAGCTCAAGCTCAAGCAAATGAAGAAGCTAGGGTTAAGGCTGAAGAAATGGCTACAGATGAACAGGAAGCCAATGATTATCTTCTAGATAGTCCCGCACGTAGCAAGGAACAAACTTCTGAGCCACCAAAGGACCCTGAGCCTCCTCATGACTCATCATCGTCAGACTCATCTTCTCACTCATCACCACCACCATCCAAAGACACCCCCACCAGATCCACATCCAAATAGGTAAAGAAACCGACTGATACTTGGGCATCACGTGTAAAGACAAAGATTGTCAAAGCTGTCAAACAAGCAAGGAAGCGCAATGTTGTTAACAGGAAACTGAATCAGCTTGCGGACAGAGTCAATCTAATTCAAGACATGGTGAACGAGTTTTCAGATGAAAGGGAACAGATACAACAGTTTCTTAATAGAGACATCCAAGGGGAAATGGAAAAGACAATCAGAAAATATACTCACAAGTTTCTTCTCGACACCGTCCCTGGCGTGACAAGAGAGATGTTCACTAGAAAACTTTATCCAAATCTCATGCAATTGGTCAAGCAAACAATGAAATCTACTCTGGTAGCAATGCAAATCAATCCAATTGAGCCTAAGGTTGTCTCTGATGCAGAGTTGATCTCCAAGCTTGTGCTACAAATGTCTAAATGATCTGCAATGTTTACTTCTGACGAAGCTAAACTTTTTGAGGCATTGCTGGAATTTCAACTCAAAACTTCATGCAAAGTGGCAGCTAAAAAGGCTAAGCGTCCAAGAGACGATGATGACGCGGATAAGGACTCTGAGGCAAAACAAAAGAAGAAAAATGATGATTCATCTTCTATGCCACCACCAGCCCAAAGGACCTCCACTCAAAGAAGTTCTCCACAATGGTCTCCTGCTACTGATAAACCTTAGGATTATGAGTCACCACCACAAACAGAGAAAACCGGTGATCACTTTGAATACACTGGTGGTGACTATGAAGGAATTCTTGAGCCCCAACAACAACCTACTTCTTCTACATCAACAAAGAAACCAGCATCATCACCAAAGCCTAAGAAGAAGAAAAAGATTGAAGTAGTGTCATGGCTAGATGAAGATGACACTGAAGAGTATGACTGGTTCTCTAAACTTGTTGATGCTACACCTCAGTTACCGGAAGGACAAGAACCGGTAGATGGTCGCACAATGGAGCATGTGAAGCTTATACAAGAAAAGTTTAAAGTGAAGAAAATGACGAAAGCAGAGTTGAGGCGTATCAATAACGACGCCTTTCAACTTCTAACAACATTGATTGGCTCAATCCTGAATCAAACATTGACTTCACCAGACCAGACAAAGCTCCATACTACACTGACTGGACCAAACCACTACCTACCATTGACCGACCGGATCAACCTAAGATTCCCTACCGCTATTTCTTCAATAACGACTTGGAATTCCTTCTACATGGTAGCGATGTTACCAAGAAATACGGTACATCACGCACATTCCCTTTCCCGGCAGCAATATACTCTAATAGTATAGCCATCGAGGAAGAAGCCACAAGAATGTTTGCTGACAAAGTGGAAAAGTACGACCTCGATGCATTGTATGGGATTCATCATTGGCCAGAATGACGAAGAATCTACTACAGGAGCTGCCAGGTGCTAAAATCGAAAAAGGAAGTGTTCAGTGAACAACGGATCATTGCGATAATGAATGTTACTCTATCGTCTAAATGGCACTACTCATTCCTGAAAGCAATTAAAGTCAAACGTCAAGACGAAGAGGAATATGATTTTTCTGAAGCGGGTTTCCCAAGACTGTCGCTCAATGACATTGAAGACATGTATCTGGCCAAGGTACAAGGAAGAATGCGACACTTCTCAACGAACATCCAGCTTCAGTACATCAAGTCCTTGCTAATATTCATCAGAAGCATTGTGATCTAAGAACGTGTAGAAGATATTCAACTTGCCGTGGAATCGTACCAAAAACATGTTAATCTCACAAAACCACAACTATAACTTCCCGACATAAACAATCTTGCTCAGTACACCATCATTAAGAAACCATTTGGGGTAGTTTACCGTAGTGAACTTCACCAAAATTGCTTCATGGCGTGCAAGGAGCTTCACAAGTTTTGTGATCATACACTGAAGACGGTTCGTGATGGTTTGGCTTATCGGTTAAAAGAGATTCATGAAGGCATATGGTCAAAGAAAAGGTGGAATTCTAGGGACATGAGGGATGTGAAGAAGATCATCACCAGGATTGATGAAAGGTTGTTTCGAAGGGATCAGATGAGGACATTGGAGAGTTTCGTGGGTGGACGACAAAGCATATCTCTAACAGGCTACCAACGTCCAGACAGAATTCCTGGTATTATTGACGGACTTCCTGGTACTCCTAATTCTCCTTGATTTGTTTCTCTTATCATTATTTAGACGTGTGATGTATATTTGACAATGGTTTGAGCACACATAACAGTGTACAACCCGTACTTGTACTGAAAGGACCCTGTGGTACGCATCAGTGCCACAATCCTTTTAAAAGGAGCGAAAGATTCTTACTTTTGAGTAAAACTAATCAAAACTTTCATTTTCAAAGTTTTGCTCAAAAAAACAAGTACTTCTCCTTATGATTTTCAAAACCTCAAAAGTTAATACCACTTGTTGAGGGGGATTAGTTGCTTAAAACTTTGTTCACAAATTGTTCTTCGTGGAAATCTTCCCACAAAACTCGAAATGGACATATTCGACATCAAAAATTCGTCAAAAAGAAACATTTCTATGCCATTTTTGAGGGGGAGAAAAATTATGTGATAAGAAATATGTTGAGAATTGCTATTGAATCTTTGTGCTAAAGACTTAACCAACGAATTGACGAGCTCTTAAATGTTAATAACTCGAAAAGACTTGTCCGGGACTGGTAATAATTTCAAGCTAGTTCGCTAGTGATGTAAACGTGTCTCGCAAAGGACTTGTCCTAGTAGAATGTACCTACTCGAGAAGCTCTTGATAGACATGAACTTTGATGGGTTTGACAACCTTTCGAGGTTTCTCCACACCTTCAAGGTAGTTATTAGAGCTAGTTGTCACCTAAAAGCTGACAATGTAACTCTTTAACTATGCAACGTAACCGTGTCTCGCGGGGAATTGTCTATCTTGAGTTGATCAATTCAAAAGTGCGCGCTTTTCTCTTACCGTGTAGATTTCTGTCAAAATACTTAAGCACGTGTGGACGGGGAGTATTTCTGCAAAATACAAAACTCTCACAGTGGTACTAAATGCTTTTATTCATAACCACTTTGAGAGATTTTTCATGAAAATGGTTTACGGCAACATTGGTTAGTCATGGAGTTATAAGGTGACTAAGGTTAGGAATAATTGTCCTATGATCCGCCAGAGCCGAAGGGATCTACCCAAGGACACCACCAATAGTTAGAATTTAGAAGTCCTTAGGTATGATTATAAAAAGGAGAAAATGAGAATCGGAGAAAGAAGGAGTTGAAGAATTAAAAAGAAAAAGTAATGAAAAGGGTGAAAACAAATAGCCCTCCAAAATTATTCAACTTAGGGCAGACACCGGGTTCAATTCATATGCTAGTGGTTGTCACTTGATGACACCGGTATTGAAGATTAAAGTCGTCATGGACCCAGTGATGCATGCACTAAACCTTCTTAGCCACACAAGTTTCTCTCAACAGAAGCTTGTTTCATTCTCACAGGGAACCCTACAAAAACTATCAGCTTTTTCTTAGAGATTGCTGGTATTGAAGAAGGAGACCCTCTCCCTAGTCTCCGCCCAGGAAAACCAAAGCGCACTATTGAGTCTAGAGCCACGAGATTCATCAAAAGATCTCTTAGGTACACTTGACATTTCATCACTTGTCGTTCAACATTAAGGACGCAAGTGATACATTATCGAGTCCTACACAGATCTTAGCAATTTGTCGAGAACATTTATGAGAGGTTCACACATGTGATCCTCAGTGATTGAATGGAAACTCCTGCCAGGGTCAACATCAAACAGCCCTGACAGCAGGTCACTTCGGTAACTCCTTGTGGGTTACGCTTAGTGTGTCTCAAACGGTCTACATTCGTGGGGTGATGCTTCGGTGTACCTCAACGACTCACCTGAACTGTAGGTGTACTTCGGTACATAGCGTTATCTCACTTATGGGAATCCAATTCAGGAACAGCCTTTGTGAGAATTAGAGTCGTGTTTTCACATTATGCTGTTAACACACTCGAAGTTCAAACTTGTAAGCGCTGGATTATTTCTAACCCATGTTTTATGTTTTTCTTCTTATGGATGCTCGCGGGAGGAAAGGATCGTGCTGATTCTCCACATGCTCATACCAACATCAACACAAAAGAAGTTCTCTCAAAACCAAAGGCAACACAAAGTCATAATGATTCTTCATCAAAATCAAATAATCTACAAAGTTTAAAGACTAAGAGAACTACATTAGTGTTGAAATTCAACGTTAAAGAGCGTGTGAGCATGTTGGAGAAAGACGTGGAGACACTGGAGCAACGAAGCGGACCTGATGCAGATAACCACAACATACTATCACTACCACCACAAAGAATAAAGATCAAAGAACAAAGAAAATGAAGACGTCAAAACTGTAAAACTTCAAAGTAAACAAGATCCCTACACTGGGGAGATTTTTGGAATCAAGACACTTCTTCTCACAAGAAAGAAGAATGTCAGAAGACGTAAAAGCAACTATTACATCAGCACCTACAACGTTTTTCACTCTAATCATTAATCACCAACACTTAGGGGGAGATTGTTGGAATCACTCCTAAACTAGATTACAAGTGTTAGTAATTAATATGTAATAGTTAGCTTAACTAGGCTTTTAAGTTAGTATTAATGGCAAGGCTTATGTAGAAAGCCCATAAGCCTTGGCCCAAGCCCAATAAGGAAAGGAAGGGAACTAGTGTGTTGCCCTAGTTCCTTCTCCTATAAATAGTCTTGTAAACCTTCACTTGAAGGTTGGTTATTCACTTTTCTATTTCACTCTAAGCATAAACCTTTCATTATTCATACGTGTGTTTGGTTAAGTGTTCATCCGATCTTCTCTTATCTCATTTCTACATATTGATGCTTGTGTTACAAACATGGTGACCTAACAAATTCGTTGCTAACGGCGTGCCTTATAAACGGGGATATTATCTTGCTGATGGGATATATCCAGAATACTCGGTTATTACGAAGTCCATTAAAAATCCAGGGACGAATGATCACAAACGAATATTGTATAAGACGATGCACAAAACAGCAAGAAAAGATGTGGAACGTGCTTTTGGTGTACTAAAGAGAAAGTGGCTAATGATTAAACATCCGGCTAAAGGGTTTGACAAAGAGCGTATATCACATATAATGTACACATGCATCATATTACATAATATGATAATTCAGGACGAAGAGCGGGCGATATCTCCCGTATTCTTTCCAGCGGAGCAGCACCATTCTTATGATCTCATAAGAACGCATGTGGAATCGTTGGAAATTACCAGGGAGATATGCAACAAAACAACTCATCTTAGCATCAAAGCCGATTTGGTGGAAGACATTTGACATCTTAATAATCAAAACTAGTTTAGTCATTTTATTGTCGTAATGTTTTAATTTTATTTGAATTATTATGTAACGTTTTAATTATTAATGAAATTTGAGTTTGTGTTAAAAATGTTTTTTTTTTTAAAAAGAAAAAAAAAATATTGATCATGGTCGCTCTTACTGGGGCACCAAATCGCCTGAAGATCGTTGGAGAAAGAAAACTGACATGACAGAAAAAATAAATGCTTTAGCCCATGATGACAGCTTTTTTACTTAAGATATGAGTATCACTTTAGTGAAAACACAACAAATATGTTAAGGCAAAAAACACTAACAAAGAGACAACTTTTTTATTTAATATATCACTTTATTGAAAAACATAACAAATATGTTAAAGGCGAAAACATATCAAAGAACAAATGAAATTAACAGGATATATATCAAAATAAGTATAAAATATGATGTTGTACATTTGGATAAAAAAAAATATAATATTATTTGTTTTGAGATATGCACTTTGGTTTTGTTATAGTATGTTGTTGATATTCGAAAACTAAAGGCTCGTCTGGTATGGGGTGTAAGATTTGGGATTAAAAGTTTGAGTGAAAAGTATTGTTTGGTTGAATCCATTAATTTAAAAATTGGGACTCAATACTAAATTTAAGAGAAAATTTCTTAAACGAACTCTTTCTACTGCTACTTTACAAATATAAACCTCGCTTATACATTTTTCTAAAATGAACTTTTCAATATTATACGTTAGATTCCTACCAAAATAGTTTTTAAAACGTACACGTGTATAACGAATTCTTGGGCGTGACTTTGGGCGTGGTACAGACTAGTAACAAGTGAAGACGTGCACAACTAGTTCTGGGCGTGGGCCTGGGCCTGGGCGAGAGTCTAGGCGAGATTGGTGCCTGGGCGAGAGGCTAGGCGTGTGCCTGGGCAGGATTGAGTGGCTAGGCGTGGAAAGGTGGGCTGGGCGTGGAAAGGAATGTCTAGGCGAGGGTTGGTCTGGGCGTGGAAAGGAAGGTCTAGGCGTGAATGGAGGCGAGGGTTTGGGCGTGAATGGAGGTGAGGGGATTTGTTTCGGGCGAGGGCAGGGGCGGATCTATAGCCTAAAAATGGGGTGCATACCCAAGTCCAGTTAACCATCGTTCAAATCTTCAAATGATACAAATTAAAACTTAAAAGGAGGAAAAACATGACTCGTCCCGATAACAGGGTATGTGAACGGTTGTGGCGCAGAAGAAGAAGGAATATTGAGGAGAAGTATAAAGTATTTATGTTATTCTCTCAAAAATAAATAATTAAAAAAATAAGCTAGTATACATGTATCAGGATGAATGAATCCACTAGGCCCATCCCATTTAATTTGTCAGCTTTTCTTAGAGTTAATATTTTCTTAAAAATTAGATTTACATTGGTAGAATTTTTTGTTAATACGTTTATTCCATTCAAATGGTTATTTACTTTGAGATTTTGAATATAATGAATTACTACCTCCGTCCTAAAATAACACAAACAAAAATATTTAAGGTCAAATTTATAAAAGTAATACCAAAAAAGTCAATAGGGGACAATAATTTTGGGACGGAGGGAGTAGGTTCTAGCTAATTAAAGTGTTTTAGTGCAAGCATCTTTGTATATGATCAACGAGTTTTCAGTTGTCTTCAAAAGTGTCTATAAAAGTGGTATGTGCTAGAAAGTAGACGAACTAAATGAAATCAAAGGTTTATTATGTTGCATGGATACTAGTTTTGGGAGTCTCATAAAGTGTATGCTATGATTGTGACATGATAATAAAAGTGGTATGTGGGGCAATGGAAAACGAAAATGACATGTTTTGGTCATTTTGATAAAGTATAAGAAAAAAGTTCAGTTTGGTAATATGAATGTGTATATGGTTCATTTTGGTAATTTGCTTCAAATTTAAAGTCATCTCTAAAACCCCATCACATATCTTACTTGGGATGTACTATTCATACTAGGGGGGGTTTGTACTTTTTATTCCCTTTGTCCCCTATTTGTTTCAGTACAACACATTTTTCTGTCAGTTTCTGTTCCGTATTTTTGACAGTTTTAAGCGTTTGACTTATTAAACTTTATATTTCATGTTTCGCATTTTCAGGTTTATAGTTTTTTTGATATAAACAAAATTATAAAAATAAAAAATAAAAAAAAAATGCAAAAAAGTAAAGAGGGTGGGAATATAAGAACTGAGGGGGTAAGAATATCTTGTCACATCCTTTACTTTTGTAAACTTTGCATTTATTTGTGAGCCCATGTCATAAATTTCTTTCTTTCTTTCTTTTTAGTTATTTTTCTTTATATTATATAAAGGCTATAAAAGGCTAATGATATGTACACGATAAGATTTTATTCTCACACGGAAATTATATATGATATGCCTATAATACCCTTTGTGCCATTTAACTACTTAACTATTACCATATAAATACTTTAGGCTCAAAACTAGGGCTGAGCAAAGGTCCAGAACCGACCCGAACCGACGTGACCCGAGAACCGAATTTCACAAAAAACATGAACCGAAACCGAACCGAATCGGTTCGGTTCGGTTTGGTTTTGTGTCGGTTCGGTCGGTTCGGCCCGGTTTACATGCTTTAGGTGCGTGTTTGGTCGGTTTTGGGTCGGACCGAACCGAACCGAAAACCGAAATCCGATAAGACATAAAACCGAAACCGAACCGAAAATGGTCGGTCCGGTTCGGTTCGGTTCGGTTCGGCTCGGTTTTCCGGTTCGGCTCGGTTTTCTCGGTTTTGTGCTCAGCCCTACTCAAAACAACGAACAAGTTGTCATTGACGTGGAAATCATAGCTGGTTTAGGCCACCACTAACAAAGCGCCGGCACAACACACCGGTAAAAAGCAAACCTCGCTCTTTAATATGCTTTTTTTTCTCTTAGTAACTAAACAAAGAAACTGGGGCTAGTAAGCAACGAAACTACAAGTTATATATGCGAATATGCAGTTATCAATGGTTCAAAAGATGGTAGGGACACGGATTTGCTGGCAACTCATGATGATGGTGGTCAAGGAACGTAACGGCAAACTCATGTCACTCGTATTTAGTATAAGTACGGTGGAAGTGACGTGGCCGAAAGCCCGAAAGTGAAAGACACAATAAAGCTGGATTAATTTTTATTCAGTTTTGACTTTTTGAGAGTCAATGTTGAATGATGGCTAAACTGTTTTAAGGGCATGTTAGTCAATTCATCTAGAGAATCCGTATACGAATAAAAAACACCCGTGTAAATATCAATTCCCGTTATAAAATTATATTTTTTTATTAAATTTTTTTCTCTCCTCATTTAATTAAAACCTACACTAAATTCAAATCATAAACTCATCTACAAATCAAACAGGCTCTAAATATGCTTGAGTCAAACAATTTGAGAAAATGTTTAATCAAGACATACAATACTTTAACCAAAACAGGTATTAAATTTATGAGATATGTACAAATGATTTGCACATTTTACATTTTTGATTGGGAGTTGAGACACTCTAATGTATGCATTACATATTTGTATAATGCATACAGTGTGCTTTAACTACTTGTACGTCTCAGTAAAACATATGAGTGTCAAAATCATATCCTTTTACTAAAAGATTAAGGCCAGTTTGATGTTATAGACTCCCGAAAAATTATCTTCCTAAAAGTATGTGACTTTTATTTATTTATTGAAAAAGATTATCCGTTTTTTAACAGTCACATCTAAAACAAGCATGTGAAAGAAGTTTAAGAATATTACTGAGAGGCTAAATCATTTCTTATTATAATTATATATCGGATTAGAGAAACGATGTCACAAGAGTGAGGTTGCTCTAATGGTCGGATGTTACATTTTTGCGCAATTGGGTAGCTTCGAACCTAACAAGTAGTGTGTCCTTGTTTTCTCCAAAGAGACAATCACATATACGGAATAAAAAAGTCGTCTAGGCGTTACTTGTTGCTCCGATCTCCCCCTACGCCTAGGGCTTAGACGACAAGCGTACGTTCGATACCAATAACCACATTTATCAATATTTTTTTTATCCAAAGATGCATTGAGCTTCTAATTGTGACCCATGTTTCATTATTGGCCCAATAGACGGGGTTGTTTGATAGCCTCTTAATTGGTCATTCAGAGTTATTCAATGAATCGGTCAGAGATGAATATGTGTTTGTTAAAATTTTTTATGCCTCTGTATCATTCTTATTGGCTTTGAATGAAGCAGCACCCAAACCCATACAAATTCATCGAGTAGCAATGTATGTTGTGCCCTCTTGCACGCCTTTTCATATGTATTATCGGAACACAAATTGTTAACGACAAACTAAATTGTCTATTAAAAAATGGAAAACATGTAACAATTGTAATAACTTTATAAAATAAAAAGTCATGAATACATTCGTCTATCATTCTAAATAATTTGAGGATACATGTGTTGTCGACTTAAATACATAGTTTCCCATGCGGATGCGGCCTCAGTTTTGTACCTCCTCCATTGTTGGTGATTTGGCGGGATTGGACAACTTTCATCTAGCGTTACATGAATGTAATGAGCATCCCTCACATGTGCAATCAAAGCGGAAAACATAGATAATTTTGTGTCAGGGATATAAATATAACTGGCCGGTTATAAAGTGAAGCAATAACCAACCCCGTGTCTGGCATGATCATCCATTCGTTCCGCGGTGCAAATCTATTTTCAAAAAACTCCACAGAGTTTCGAATTCGTTGAAAGTCATCACTATGCCACATAGCCATGTAATTTAGCTCATGAAAATCTAACTCTTCCAACAAATGTTGTCGAATTAGTGACCGCCTATTTTCATTGAGACGAAGACCGACGGCAACTGACCGAATCCACAATTTCCATCACCTAACACATCATGAAAACTGATGATGTATTGATGGAAAAGCCTTGGAATATACTTCATCAAATCTTCGCTATTAGAATCTGGAACGTATGAATTATGTCTAGCAGGTTCTTGGACGTATGAGTTGTGTCTTACGTATGAACTGTGTCTCGCGGGTTCTTGGACGTATGAGTTGTATCTTGAAGGTTCTTCGTTTAAATCTGGGATTGGATCGCGAGTGTAACTTGTTTGATAATTCGAGTGTGAACTATGTCTTTCCGGTTCCACATTTAAATTGATCCCAGCAAACCTGGCCGACTGACTGCATGCTTGTTTTTCTGATGCTGTTTTTTCAAACTTGGGCGCCCGCGAGTTTTTTTCTGAACGGCGGTTTCTATGATGGTAGTTTTACTTGGAGCGAATATATCACCCAACTTTCTTAATATACTTCTTTTTCCAGCATCAGATTGCTTGTTGAAGTGTTCTTTAACATGGTTTAATTCAGTGTCACAGTAAATATCGTTATTTCGCAAAGATGTTGTCGGTGAAAGATCTAGTGTTCTCCAAAATATGTCTATTGAATCCAAAGGAATACACTCACCTGCATAATATAATTTAATTTATGTAAGTCAGAAAATAAACACATCAAAATATTAATCAATCAAGAGTAACTGTATATACAGACCTGAATTTAAGTACGATAAAAGTCTGCAAGCACACATTAACCCACAGTTGTTATAGAGCTGACAACCACAAGTCGAGAAATCTATCTGAAAACCATTCAACCGTTGAATCTCTTTTCGCATTAATTCGAGAGCTTCATTTGAGACATAACTACGTAGTAGATTGAAACATGGTATGTTGTGTTTATGATAACGAGAAATTTCACTTTTTCCAAAACTATCACTAGCCCAAACAAAATCAGCCCAAACTAAATAAACCCTAAAAATAACTACTCTTATACTTCAAGCCACCACACTTTTATTTTCCCTAAACCTAAGTTTCACTCAAGCTAATAAAAACGCAGTCACACTTTCATTTTGTGATGTTTCTGTTAAACCCAAATTCCAAGCACAATAAACCACAAGCAAACCAAGATATTTTATTTCAAACGGTTTCAAGATCCTATACGTGGGTCTCGGGTAAGGTTTGTTGTGTTTATGTGTTTTTTTTTTCTTAGATCTATGATGGGTTACGTTCAAACACTCGAGATCTATAATGATTTATGAACGAATCTGAGATCTTTTAAACTTTTGCATGTTCGTTTTTGTTTCGAGTTTTGGTTTGTGATTAGAACTAGATCTTTTAAACTTTTGCATACATAGAGACGCCAAATAATAAATGTTTGGGGTTGTTTGAAAAAAAAAACGTGTATACTATCTATTAATGTTTTTTCGAAACGAATCGTTTTGTGCTGCTACTTTTTTTCGGATTCATTTTGTGCTTAATAGATGAATGTTTGGTTGTTTAATCGGATTCATAGATCTATTAATTTTTTTTTTCGAAACGAAACTTAGATCGGGGTTGTTTGAATGGCCTAAGACTTGGTTTCAGTTACTGAACTAAAAAGTCATATGCATATGCAAATGGCCTAAGACTTAGTTTCAGTTATATGTTTTTTTTTCGAAACAAATCTATGTTTGGTGCATTTATATGTCATATGCAAATGGCCTAAGACTTAGTTTCAGTTGCTAAACTAAAAAGTAAAGGCATTATATCTATAAGTGTAGGCAATAATGCAATATTTTTCTTCAGTTACTAAATAAACTGTAATATTCGTCATATACAAATAGCCTAAAAGTTTTGAAGTGTCAAGCTTTTTTACACTAGTTTTATTAGGCAATTACACACTGGTATTTTTATTGCTTTTATACAATTTCATATGAATGCTATTGGTATCTAACCTGGTTTGCAAATCTTTTTTCGACCTGAGCTAAAAGGATGGTTTGCAAATCTTTTCGGACCTGGATAGTAACAACCTGCAAAACGAAATCAAAAGTGTGTTAACAAAGAAACTCATTGATAAGCTTTTCTTTATTTCCTTTCTTCAAAAACTAACTCAAGTGTAAGAAAAATATAACACTATCAATTACCTTGTAATTATCTTGTAATTTTGTATAAGTTACTCAAGATTTGTGGTGTTACCTGAGAAATTTTTGTGAATGTAAAATTGATACAGTATTTTATAAGTTGGTAATTTAAAGATCAAAATTAGGCAATTTATATACATGATTATTTTTTAGTTTTAACTGTAATTAATAGTAAATTTGTAATTTTCAAAATACTGTAATTAATTATATTAGTTAGAAAGTTGTTAGTTAAAATTAAATAATGACATCAATACTAGTCAACTAAACCAGAAAAAAATTATTATATTCCCCATGTATGCATTAGTTATCATTTTATATTTGACCTATTATAAGTATTAAAGTAGTCAAAGTGTGTAATTTAGAGTCAAAGTGTGTATACAACTAAGATCCCTATTAACAATATCAGTTTATAAGGGGCCAAATGATCATGAGTATAGCTTCATACATCTAAGATCTTTTAGGCTGCTATGCATACATTTTTTTATTCGTTCTTTTTTTCCCCTTCATTGAAGGCATATTGATAATTTTAAACATTATATTATCCATGCTATACATATAAGAAAATAGAAATTTTTAAATATAAGAAATTCACAAAATAAACATGTTGGGCAATAGTTTAATTTAACAAACATATATAAATATTAAAACAGTTAATGAATGAAACAGACAAAAAAAAAAAAAAAAATTGATTTCCAGCCTTTAGACTTAGCGATTTAAAAAAAAAAGTGAAGTCAAGCAAAAAGTAAAATTCAAGTCAAGTAAAAAAATGAAGTCGAGCAAAAAAAAAAAAAAAAAAAAAAAAAAAAAAAAAAAAAAAAAAAAAAAAACTGGAGTCGAGTAGTCGCGCAGTCGAGCAATTTATATTTATTTTTTTTTTTCAAATAGAGAAAATGGTCTATGCGGTGGGAAAAAATCCTCTTGATCTATTTAAGTCATTGGCCCTATTAAAAATAACGAATAATGGAAAAAATGATATTTGTACGAAAGGTTAATATGGTAATTTATATGGGTGAGTTACCAGTTCAGAAAATTTGTCAAACGTCATATTTTCATTCAGAACCAAGTTCATTCAGAGTTACTAAATCATTCAGCGTTTTGAATCATTCAGTGCTAAATCATTATTTTTTATCAAACGTCATATTTGTCGTGTTAGTTGTCAAACGTCATATTTTCATGTTAGTTGTTACGGAATATAAGTGATGCCAAGCTACGAAACGACTAATCTGATAGGTTTAGGTTGAATTCGTTGCTACCTAATTTTAGATTGGTTATAAGTGTTTTATTAGACTTAGCATTTTGCTACGATATAAGACCAATGCTAATGGCGACCTTTTCTTGCCAACTAACCGAGTAACCCAACCGGTTCTCCCACTAGCTCAACCGATGGTGACCGCGTCATCCCCCAACATTTTCAAAGTTATGGTTGGCCTGCCAACCGAAACTTCCATCAGCCTAATAAGTTGAAATTTAAAATTATAGTAATATATATTGCCTTTCTAAATTAAAGTCATTCTTTTTTAAAGATTGTTTTTTCCTATCATGATAGTGAAACAATTTTGTTAACTAAAGACCTTTTCCTTCGTAAGTGGTGGTATTCTATATTGGTTGGTTAGAGCTAATATTCGAGCTAAAACAACCAAAAAGTAAACCACTGCTTATTTACCAATTTATTACTCCATCTCAAAATAATGATTTATATATATATTCTTTTTTGTATGTCTCAAATTAATTATCCACTCTTCATTTTAAGTAATAAAAAGAGAATTTAGTTGTGAAATATTATATTCGAGTGGTTAAAAATTATAGTAGTCTCACTTTTATTAAATTGTATGATTTTTGTCTCCTGACAAATATGTTAAGGCAAAAAACACTAACAAACAGACAATTTTTTTATTTAAGATATGGTTATCACTTTATTGAAAAACATAACAAATATGTTAAGGATTTTGCTAACGTACGCCCACTGGACATGTATTAACATGTAAATAAAAAGAATGTTTCGATTCATTTAAGTGAAAATTATGTTTAAATACAGTAATTACATTTTTTGTTTAAATTAGAAAGGAATATTGTTAAAATGGTACCAAAACACACGAATACTAATTACCCAACCAACCACCCCTTGGTGATACTTTTATTATAACAATAAACACTGAAGATAAGTCCCTAAATAAGTGCTTACCAAGTACAATACAATCACAAATCTGTTATCCCTCTACAAAGGTGTAACAGCAATACAAGACTCACACTCTAAACCAATAAACCAAACCAGTACAAAAGATCAAGATGATCAAAACTTAACAACCTAGAAAACCAAGAATCGTATAACAACTTTTGTAGGTGAAAACTTGAGAGAGAAAACGTTGAGAAACCCTAGATCAGACCTTCAGCTTATATAGGCTGAGAATTACACAATTAGTCCCTGCACAAACAGAAACTAACAAATACAAACCAAACATTAGGAGTTAGTAAAATATAACTAACCATATTTACCAAAAGACCCTTGAAGCTTCATAAGTTTGCCAAAGGACCATATTATATTTTCCAACACCCCCCCCCCCCCCCACAAACTGATGAAGCAAACAAGTTTTCCATACCAAGTTTCTTAACCATAACTGCATGTTGTGCAGTATCAAGAGCTTTAGCCAACACATCAGCAATTTGATCCTTAGAACCAACCTTAACAGTTTGAATCAACACTGATGCAACCTTTTCTCTAACAAGATGCACATCAATATCAAAATGCTTAGTTTTTTCATGCATAACTGGATTTGCAGCTATCTGCATAGCTGCTTTGTTATCACTACACAACATAACAGGCAACAAACTCTCAGACACTTCAAGATCTTTTAAGATCTTAAGTATCCACATAATCTTATAAGTAACTGATGCCATAGATCTGTATTCAGCCTCAGCTGAAGATCTAGACAAAGTATTTTGTTTTTTACTTTTCCATGAAACAATATTACCATTAACAAAAACACAATATCCATAAACAGATCTTCTAGTGACTAGACATTTAGCCCAATCAGCATCAGAAAATGCCACTATACTGAACTTCTCACACTTCTTAAAACTTATACCATTTCCTGGAGCAAGCTTAAGATATCTTAAAACTCTTAACCCAATATCAAAATGAGACTGTAAAGGAGCATGCATATACTGACTTAAACAGTGAACTGCATAAGCAATATCAGGTCTAGTCATAGTAAGATATATAAGCTTCCCAACAAGCTTTTGATAACTAGTAATATTTTTCAACAACTTATCATTATCATATTCTTTACAACTCAAAACAACATTTTCAGGTAATAGAGTCATAACAGGTCTACAAGCAAGTAACCCATATTCATGTAATAGCTCCAAAAAATATTTCCTTTGATTTAAACATAAACCAGTTTTAGTTTTTAAAACTTCAATACCCAAGAAATACTTTAATTCACCAAGATCTTTAATCTTGAATTTATTATTCAAAAACTTTTTAAATCTTTCAATTTCAACTTCACTGTTGCCACAAATGACCATATCATCAATATAAACAATAAGAAATATTACTGTATCTCCTTTTCTCTTTATAAACAAAGAATGATCATTTTTAGATTGTTAAAAACCATCTTCAAACAATGCTTCTGACAGTTTATGATTCCACTGTCTAGGAGCTTGTTTCAAGCCATATAAAGATTTTTTCAACTTGCACACTTTAGTACTACCTTCTTTATAGTAACCTGGAGGAGGAAGCATGTAAACATCCTCACTTAGATCACCATAAAGGAATGCATTATTAACATCTAACTGAAACAACTTCCAACCATACTGAACAGCAAGACTAATGAGACATCTAACATTACTCATTTTCACAACAAGACTGAAAGTCTCATCATAATCAAGACCCTCTTTTTGAGTGCAACCTTTAGCCACTAACCTAGCTTTGTATCTATCAATCTCACCATTAGCTTTATACTTTATTTTAAAGACCCATTTGGAACCAATAGGTGTTCTTCCAAAAGGAAGATCAACTTCAGTCCATGTATCATTTTCATATAAAACATGCATTTCATCATTTATAGCACATCTCCAATTAACATCTTTTGAAGCCTCATAATATGAAGCAGGTTCACTAGACTTATTCAGATTAGACACAAAGCAATAGTTATCAGAACTAAGCAAACAATGATTGGCATACTTACCAATACCATATCTAACTTTGTTATCAAGAACAAAATCATTCAACTTAGCAGGCAATTTAGAAGTTCTAGAAGATCTACTACTGGTTCCTTCCTCTGTTTGATTTTGAAAAACATTTTGGGACCTAGACTCATCTGGCAACTGGAAACAGTTTCCCTCAGACTCATAATTTTCATCTAAAGGAGTTGCAGACACATCCAGATCTGGTTGCTGTGAGCTAACAGGACTTTGCATCTGTCCTGAACCCTTATCTTGTTCATTGCTCACAACCATACCAAGTCTGGAAGGACTACCTTCTCTACCAACAGATGCATACTCTCTATTCACATTTTCTAAATTTGCATCATTGGGAATGGGACTAGGAGTTTTGGTTTTTGACTCAGACTCATTATTATCAAAGAAGTTTAAGTGTGTAACCTCAGAAACAAGTTCTAAACTTACACTCTGACTCATTCTTAATGGAAAAATAGTTTCATAAAACTTTACATCTCTTGAATAAATAACAGACCTATTTTCAAGACTTAAAAGTTTATAAGCTTTTTTACCACTAGCATAACCAATCAGAATACATTTTTCAGATTTTTCATTAAACTTATCAGATTCTTTTAAAATAGATGCAAAACACAGACACCCAAAATTCCTAAGATGAGACAGACTAGGTTCCCTACTGTGACACACGGTAAATTTTCACTAAAATTTAACTGATAATTAGTAATTTATTATTACTAAGCCTAAGTCATTAAGCATACACAAGCTTTGCCTGATCATTTGAGTAGTTAACTCGCGTACGGTAGATAACTGCATCACTTTTGCATTCATATCATTTTATGAATATTTCATTTTGTCTTATGATTTAAATTATAAGACGAGAGGGTATCTCGTTTTCTCCAGTGACCGACACTGCACGCGTACCGACACTATGATAAGGACCCGCTAAAACAATTAACCAATGCCCGCGACTTGGAATATTACAAAGATAAAATATTTCAGACACGTAACAATAAAATACCACGGATAAAAAGTTGTCAAACAATGATACTTTGGTCACAATACAATTTCGCGGGACACAAAAATAATGAACATACTATCACTTAAACAATAACTTGTATGAAACTCAAATACAATTGATGCCAAAGTATAATGTATATACAAGCATTTTCACAAGTAACACCATGTGTATAATAATACATAAATACATATACAAATGTTATACAAGAAAAACATTTATTAAATTTTGAGAAGATAACTCTTGTCCTCTCCTCTCACTCACGACAAAAGCAAACACAAGAACAGGGAAGAGATATCAAGATATTCTTCTTCCTCCCCTAGCCTTGCTATCCCACCTAGACCGAATCTTTCTAAAAGGAGATAAACCAACACATTCATCCAACATATCCATCTCTCTCATACTCAAATCCATGTAAAACTTTGCTTCCCAAATCTCCCTTGATGCGCCGCTACCTTCGAAGGGATCCAAGGAAGATCAAAGTAAATCACAAGAGAGAAGCAAAATCTTTCCACCAATCTATTTCTTATGTCCAAGATTCGTTGGGTTTTGGAAGTAAGCTATTTTTGGCTTCAAACAAAGTTTCAAGATGAAAAGAGGTGGTCAAAGGCTCCTCTCTTAATCTCTTCTTAAGCAACTCGAGTGACCAAAGACACCCACAAATCAAATCTCAAACACACCACAAGAGTGATATTCTCAAGGTTATCGAGAAGTTGTTGGGTTTGCTCGGAATCGGTAAAAGGGTTTGATTTGTGTGGGGTCCCTCGACTTGGCTTTCATCAATGTTTTCACATCTCACTCTTGATAAGGTTCATGGTCTTTCTCTTCCTCGTAGTTTCGTTGTAATATAAACTTTGATAATGAAGTGTTAAATGGTGATGTCTTGTTTTTATTTGAGTTTGTAAGTTATGAATGTACAACTTTGCGATATGAGTATAAACTTGTCACTTTGAAACTTGATTTCGTCACTCTCTTGTTAAAATGATTTTTGTCGAGGTAAATGAACCAAGGAATAGGAGGGTTAAGTCTTATAAAAACTTGGTAATTTGACTATGTAACTAGGTACTCTTGATGTTATAATACTTGTGTTTTGATAAAGAACTATGTCACTCCGGAATCTAAGTATGTCGTTGGCATTATGTTGTTTTGGTTTTGTCGAGACTATGAACCAAAGGAAAACAAAAGTGTAGTCTTTACAAAAGTTAGAGCACAAGGTGATGTTAAAAAAAAAAAAAAAAAAAAAATCTTTGTGATTGTTAAACAATTCATGTTACCTTGGACTTAAGTTGTCAATTGCTAAAATGGGTCGGTTTGGTTTTTCTGTCGAGAAGGGGATTTTAGAAAGGTTAAGTTTTGTAAAACTACTAATGTCTTATAGTATTGAACCTGAGAATCTATGTTGGCTATGACTTTGTTTTGGGTACTCACAACTTGGATAATGTGGTAATGCCGAGCCGAGTAGTACTCGACCCTTACCCGGTCTCATTTACTTCCTTAATGCTTCACGCATAGCTTGGGTAAGAACCCGCTTTGAAACACATAACATCCCTTAATAAATCCATAGATGCTTTCTAGTGAGACAATGTGTTTCGGTAGAGTCTAAACTATAGTCAAATGAGTCTCGAAATCACAAGACAAAATCATACTAGAGTCTAGTTGCACCTTGAAGTCATAGTCGGACACGTTGAGTTTCTCCACGTCAAAACAACCACACAAATATACCATGTCCTTGTTGTAATATGCCCATTTAGAACTTGCTTAAGGCTCGTTTGAGCAACCGCAATGGCGCCTGGTTATCTTTCCATTTTGTCAAAATCTAGATGTCCAGTATCAATGTTGAAATGGAACTTTGTTTGATGGCCAACATCAAACCTGTAACAAAGTTTTCTAGTACAATCTTACCTTTCGAAAAATGGTTTTGATATATTAACATGGGTCTAGTGCGTCTAAACTCTTGTCGAGAAGTCTCGACATCATGACTCGGGACCTGTTCATGTTACATGTGATGAGAATCTAGTGTAAAATCTGTGAAACTTGTGATTATAACAACTTTGTACAAAAATCTCTCCTGTGTTACATTTGGGCCACAGCCCACGTGAACCCTCCAAAGAAATTCCCTAAAATGTCTTTGGGCCGAGCCATTCTGTTAGGCTATATCTTGTCTCGGGCTTAAACCCGAATCTTGTATTTCGAAAATGGGCCACAGTCCATAATTTAAATGAGCCAACGAAAATAAAACATGCAATGTAAATCGGAAGACAAATATAAAACTAAACTTGCACCGCGTATTTAAAATCTTCTACTTAGATATATGCATATATATGTATCGACAAGTAAACAAGTGTACAAATCTAAATACAAGGAACAAGTGTTTATCAACATGACCTATTAAATATTTTTACGTCAAGATTTAATGTCAAATGCGTTCGGGTAAACATACTTATGTCAAGTAATTCACTAGTCGAAGTTAAAAATAGTAAGAACTCATTTCTTGATAATCAATTGAAGACCACTACTTTATTTTATCACTTATTAAATCAATAGTCTTCCAATTTAACTCCAATGTTTTCTAAATACAATTAGAAAATAAATAGACTAATAATAACTTTGACAAAACCATTTTTGTGTCAACCTAAATAAGAATATATACATTTATATACTTATTAGTGGAACATTGTGATTAATTGTTTTAAATCAAACTTTAGATTTAAAGCCATTTTGATGTCAACAAAAGGTATATATACTTCGTATACTTACTAGTAAAACCATTTTAACAATTTTTACAAACTTATGTTTAGTATTAATACAATTATAAAAACCATTGAACTACTTTAAGTAAGGAATACTTAAAAACAATGAACTAAATATTGCCCTCCTTATCTAGGTCGCGTGTCGGTGCCACTTCACAACAATCACTAAATCCCACTATTGGATTTCGCTTTTGCTAAGGTGAGTTTCATAGCCCCACTTTTATTTGATAAATTGTTTTATACATTTTGGGGTGAGAAATATGCAAAACATTTTATGGACCAAAACTATAACATGATTACTATTACGTGGTTTAGCCTAAGCCCTTATGTCCCTAGAGAATGCCCTTTTTCATGAACCGTCAATTCCCCATTGGGAAACGCGAATGTTATAAATAGATCTATTGAGGGTGACTCCTCCGTTCGGTTGGCCATGCTTAGGCCAAGGCGAAACGTATACCATGTCGGAATCAAGTGTTGAGGGACAAAACACTTGCTATGGGCCCCTATATTGTATGACATCTTTTAGCATACAGAAACTGTCGTAGTATCGGTTGCATGAACTTAGAGCTAACGTAATAGACATTCATCCATATAACATTATATTCATTGTAATGATTATATGACTTTGCTTATGGTCCAAGTTTACTATTTAAACTTAAACCTATGAACTCACCAGCTTTCAGCTGACTTTTTAGCATATTTTCTCAGGTGTTTAAGTTATGTTCATGAAGGCAAGGCAAGAAGCGGATGTATGGTCGTAGTAGTATTAAAGAAGTGTTTTTACACAAAATGATGTTTTTACATTGGGACCACTAAATCTAATGGGATGTACCCATTTATTTAAATTATGTTGTAAGACAACGTTTTAAAACTATTTTATAAAATCAAACGGAGTATGTATTCCGTTCTTTATTACTTGAGTTATGATTCACCAATCCCGTAAAGCTCCCGAATAACACGTATGCTTCCGCTAAACAAAATTTGGGGGTGTTACAGATTGGCATCAGAGCCTAAGTTATAGAGAACTAGGTACATATAAACCCTAAACTATAACTACTTTTCACCAAAAACATCATACTACGACCGCCGATTGCCGCTTGCCTTACTTGCCATTTTACTTAAAATTCATTTAATAGGATTACATGTTTTATTTCCTATTTACTTATGCACCATTTCATATCCATCATGAGCATATTTTTCCACATACTTACACATATGCACCGTCTTGTCACAGACTATGCCTTCACCAGCCTTTCCTCACGATGTTCAGGAGGACATCCTACTAGCTCACTCACCTACCATCCGTCAGCTTGCACACTTAGCCACTGATCCGTATACTTACAGGCCACACTAGCAGCTCAGCCAGCTATTGCACCTACTCCATCTATACCTACCCTTACCACCACTCCATCAGCTTTGTTGACAGCGCAGGCAAAAAACCCCGCATGATTGTGAGAGTACCTGGATATCGAGAGCGGTATTCATATGTGCCTGCACTAGCTTCTCGGATGACCCACGCTGCTTACATGGGTCCTACTACTACTTCAGAGTCACTGACACCATCACCCACCGAGTCACCACCTCATCAGAGACTCAGGAGATCTACTGATTCCTACTCAGAGGAAGACCCGGAAGAAGATCCGGAAGAGGATCCTGAGGAGGAACTACCAGAGCCTATACCGACTGAGAGTGTCCCTGGATATGTTAGCATAGCAGTAGATATGAGTACAATGGGTCTGGAGATTGTCCAGAGTATACAGGATTTAGGACAGAGCTCCAGGATGGCTCAGAGATTGAGCGATGACATGGATATTGATGCACCATTTGGATTAGGGCAGAGAGCCGCTTTTCTCCACAGTCAGGAGGAGAGTAGTGAGGTTGATTGGAGAGATATTGATTGCTTGATTAGTTCAGTACCACATATCACTAGTCCGAGCTATAGTCCGTCATCACCTTCGTTTGTACCATCTGCAGCAGACATGGAGCGCCTTGAGCGCACCACTAGACAGCTTGAGACCATTGAGGAAGCTGCACCAGTTGAGGCACAGACCGAGCCAGACCTATCAGGGTCTCTAGATGGTGATCCGACCCTCATTGAGAGGATATTTATCCAGTTGGCCTCTCAAGAGACTCTGCTAGGAGTCCACTCTGATCAGCTAGAGAGGATCGATCCAACACGCTTGCAAGCTTGCGAGCAGCGTGTTGAGGGTTTAGACCGAGTTACGGATATATTGTATGAGAGCGTGGAGCTCGAGATACACGAGAGGATGCGACTGGGTTTTAGGGTTGAGACTCAGGTTGAGGACGTCAGAGAGTTGGACAGCAGAGTACGAGCCTTGGGTAGAGGTCAGGCTCAGATACACGGACGACTAGAGGAGCTAGAGAGCGTCCAGTGGATTGCTAGAGATACTGTCAGAGAAGGATGGCAGAGGACTACTGGTTTAGAGTCTATTTTGGCATCTCAGATGAGGCGTATCGCGAGTTTGGAGGATACGCAGCGAGAGTTAGTTGCTACCATCGAGCGACTACGTACCGAGCGTGGACACCCTTAGATCCTATTACATGATGTATTACACTAAACTGAACTATAACAGTTAGTGTTAGTTATTATCCTCGTATTTCAGTTGTATTTCCGTTGTATTTCCATTGTATTTCCTTTGTATTTCGTTGTATTTCGGTTGTACTCCAGCTAGTATCTCATCATGTACCGTAGGAACCTTGTAACCGAAGTTCTATCTATGTCAAACTTATTTTCCTATCCAATTATCCTTACTTTTATAGATTGCTCATATGATCTATCTACGATAACCACACTATTACTTGGCACTTACCTTGATTAAAAGGTCATATATCTTATCACCTTTCTTACTGCAGAAATGCCGCCAAAACGAAGATCAAAACGTACCAACCCTGGTGGAGCTCCCAATGCTCCTATCCCAGCGAGAGTTACTCGCAACCAAGCTGCAAACACTGCTATTCCAAACAGAGTCACACACGATCAGACTGCTGAAGCCACTACTCCTGCTAGGACTACTCCAATCCAACCTATCATGAATCAAGCCATGATCGACCAACTAGTCAATGAGCGGGTAAACGCCGCTTTGGCTGCAGCAAATCACTCATCTACTAATGCTGGAACTTCAAGACCACCCACTCACAACCGCACTTGTACTTATCAAGACTTTCGTAAAACCATGACTGGAAGCTTTAGTGGAACCGAAGGAGCTGTCGGTCTGACTAGATGGATCAAAAAGCTCGAGACTGTGTTCCGAATCTGCAATTGTGAAGAAGAATCTAAGGTTAAGTATGCATCATTCACTTTCACGGATGCTGCCTTAACCTGGTGGAACAACTTTCTGAAATCCACTAGTATCGATGTTGCCTATGCCATGCCATGGGAGAACTTCAAGGAAATGGTACTTCGAAAGTACTGTCCTCGTAATGAGATCAAGAAGCTCGAACATGAGTTTTGGAACCTCAAGGTTCAAGGCACCAATATGGCTGCTTATAATCAGCGATTTCAAGAACTAGCCTTATTGTGTCCTGAAATGGTTCCCACTGAGACCCGATTGTTGGAGAGATACATCGGAGGACTGCCCCAACCTATCAAGGGCAATGTAACCACTTCTAAGGCTGCTGATCTTCATGAAACCATCGAAGTAGCCAACAAACTCATGGACCAAGTGATTGAGGATTCCATGGACAAAGTGGTTGACAATACGAGGAAATGGGATGACCATTCTCAAGGTTACAACAACTATGAATACCGTGGCAACAACAGTAGGAACAACCGCAACAATCAGAACAAGAGGCAAAATGTTGCTAGAGCTTATGCAGTGAATGTTGGGGAAAGAAAACCGTACTCAGGGACTGCACCATTGTGTAATCGATGCACACTGCATCACAAGGGGCAGTGTACCGTCAAGTGCCGTAATTGTCAGAAAATCGGACACTTAACCAGGAACTGCAGGTCCAAATCATTGGCGACAGTTCAAACAGCTCCAGCTCAGGACCCAAAAGCTAATATAACTTGCTTTGGTTGTGGTGAAAAAGGGCATTATAAGAATGAATGCCGAAAGACCAGAAACCAAGGCCGTGAAGGAAATCAAGGAAACCGAGGAAATCCAGGAAGCCATGGGAATGGCAGGATTCAGGGAAATGTTGGACAAACGAGTAATCAGGGAAATGGAGAAGGAGCTCGTGGGAGAGTCTATGCCGTAACCAAAGTGGAAGCTCAGGAAGACCCGAATGTTGTGTCGGGTACGTTCCTTATAAATAACCGTTATGCATCCATATTGTTTGATACGGGGGCCGATAGGAGTTTTGTTTCTAATACATTTAGTCCACTACTCGATATTGCCCCAACTGCATTAGGAAATGCATACAACGTGGAACTAGCTAACGGTAACATAGAAAGGGTAGATACCATCATAAGGGGTTGCACCCTTAACCTGTTAAACCACCCGTTCAATATCGACTTGATACCAGTAGCATTGGGTAGTTTCGATGTCATTGTCGGAATGGATTGGTTAGCAAAATATCATGCTGCCATCATTTGTGACGAGAAGCTCGTTCGAATACCCTATGGAGATGAAGTCCTAACAATACAAGGAGACAGAAGTGACAGAAGAAACGCTTCAAGACTGCATGTCATTTCCTGTACCAAGGTGTTAAAGTGTATCGAGGAAGGATGTCATATCTTCCTAGCACAAGTCACCGGAAAGGACGAAAAAGAAGGGGGAAGAAAAACGTCTGGAGGACGTGCCGATAGTAAAAGAATTCCCTGAAGTCTTTCCCGAAGACTTGCCAGGACTCCCGCCGATCCGACAAGTTGAATTTCAGATCGATTTAGTGCCTGGTGCCGCACCAATGGCAAGAGCACCTTATCGATTAGCTCCAACGGAACTTCAGGAGTTATCAAACCAATTGTCGGAACTTGCAGAAAAAGGGTTCATTAGACCAAGCTCATCACCCTGGGGAGCACCAGCCCTGTTCGTCAAGAAGAAAGACGGAACCTTCAGGATGTGCATCGACTATCGTGAGTTGAATAAACTAACCATTAAGAACCGTTACCCACTCCCAAGGATCGATGACTTATTCGATCAACTGCAAGGTTCGAGTGTTTATTCAAAAATCGACTTAAGGTATGGATACCATCAACTAAGAGTTCGAGAAGAAGATATTCCTAAAACCGCCTTCAGAACTCGTTATGGACATTACGAGTTCCAAGTCATGCCTTTTGGGTTAACCAACGCGCCAGCTGTGTTCATGGACCTCATGAACCGAGTGTGTAAACCCTACTTGGATAAATTTGTGATCGTATTCATTGACGATATTCTAATTTATTCCAAGAGTGTGAAAGAACACGAAGAGCATCTTAGATTGATCTTGGAATTGTTGAAGAAGGAAGAACTGTATGCGAAGTTCTCAAAGTGCGAGTTTTGGATACCCACTGTGCAATTCTTAGGTCATGTAATCGACAGTCAGGGCATACATGTAGACCCCGCTAAGATCGAGTCAATAAAGGATTGGGCGACACCCACAACTCCTACTGAAATACGCCAATTCTTAGGACTCGCTGGATACTACAGAAGATTCATTGAAGGCTTCTCAAAGATTGCCAAATCTTTAACCAAGCTAACCCAGAAAAACGCCAAGTTTGACTGGGGAGAAAAAGAAGAAGAAGCTTTTCAACTCCTTAAAGAAAAGTTGTGTAGTGCACCTGTTCTGGCCTTACCTGAAGGTAGTGAAGACTTTGTTGTTTATTGCGACGCTTCACATAAGGGGCTCGGAGCAGTGTTAATGCAAAGAGAGAAGGTGATAGCATACGCCTCTCGCCAATTGAAGACTCATGAGAAGAACTACACGACACACGATTTGGAGTTAGGATCAGTTGTGTTCGCACTCAGAATTTGGAGACACTACTTGTATGGCACAAAGTGTGTCGTATACACCGATCACAAAAGTGAACATGAGACAACGCCGATGGTTGGAATTACTCAGTGATTATGACTGCGAGATTCGTTACCATCCGGGTAAAGCAAATGTAGTTGCTGATGCTCTCAGTAGGAAAGAGCGACCAAAACCTCTTAGAGTCAGATCCTTGGGTATGACAATTAGTTCACCTCTCCCAACCAAGATTCTTGAGGCTCAATTGGAAGCACTCAAAGAGGAAAATCATCCAAATGAGAACCTTTACGGAATGCCAGAAAGTGAAAATGGATTCGTGAAAAGGTCGGATGGAACTTTGTGTTTCAAGGAGCGAAGTTGGATACCACTCTACGGAGGAATTCGCGACATTATTATGCATGAATCCCACAAGTCTAAATACTCCATCCACCCAGGATCCGACAAAATGTACCTTGATTTGAAGAAATTGTACTGGTGGCCTAACATGAAAGCCGACATTGCAACATATGTCAGCCGGTGTTTAACTTGTTCAAAGGTTAAAGCTGAACATCAGAGACCCTCATGCCTACTAGTACAGCCTGAAATCCCCGAGTGGAAATGGGAACGTATAACAATGGACTTTATCACTAAGTTACCTAAAACCTCTAAAGGCTACGACACTATTTGGGTAATAGTTGACCGTCTCACCAAGTCAGCACATTTCCTACCGATGAAAGAAAGTGATGGGATGGAGAAACTTGCACAACTATACCTGAAGGAAATCATCGCACGCCATGGTGTACCAATTTCCATCATTTCAGACAGAGATAGCCGTTTCACTTCGAACTTCTGGAAATCACTTCAAGATGCTTTAGGGTCTAACCTCGACATGAGCACCGCTTACCATCCTCAAACTGATGGACAGAGCGAGAGAACAATCCAAACACTAGAGGATATGCTAAGAGCATGTGTGATAGACTTTGGAAATGGCTGGGATAAACACTTGCCATTAGCCGAGTTTTCTTACAATAACAGCTATCACACAAGTATCAAAGCCGCACCATATGAAGCACTCTATGGTCAGAAATGTAGATCACCTGTGTGCTGGGCCGAAGTTGGAGAAAGTCAACTTACTGGTCCGGAGTTAATCCAAGAAACTACTGAGAAGATTGTACAAATCAAAAGCCGACTACAAGCAGCTCGTGACCGCCAAAAGAGTTACGCGGATAAAAGGAGGAAACCACTTGAGTTCCAAGTGGGAGATAAAGTTATGCTCAAAGTTGCGCCGTGGAAGGGCGTGATCCGTTTTGGAAAACGTGGAAAGTTAAATCCTCGTTATATTGGACCTTTCAAAATTCTTGCTAGAATCGGACCGGTAGCATACCGCCTTGAATTACCACAAGAACTCAGCTCCGTGCACAACGTGTTTCACGTGTGCAACTTAAAGAAATGCCTTTCCGACGAAACTCTTGCCATTCCTTTGGAAGAAATCCAAGTTGACGAAAGATTAAATTTTGTCGAGGAACCCATTGAAATTATGGATAGAGAAATCAAACGGCTTAAGCAAAGCCGCATTCCGATCGTCAAAGTCCGTTGGAACTCTCAAAGAGGTCCAGAATACACGTGGGAGCGTGAAGACCAATTCAAGCGCAAATATCCACACATTTTCTCTACTTCACCAAGTAATCCTAACTGAAAACCGAGGACGGTTTTCTCTTCCAAGGCGGGGAGGATGTGACACACGGTAAATTTTCACTAAAATTTAACTGATAATTAGTAATTTATTATTACTAAGCCTAAGTCATTAAGCATACACAAGCTTTGCCTGATCATTTGAGTAGTTAACTCGCGTACGGTAGATAACTGCATCACTTTTGCATTCATATCATTTTATGAATATTTCATTTTGTCTTATGATTTAAATTATAAGACGAGAGGGTATCTCGTTTTCTCCAGTGACCGACATTGCACGCGTACCGACACTATGATAAGGACTCGCTAAAACAATTAACCAATGCCCGCGACTTGGAATATTACAAAGATAAAATATTTCAGACACGTAACAATAAAATACCACGGATAAAAAGTTGTCAAACAATGATACTTTGGTCACAATACAATTTCGCGGGACACAAAAATAATGAACATACTATCACTTAAACAATAACTTGTATGAAACTCAAATACAATTGATGCCAAAGTATAATGTATATACAAGCATTTTCACAAGTAACACCATGTGTATAATAATACATAAATACATATACAAATGTTATACAAGAAAAACATTTATTAAATTTTGAGAAGATAACTCTTGTCCTCTCCTCTCACTCACGACAAAAGCAAACACAAGAACAGGGAAGAGATATCAAGATATTCTTCTTCCTCCCCTAGCCTTGCTATCCCACCTAGACCGAATCTTTCTAAAAGGAGATAAACCAACACATTCATCCAACATATCCATCTCTCTAATACTCAAATCCATGTAAAACTTTGCTTCCCAAATCTCCCTTGATGCGCCGCTACCTTCGAAGGGATCCAAGGAAGATCAAAGTAAATCACAAGAAAGAAGCAAAATCTTTCCACCAATCTATTTCTTATGTCCAAGATTCGTTGGGTTTTGGAAGTAAGCTATTTTTGGCTTCAAACAAAGTTTCAAGATGAAAAGAGGTGGTCAAAGGCTCCTCTCTTAATCTCTTCTTAAGCAACTCGAGTGACCAAAGACACCCACAAATCAAATCTCAAACACACCACAAGAGTGATATTCTCAAGGTTATCGAGAAGTTGTTGGGTTTGCTCGGAATCGGTAAAAGGGTTTGATTTGTGTGGGGTCCCTCGACTTGGCTTTCATCAACGTTTTCACATCTCACTCTTGATAAGGTTCATGGTCTTTCTCTTCCTCGTAGTTTCGTTGTAATATAAACTTTGATAATGAAGTGTTAAATGGTGATGTCTTGTTTTTATTTGAGTTTGTAAGTTATGAATGTACAACTTTGCGATATGAGTATAAACTTGTCACTTTGAAACTTGATTTGGTCACTCTCTTGTTAAAATGATTTTTGTCGAGGTAAATGAACCAAGGAATAGGAGGGTTAAGTCTTATAAAAACTTGGTAATTTGACTATGTAACTAGGTACTCTTGATGTTATAATACTTGTGTTTTGATAAACAACTATGTCACTCCGGAATCTAAGTATGTCGTTGGCATTATGTTGTTTTGGTTTTGTCGAGACTATGAACCAAAGGAAAACAAAAGTGTAGTCTTTACAAAAGTTAGAGCACAAGGTGATGTTAAAAAAAAAAAAAATCTTTGTGATTGTTAAACAATTCATGTTACCTTGGACTTAAGTTGTCAATTGCTAAAATGGGTCGGTTTGGTTTTTCTGTCGAGAAGGGGATTTTAGAAAGGTTAAGTTTTGTAAAACTACTAATGTCTTATAGTATTGAACCTGAGAATCTATGTTGGCTATGACTTTGTTTTGGGTACTCACAACTTGGATAATGTGGTAATGCCGAGCCGAGTAGTACTCGACCCTTACCCGGTCTCATTTACTTCCTTAATGCTTCACGCATAGCTTGGGTAAGAACCCGCTTCGAAACACATAACATCCCTTAATAAATCCATAGATGCTTTCTAGTGAGACAATGTGTTTCGGTAGAGTCTAAACTATAGTCAAATGAGTCTCGAAATCACAAGACAAAATCATACTAGAGTCTAGTTGCACCTTGAAGTCATAGCCGGACACGTTGAGTTTCTCCACGTCAAAACAACCACACAAATATACCATGTCCTTGTTGTAATATGCCCATTTAGAACTTGCTTAAGGCTCGTTTGAGCAACCGCAATGGTGCCTGGTTATCTTTCCATTTTGTCAAAATCTAGATGTCCAGTATCAATGTTGAAATGGAACTTTGTTTGATGGCAAACATCAAACCTGTAACAAAGTTTTCTAGTACAATCTTACCTTTCGAAAAATGGTTTTGATATATTAACATGGGTCTAGTGCGTCTAAACTCTTGTCGAGAAGTCTCGACATCATGACTCGGGACCTGTTCATGTTACATGTGATGAGAATCTAGTGTAAAATCTGTGAAACTTGTGATTATAACAACTTTGTACAAAAATCTCTCCTGTGTTACATTTGGGCCACAGCCCACGTGAACCCTCCAAAGAAATTCCCTAAAATGTCTTTGGGCCGAGCCATTCTGTTAGGCTATATCTTGTCTCGGGCTTAAACCCGAATCTTGTATTTCGAAAATGGGCCACAGTCCATAATTTAAATGAGCCAACGAAAATAAAACATGCAATGTAAATCGGAAGACAAATATAAAACTAAACTTGCACCGCGTATTTAAAATCTTCTACTTAGATATATGCATATATATGTATCGACAAGTAAACAAGTGTACAAATCTAAATACAAGGAACAAGTGTTTATCAACATGACCTATTAAATATTTTTACGTCAAGATTTAATGTCAAATGCGTTCGGGTAAACATACTTATGTCAAGTAATTCACTAGTCGAAGTTAAAAATAGTAAGAACTCATTTCTTGATAATCAATTGAAGACCACTACTTTATTTTATCACTTATTAAATCAATAGTCTTCCAATTTAACTCCAATGTTTTCTAAATACAATTAGAAAATAAATAGACTAATAATAACTTTGACAAAACCATTTTTGTGTCAACCTAAATAAGTATATATACATTTATATACTTACTAGTGGAACATTGTGATTAATTATTTTAAATCAAACTTTAGATTTAAAGCCATTTTGATGTCAACAAAAGGTATATATACTTCGTATACTTACTAGTAAAACCATTTTAACAAATTTTACAAACTTATGTTTAGTATTAATACAATTATAAAAACCATTGAACTACTTTAAGTAAGGAATACTTAAAAACAATGAACTAAATATTGCCCTCCTTATCTAGGTCGCGTGTCGGTGCCACTTCACAACAATCACTAAATCCCACTATTGGATTTCGCTTTTGCTAAGGTGAGTTTCATAGCCCCACTTTTATTTGATAAATTGTTTTATACATTTTGGGGGTGAGAAATATGCAAAACATTTTATGGACCAAAACTATAACATGATTACTATTACGTGGTTTAGCCTAAGCCCTTATGTCCCTAGAGAATGCCCTTTTTCATGAACCGTCAATTCCCCATTGGGAAACGCGAATGTTATAAATAGATCTATTGAGGGTGACTCCTCCGTTCGGTTGGCCATGCTTAGGCCAAGGCGAAACGTATACCATGTCGGAATCAAGTGTTGAGGGATAAAACACTTGCTATGGGCCCCTATATTGTATGACATCTTGTAGCATACAGAAACTGTCGTAGTATCGGTTGCATGAACTTAGAGCTAACGTAATAGACATTCATCCATATAACATTATATTCGTTGTAATGATTATATGACTTTGCTTATGGTCCAAGTTTACTATTTAAACTTAAACCTATGAACTCACCAGCTTTCAGCTGACTTTTTAGCATATTTTCTCAGGTGTTTAAGTTATGTTCATGAAGGCAAGGCAAGAAGCGGATGTATGGTCGTAGTAATATTAAAGAAGTGTTTTTACACAAAATGATGTTTTTACATTGGGACCACTAAATCTAATGGGATGTACCCATTTATTTAAATTATGTTGTAAGACAGCGTTTTAAAACTATTTTATAAAATCAAACGGAGT
Organism: Chrysanthemum seticuspe; assembly: GCA_019973895.1. Lineage (NCBI taxonomy): Eukaryota > Viridiplantae > Streptophyta > Magnoliopsida > Asterales > Asteraceae > Chrysanthemum > Chrysanthemum seticuspe. The sequence continues at coordinate 53,318,267 of BPTQ01000008.1, forward strand.
ATGTATTCCGTTCTTTATTACTTGAGTTATGATTCACCAATCCCGTAACGCTCCCGAATAACACGTATGCTTCCGCTAAACAAAATTTGGGGGTGTTACAGATTGGCATCAGAGCCTAAGTTATAGAGAACTAGGTACATATAAACCCTAAACTATAACTACTTTTCACCAAAAACATCATACTACGACCGCCGATTGCCGCTTGCCTTACTTGCCATTTTACTTAAAATTCATTTAATAGGATTACATGTTTTATTTCCTATTTACTTATGCACCATTTCATATCCATCATGAACATATTTTTCCACATACTTACACATATGCACCGTCTTGTCACAGACTATGCCTTCACCAGCCTTTCCTCACGATGTTCAGGAGGACATCCTACTAGCTCACTCACCGACCATCCGCCAGCTTGCACACTTAGCCACTGATCCATACGTACAGGCCACACTAGCAGTCCAGCCAGCTATTGCACCTACTCCACCTATACCTACCCTTACCACCACTCCATCAGCTTTGTTGACGCGCAGGCAAAAACCCCGCATGATTGTGAGAGTACCTGGATATCGAGAGCGGTATTCATATGTGCCTGCACTAGCTTCTCGGATGACCCGCGCTGCTTACATGGGTCCTACTACTACTTCAGAGTCACTGACACCATCACCCACTGAGTCACCACCTCATCAGAGACTCAGGAGATCTACTGATTCCTACTCAGAGGAAGACCCGGAAGAAGATCCGGAAAAGGATCCTGAGGAGGAACTACCAGAGCCTATACCGACTGAGAGTGTCCCTGGATATGTTAGCATAGCAGCAGATATGAGTACAAAGGGTCTGGAGATTGTCCAGAGTATACAGGAGTTAGGACAGAGCTCCAGGATGGCTCAGAGATTGAGTGATGACATGGATATTGATGCACCATTTGGATTAGGGCAGAGGAAGGCAACCTGTTAATCAAATAAGTAGCAGTTAAAACACATTCAGACCAGAACACAAGAGGAATTCCCCCTGAAACATAAGACTTCTTGCAACATTTAACAGATGTCTATGTTTTCTTTCAGCAATACCATTCTGTTGTGGTGTATATGCACAACTAGTTTGATGAAGAATACCTTTAATATCAAAAAACTCATTAATTTTATTATTAACAAACTCAATACCATTATCAGACCTAACAACCTTGATTCTCTCTTCAAACTGAGTAAAAACCATATTATAAAAAGAAATAAACATGTCAAACACTTCATCTTTCCTTTTCAGCATATACACCCAAACAGATCTAGTAAAGTCATCCACAACAGTCAAAAAATATTTGTACCCTTCCCTGCTAACCACCTTGTAAGGACCCCAAACATCTAAATGTATGAGTTCCCCAAAAACAACTGATTTATGTTCACTTATAGGAAAAGGGTCTCTTGTTTGTTTTGCCTTATGACAAACTTCACAAGGACCATTATGATCAATATTAGATAGTTTCAAAGACCCTTTCAGTAATTTCAAAACTGGGTTAGCAGGATGACCCAACCTGTTGTGCCAGACTTCTTTAGTCACATAACAAGACAAAAACTCACTTTTAACAACATGAGAAGACATATCAGCATGCTTATCAAACAAATATAAACCACCATATTCACTACCAGTCCTCAGCACACTCTGCTGATTCAAATCCTGAATATAACACTTAGTCTCATCAAAGCCAACCCTAAACTTACTATCTTTAATCAGTTTATTGACAGACATTAAACTAACACAATACTCAAGAACAACCAAAACATCAAACAAAACAACATTATTATTCAATCTCAGATTCCCAACATGAGTAACTTTAGCCAAAGTGCCATTAGGATGACCAACAGTAATTCTTAAATCAGAAATATCAATCACATTAAACATATTTTTAGCAGAATAAGTTAAGTGTTGATTTGCCCCTGAATCAATTATCCAACCCAGATGATAACTGACTCCATTAACTTTTAAGTTGGCACAGAAAAATTGATAAAAATGATTATTAAAAAACACATTCCCATTAAAGAAAGAACATGAGGCACTACCTGCCATGTTAGACTGAGCAGAAATTCTAGGTTTCTCATTTATAAGACTCATAAGCTTCATAACCTGTTCATTGCTTAAGGACAAATTGCCAACAACAGACTTAGCCAAATTATTCATATTAGAAGCACCTTTAAGATCATTGGATTTATTAAAACTATTTGCAGGTTTAAGATTAGAATTCTTTTTAAAACTAGGAGGATATCCAATGATCTCAAAACACCTCTCAACAGTATGCCCTTTTAATCCACAATGAGTACACACCAAATTATCATAATTCCCTCTGTTATTATTACCACTATTGTTATTACCAGTGTTTCTTTTCCAGTTAACATTAGCATTTTTATTATCAAAAGTTCTAGAAACAAAAGCAGAAACCTGAGCCTTCTCAGATTTCACAGTAGTAGTAGGAATCCCTCTATGAGATTCCTCCCTAGAAATAATAACAAAGGCATCCTTAACTTCAGGTAAAACATCCCTAGTTAAAAGACTACTCCTTATAGGCTGGTATATATCATCAAGACCCATAAGAAACTGCATTAATTTCAACAACCTACTATGATCACTGAGCTCTTGTCTAGCCTCACAAGTACAATCAGGCAACTTAGTCAAAATATCAAAATCTCTCCATAGAGAATTTAGTTTATGATAATATTCAGACACAGGTAAACCACCCTATTTAAAACTATTTATCTTCTGAAGAAAATTAAACACAACAGACCCATCAATTCTATCATAAGTGTCCTTTAAATCTTTTCACACAACAGAAGCATTATCAGAGAACACATGACCAAGATAAACATCTTGAGATAAAGATGTTAACAACCAATTTAACACAACAACATTGCATCTATCCCATTGGGCTTCGGGCTTCCAATAGGTGACTAGCAGCATAAGCATCCCTAGTGCATGTACCATCCAAAAAACCCGTTTTATTTTTAATCTGAATAGCCAATTTTATAGAACTAGCCCATATTCTATAATTTTCAACTCCAGTCAATTTAAGAGTTACAATAGAAGCACAATTAGAGTCATTAGGATGGAGATGCAAAGGGTTGCTCTGATCTAAACTACTTATCATAATAGCCATAATAGCAACACAAAGAAATAACCAGACAAAACCAAAAAACTATCAAACAAACTAAACAAGATAAACCAAACAGACACCAGATAACTAAACAACAAGCAAACCAATCAATCTCAACTACCAAGACTGCCCAAATCCTATCCTCCAGCGACTTAGACTCAACAATAAAACTAAATAAACCTAAAATTAACAGCTCACACCCAAGACTAACTTGGATAAAGCCCAAAGGACTGAGGTTGGCCAGAGCAGGTATTCGTACCACTCACGGTGGCAGATCAAGATGTTAACCAACCTGTTTGCACCCTCTAAACTCTAAACCAATTACTCTTAAAGGAAGAGAAACAACTTACAATGCTTATTACGAATACGCAGCGAAAATTACCATGAACCAGGCCAAGAAACACCCCAGATCACAAGATTTCCAAGAATCCCCAAATCAAAAAATTAAGGTTTCAAGAAAATCAACCAAGAACCACTAATTATCACCAGAACAATCCACCAAACAACTTTAATTGCTCAGTAATAAACCAGAATAAAAAACCCCCAAATTCTAGGGTTTCAAGAAAAAAAAACCCTAAAATTCAATCAACCCAAGAATCTCCAATTAAACCGTCAAGAACCACAAGAGAATCAATCGAACAGCTGATCAGAACCTGGCTCTGATACCATGTTAAAATGGTACCAAAACACACGAATACTAATCACCCAACCAATCACCCCTTGGTGATACTTTTATTATAACAATAAACACTGAAGATAAGTTCCTAAATAGGTGCTTACTAAGTACAATACAATCACAAATCTGTTATCCCTCTACAAAGGTGTAACAGCAATACAAGACTCACACTCTAAACCAATAAACCAAACCAGTACAAAAGATCAAGATGATCTAAACTTAACAACCCAGAAAACCAAGAATCGTATAACAACTTTTGTAGGTGAAAACTTGAGAGAGAAAACGTTGAGAAACCCTAGATCAGACCTTCAGCTTATATAGGCTGAGAATTACACAATTAGTCCCTGCAAAAACAGAAACTAACAAATACAAACCAAACATTAGGAGTTAGTAAAATATAACTCCATATTTACCAAAAGACCCTTGAAGCTTCATAAGTTTGCCAAAGGACCATATTATATTTTCCAACAAATATACAAGAATACTCCCTAGTTACAATATTGCGGTTTTTATAATTTTGTTTTTCAAAGTTAATGTTTGTCTAAGCTTATTTGATGATATAACAAACTTAATGTAAAATTGTTAAGCTCGTAAGTCGTAAGTCGTAAGCTTAAATTTGTGGGCTTATAAGTTTATTTATTTGATCTTATGAATTGTACAAGCCCATTTAAAATGACCTTATCAAATAAACTTGCACAAACACCGGCTTATAAGTCGTATCATATAAATCTAAACAACCAGCTTTATTATTTTGGTTTTCAACTTTTCATCACATATTAATATACAAAAGGTAATAATTTTAATTTGTTTTTGTAACTGGTGATATTTTAATGTGAAAACGACTTATGCCGTTTAGAATGTACATCTTGGTTGGACTTAGCAGTATGCTTGCGAACAAAACATAGCTATTACGAAATATCAGTGAATCCAAGCAATGAAACGATGTATTTGATAGGTTTACGTTGAATTCGTTGCTATCTAATTTTAGATTGGTTAAGTTTTTCATTAGACTTATCATTTTGTTGTGCATAATAAGTTGAAATTGAAATCTACATTTATAGCAATATATTCTTTCTTTTTTGATTAAATTCTTTTTCTTTAAAAGATTGTTTTTTCCTGTCATCATAGGAAACAATTTGATCAAGTCAAGACCCTTTTCTTCGTAACCTCCAATGGAATCTCTATTATATCCATTGGTGTTTTGTCTATTGGATGTAAAACTAATCCCACATAGGACAAAGATACAGTTGAATACCTAAATATAATCTTGTGGTTGAACCAACATCGAAGGTAGGGCTGTAATCAAGTCAAGCTTTTATCAAGCAACTCGAGCTCGAGCTTGAGCTTGGCTCGATCAAGCCAAGCTTTTATCAAGCTCAAGCCCAAGCTCAATCCCAATAACTTGGCTCGAAACATATAACAAGTCAAGCTCAAGCTTTTGATAGCTTGGCTCGAGCTTTTATCAAGCCTTAGTATATATATCTATTTATATTAAACCCATATAGTTAACTAAGAGCTAATTTGAATATTATTCTAATTATAAGGATTTACTTTATAATGAATTATTTAAAATACTCTTGAAGGACTTTTATATGGTAAATAAAGTTGTAATTATTTGTAACAACGATATCTTAGACCAGCGATGTTGCTTACTTGCTTTATATCTAGAAGCGAATACAAGTTTCTAGTTATGAATCGTAAATATTAATAGACCAAAATATATACTACTATTAGATAATTTTAGTTTTTGTTTATACTTAGTATATCGATGACAACATTAATTAGTACTTTGGCTTTTGTTTCATTCTAATATTGGACTTAGTATGAAAATGTTATTGTTGGTTTTATTATTGTTAAATTAATTTAATTTGGTTTTCAAAAGTGGTTTTAGTTTGTATTACTTTATAAATATATGTATTTTGATGACTTTTTCTATCAAATACAATATTTTTGTATACATTCAAGTTTTTCAAGCCAAGCTCAAGCTTTGCTCGAAACCTATTCAAGCCAAGCTCAAGCCTGGATGATTAAAGCTTGACAAGCTATCAAGCTAAGCTCAAGCCTACTATTTTTGTTTCAAGCCAAGCTCAAGCCTTGTCAAGCTCGAGCTCGGCTTGACTCGATTACACCCCTAATCGAAGGTGATGGTGTTGTATGTTGGTAGCTTAGAGCTAATATTTGAGCTAAAGCAACCATTGCTTTTTTACTTTAAAAACTTGTTTACCAATTTATTAAAAAACACGAGAAAGATACTAAGGCAATTGTACGATAGCAACGTACTTTCACTTTTTGTATCATTTTGATACATGAACTTTTTTCTATTCCAATTAATGTAACAAACTTTTTGGTTTTTGCTAATTTGCACCACCAAACTTGTTTTACCAGACTCAGAGTTATGAATTTACCAGACTCAGAGTTATGAATCCTACGTGTACATGCCGCGTAGGATTTTCACTTACAATAATTCTTTGAGTTAATTATATAAATGGTCACTGTGGTTTATAGCGTATCACGAATTTAGTCTTTAAAAAACTGTGTTAAATTTTTTTATACATTTTAATCCGTTTTTATAAAGTTTCGTTCGTTTTTATATGTTTTCGTCCGTTTTATACGTTTCATACGTTTTCGTCAGTTTTATATGTGTTCATCCGTTTTTATACGTTTTCGTCAATTTTTTTACGTTTTTATTCGTTTTATACGTTTTCTTATGTTTTGTACGTTTTCATCCATTTTTATACGTTTTTCTTATTTTTTTTCATACGTTTCTATCCATTTTATATGTTTTTATACGTCTTCCTATGTCTTCATACGTTTTTATCCGTTTTTATACGTTTTCGTTCGTTTTTATATGTTTTCATCCGTCCTGATACCTTTTCGTCTATTTTTCTTACGTTTTTGTCCGTTGTTATACTTTTAAAAACAGACGGAAACATATAAAAGCGGATACAAACGCAAGAAAACGTATACAAGTGAATGAAAACGTATTAAAATGGATGAAAACATATAAAAACGGTAACAAGTATTGTGAGCGTTTGTTATTTGCAGCTACCTCTTATTTTATTTGGCAGGAACGAAATGGTCGTATTCATAGTAATCCTGCGAAGAAACCGGAGGAGGTATCAAACATCATTATGGACACGATGAGATTTCAGATTGCATCGATCAAGTTCAAGGAAAGTGGTCAAGCTCAAGCAGACATGGAAAATTATGGTTGGAGATACAAATACCTGATTTATTCTTCATGGAATCATATGAGCTTTTAAGTGTTTTTATCTTGGTTGTCATGGATCTAGGGTGTTTGGTCCATGTAGTTTTTGTTTTAAGAGTAGTTCAGTGCTACTCTCCGTGTTCTTAAAATATATTTATTTTATTATATTCGTCGGGTATTATCCCTTTACCCAAAAAATATATATATAAAAATTGATGAAATTGATGAAAATGAATAAAAACATGTGAAAACGGACGAGAACGTATAAAACGGATGTAAATGGATAAAACGGATGAAAACGTATAAAAATAGATAAAAACATATAAAACAGATGAAAATATATAAAAACAGACGAAAATGTATTAAAACATATAGAATGGATGAAAACGTATAAAAATGGATGAAAGTGTATAAAATGGATAAAAACGTAAGAAAAATGGATGGATAACCTATAAAAACGGATGAAAACGTATAAAAACGGATGTAAACGTACAAAACCGGACGAAAACGTATAAAAATGGATGTAAACGTCAAAACCGGAAGAAAACGTATAAAAATGTAAGAAAACGAACGAAAACGTATAAAACGAACGAAAATTTATAAAAAAATGAAACAAAAATCTTTAGAGACTAAATTCATGATACCCAGCCAATCACATGAACCATTTATGTGCTAAAAATATTCCATGTAGATTTTTATCCAATAGCAAGTTAACGGCTAAAACCATAGGGCATGAGACAAACAAATAAAAGTAAAATAAGATGTAAACACAAAGTTTTTTGGTCCAAATTGCTCCATCTCTGAAAAATGCAATGTTAGACTTGATTAGTAAAACTTCAATAGTTTATAGTAATATAATATGTCTTTTTAAATTAAAGTCATTTTTTTTTCTAAAGATTGTTTTTTCTATCATCATAGTGTAACAATTTTCTTAGGTTAAGACCTTTTTCTTCATAACATCTAATGGAAACTCTATTATGTCTATTGGTGTTTTGTCTATTGGATGTAAAACTAATCCCACATTGAACAAAGATGCAACTGAATGCCTAAATATAATCTTTTGGGGTTGGACCAACAACTAAGGCTGCCCCAGTAAGGAGGGTGAATTCATTTTATTTTTCTTGTCACGTCAGCTTTCTCTCTTCAACGACCTTCAGGTGATTGGGTGCCCCAGTAAAGACGACCTTTAAAACAAAAAACATACCCACAAATATTCTTTTCTAATTAAATAAAACACACACAAATGTTAGTGATTGTCGATCGTGACCTCGACCAAAAATGGGTGAAAAAATTTGGGCGATCGATTCCTCACAGGAATGCGATCGATAGCCAATCGATCATGTATTTCGATCGTGGCTCCTTACTGGAACCAGCCTAAGGTGCCATAATGAGTTGGAGGATGTTTGACTTGATAGCTAAAACTATTAGCTTTGATCAAACTAGCAAAAAGCAAGATAACACCAATTTATAACAAAAATTAAACTATGAAGATGCTCTTATATCATCTTCTGATTCAGACAAAGTGTGGAGTGTTGTTGTTGTATTAAAAACGTGATTTTTTATTTAGTATTTACGCAGTACAAACTCCAAAACATATATCTTAGTTGGACTTATTAGCGTGCCTGACTGCTTGCAAAATCAACACATTTATTTATTTTATTGAAGTCAGACTACAAAACAACATATCCAATAATTTGACTTCGTTGCTACCCGAATTTTGATTGATTTAGTTTTTGGATTCACCATAAGTATTAGACCACCGCGTACAATACTTTTTTGTTTACTAATTTATTACTACCTCCGTTTAAAATAATGGTCTATATTTTTTGTTAGTATTTCTCAAATTAATTGTCCATTTTCCATTTTAATTAATAAAAAAAAAATTTAGTGGTGGAATAATCTATTCGAGTGCTTGAAAATTGTAGTGATCCCCTTTTACTTGTGTCATTTTTGTCTACTGACAAATATGTTAAGGCAGAAAACACTAACAAACAGACAACTTTTTTATTTAAGATATTGTTATCACTTTATTGAAAAACATAACAAATATATTAATGCATTTTTTGTTTAAATTAAAAGGAATTATACAATAATACTCCCTAATTACGATTTTGCGGTTTTTATAATTTTGTTTTTCAAAGTTAATGTAAGCTTATTTGATGACATAACAAACTTAATGTAAAATTGTTAAGCTCGTAAGCTTAAGTTTATGGGCTTATAATTTTATTTATTTGATCTTATGAATTTTACAAGCCCATTTAAAATGAGCTTATCAAATAAACTTGCACAAACACCGGCTTATAAGTCGTATCATGTAAATCTAAACAACCAGCTTTATTATTTTGGTTTTCAACTTTTCATCACATATTAATACACAAAATGTAATAATTTTAATTTGTTTTTTGTAACCGGTGATATTTTAATGTGAAAACAACTTATGCTATTTAGAATGCACATTGGGTATGTTTGGCAGTAGAGATTATGGAAGACTATTGAGGCTTAAGATTATTTTTTTTGAAAAATAAACTACTTAAAAAATAATATTTGTTTGGCAGCCAGAACTTGTAAGAGATTATTTATAAAAAAAAAATTCATAATCTCTGAAAATAAAAAGTTACTTCATGTACCTTATAAAAATAATCTCTTTTTATAATCTTTTTTAGCAACAGCACCAGCACCAACACAACACCAGCACAATCTATTTTTGTCAAACATACCCATCTCGATTGAACTTAGCCGTGTGTTTGCGAACAAAACAAGCTATTACGGAATATCAGTGAATACAAGCTATGAAGCGATGTATCTGATTGGTTTACGTTGAAATTTGAAGTCTGCATTTATAGTAATATATTATGTCTTTCTAGATTAAAGTCATTCTTTTTTAAAAATTGTTTTTCCTATCATCATGGTGAAGCAATTTTGTTAAAAGTCAATACTCTTTTCTTCATAACATCCAATGGAAACTATATTATGTCTATTGGTGTTTTGTGTATTGGATGTAAAACTAATCCTACATAGGACAAAGATACAACTGAATACCTAAATATAATCTTGAGGTTGGACCAATAACTATAGTGGTTGTATTGTGTATTGGTTGCTTATAGCTAATAATTGAGCCAAAGCAACTAGGAATAATCAATCATTTTTTATTTTAAATACATATTAAGGCAAAAGTAAGATATAAACGGCAAGTTTTTTTCCTCCGAATTGCTCCATTTCTGAAAAATACAATGTTTGACTTGATTAGTAAAACTATTATCTTTGATCAAGCTATAAAAAAGCAAGATAACACGAATTTGTAATCAAAACTAAACTAGTAAGAATAAGTAACGTACAATTTGCTTCTATTTTTCATAGGTATATACTTATTTTGTTATAGAAAATCATTTGTGTGTTTGAAACCGGATTTCACTCAGACATACATGTGCCTGCATCATATGTCTCTTATATCATGTTTTGGTAAGATTGGGTATTGTCGTATCTCATATACAGTATTTTGGTAAGATTGGGTATTATTGTTGTTGTATTGAAAACATGATTTTTCTTTTACTTTTAAAAGTATCTACCCGGTCTAAACCGTATATCTTAGCTAGACTTATCAGCATGCTCGGCTGCTTGCAATAAAAATACATTTGTTTTAGGATTTCAGTGAAATTGGGCTACACGACAACATATTTGATAATTTGAATTGAGTAAATTACATAAATGGTCCCTGTGGATTGTCTAAAATTTCACCCATAGTCCCTCAAACTTAAAAGTTGCATATATCGTCCCTTTTGCCTCCAAAGAATAACATGAATGGTCTTTCTGTTGGACGTCCGTCTATTGCACCATTAAACCACATCCACGTGATACACACGTGAGGGTAAAATGGTATTTTTCTCCTAGTAGTTGACTACTTAAGTTTTTTCCTTCCCAATAAACTCACATCACCCTCTCATTTAATTTTCCCTCTTCTCTCACCAAAACTAATCATCTTGAATCTCAAACCTTAATTTAATCAAGATTGAGCTTATAAAAAATGGTGTTATCTGTGTGGAATATACGTGACGCTAATAAAAATGACGCAGTATTGGATTATGATCGTATTTATGGTAAGCTGCTTTTGGGTTTTTGTTTTATATCAATTATGATCATGAAAACTGTTGTTAAGAATGTTTAATGAGATTTTCCTATGAAAACCATAATTAATAATGTGTTATTATTGTGTTTTTTCCAGCCAAGGACCCTAACTTTTTTAGTCTGAAGATTCATCATGGAGGGATGTTCTCAGAGTCACCAGGAAGGAAATATGTTAATGGTAGGTTTAGCTTTGTGGATAACCTAGATGTGGATATGTTTTCTGTGATTGAGTTGAATGAGATGGTTATGTTGTTAGGTTATGAAGGGGATAGGATAATGTACTACCAATATTTGATTCCTGATCTTGATTTAGACCATGGGATTAGAGCTTTAGGTAGTGACCAAGATGTACATGAACTTTGTAGGTATGTATTGTCACGTCATAGGTTTTGAATGTGTACATTGAGCATGAAGAATCAACAGTAGACACTTATAATCCTGCACCATTTAAGATGTGTACCATTACTAAAATTGAAAATGTGAAAGTTGTTGGTAAGAAATCTTGTGCTAAGCAGTTATGTTTAAAATGGATAGTGAGTGAAATTGGTCAAAGTGGGGTTAATAATGTGGGTGAAAGTAGTGCTGCTAAGGAAATGGGTCAAAGTGAGTTTGCAAACGATTTTTACTCTGCTTTGGACAATGAAAACTTTGACCCTTTCCTTGATTTAGATGATGATGAGGTAGTTGCTAAGGCTACAGAGGTTGAGTAGACCTTAGACACTAATAAAGTAGGAGAAGTAGCAGAAGATAATGAAAGTGGGGAAGATATTGAAAGTGGGGAAGATAATGAAAGTGGGGAAGATAATGATGATGAGGAAGACAGTGATTACATTGTTGATGAAGTTAATGAAATCAATGAAGTGGAAGTAGACATGGAAAACTTCCATGCTAATGTAGATGTGAATGAAGAGTTCATGGGCAGTGGGAGTAACAAACGTGTTACTTTTGAAGAACCTGTTGATGTGGAAGTATTAGACAATGATGAATTTGAAAGAGGGGATGATGGATGTCACAATTCTCAATTTCCGGTCATTTCTCAAATTTACTATTTCATCGTTTATCATAAACTAGGTTTACAAGTATCAAATTCGCGTAACCTTAATGGTTTAGCTGCGAATTCATGAACAATCATCAAGGACATTCCATATAGACTAGGTTTAGTCTACATATCATTAGTATCATTATCATCATATTAGTTCATGCATGGTTTCGCATTTTACAATAAACGCATATTTCTTATTAAATAAACGCTATCGCGTAATTAATTATTTTGAACATTTGATCCGACACTTACAAAAATTATCCTGATATATTTTTATTCTCATTTTAAGACTATAAAAATTATAATATTAGTTTACCCGATGTTTTCAATTTATTTTGGATATAAATTGTTATGTATAAATACTTACGACGGTTTTCGTAAATTCAATCCGATAATTATTATTTCACTCAGTTCTTGTAAGAAATGTAATTTTATTATTTTTATGACTTTGATATATTTTATTTTGTTCCGTTAAAATTGATTTCTAGTCAACGCTACACTAAATAATTAATTTTATGCATTCAATACCCATTATACTAAATAATAAAATGCATGTAACTACAAACTCATCCAAAACTTCCCCTCATTTTGGCCTTGCCGACCTCCTCATATGAGTCACCGCCTTCTATTAGTTTTATTGACTTAATGTGTATACTCATCAAACTTGGACTAGATATTTGTGTAATAGAAATTATATACCAAAACAATAAACACATAGAACACAAATTTGACTTCTCTTGTTGCTCTTCCTCTTGCTGATTTTCGAACCAAAAACAGCCCCATCACCATCAAAAAATTCAATTTTCACTTGTTCTCTTACTCTAATATTGAAGATCATAAGTTCCTTGTACTAGTTCATGGTTTATTCCACTTAAACTACACTTTAACCTCATCAAATAACTAGTAAGCATTTCATATTCATTTTCATCTTTCATATTTATTATGTGTTCATTTCATCATATTTGAGAAAAACATGCAAGTTATATGGATGTCTATACCACTTTTTATTGTTTTTAAGTGTTATAAATATATATTCATCATCCTATAATTACTCCTTGAAACATATCACTTTTGGTGATGTCTAGGAACCCATGACACCCTAAGAAGGTGTATGGTAGGATTAGAATAGCTTCAGAGTTGTTTTGAATTGGTTAGAATAGGTTTTGCGCGATAAAAACCCATTTCGACAACTTTATTTAGAGGTCTGATCTTATTTTCAAATTCTGGAATTCTCGAAAGTAGATAAAAAAATTTGGGCTAGACATTTGGAAAATACACTTTAAAACGAAAACGTGGCCGCTTGAATGGGTTAAAACGGAGTTATAACGAATAAGTTATGCTATTTTCAAGTTTGACGACGAAAACTATTAATTTCAGAAATTTCAGCATGTTACTATCACTTTTTACGAGTCAAAAATGAGGCTTAAGCGTTATTAAATGTGTCGACTTATCAAAAATATATTAGTATACTTTGATACGAAGCTAAGGACATATAAAACGTAGAAAACGGACTTGTAACGATTAAATTATGCACGTTTACACAAAGTTGCCGTAACTTTATTATATAAGAAAAACTAGTATATTTTTATTAGACAAGTATTACGGCTACAAAGGACCATGTTGAGGGTCGTTTTTAACATGGATGTAGTACTTTTTATAACATGATGTCTTCTAGTAAAAGTAAGTTCGCCAAGCATATTTTCCAAAATGTCCAACCGTTCGTCAAGCGGAGTTGTAACGAGTAAAATACGGTCACTCAAACTTTGCCGAAAGTTACCTTAAACAATATTTTGGACACAAGTACCCTACTTTACCTATGTTTTTCTCCATGATCGAGACCTCTATGATAAAAACTTAAATACTAAAACTTTGAGATAATGATACAAGCTTCCCAAAACCGTTGAGTTCGTTTCCTAACACTCGACGTGCACCATTTTACGACTAGCTTTTCGAGGCCATTTAGTCACTTTCATGAGAATTTCAACGACATTATTTTACGACGAAAAGTTATAATTTCTTAATAAATCACTGAATGATTATCGTAGGATATCATTTCGACGTAAATACTGGTAAAGTATTTTGTAATTTGACAAGAGGTCATAAACATATATTTCGACGATAAACATTATTTTCAAATGTACAAGTGGTATGGATATCATATGAGTTTGCATGCACGACATTGTTTCATGACTTATATTAGAGCACATCATTCATATTAGGTTGCGGATAGAGATCGCACCTCATTTCAGTGTATCTACTTTTGTCATCATAAACATTGCACCAGGTGAGTTCGTAGCCCCACTTTTACTCGTTTAATTGTTTTATAAACTCTTCGGGGGAGATACATGCTCAACTACTTGCTTTTACTTTACATTTATATGAACTTAAATAACTTTTGTTTCACTCTATGTGCGCGTAAGTAGATTATGCCCGAACTAAATTGATCACTATGTTATGAACGCTATAGGTTGAAACGCTTTCCTTGATTTTGAACCTTCGACATGTATATTTGAGCTCTTTTAAATTGATTCGAACCCTTTAACATATAAGTGAACACTTTGGACTTGATATGAACCTTTTGACATATAGTTAAACTCTTTTAACTTGTACAAGGACCCTTTTGATATATTTTAAAACTTGTTTGACGTGATTTTGAACGCTTCGACTATCTTGAACCTTTTGATATTATTCAAGGTCTTTGACTGTTTTGAACTTTTGAACTCGACTTAAATCTTTGAACTTAATTACGAACTTTTGAACGGAACTCTTGATCTTAAATACGAACTTATGACTTGTTTGAACTTATTGAACCGGACGTGTTATGACCTTGACCTAAAGTCTCCTATGATAGGCGCATCACTATAAAGTCTCCCATGTTCGAAGCATCACTATAAAGTCTCCCATGTTCGGAGCATCACTATAAAGTCTCCCTTGTTCGGAGCAACTTAAAGCCTCCCCGGTCCGGAGCAGAATGTCTCCCTATGGGAACGAAGCATTTTCAATCTAAGTCTCCCCTGTTCGGAGCAGTACAAATTCTCCCATGTTCGGAGTGTTCTTAATTGTATATAATAGCTGTATGATGTACTGTTGGTACATTCGCATTGTTAGTCTCCTATTAGTAGGTAGTATGGATAGCGCTATTAGAGGTCGGCCAACCTCTCGTCCACTATGTTACGGGACGCATATTATTTATTCTAGGGGCTTTGCCTGGCATACATTATTATACACGTGGTGCTATATGGTGAATTATTACGACAGCTTATACTTGACTACTTGATACGCTATATTTTGTGCAATGGGTTGTGAACACACAGGTTGCAAGTTTTGTATGGGCGGAACTTGGACTTGAGTGGATTTACAATGCATTTGCTTTGTGAACTATTATTATAACGTGCACTTGACTTCTAGACATACTACTTTTGGCAGTGGGTTGTGAACACACAGGTTGCAAGTTTTGTATGGGCGGAACTTGGAACTGAGTGGATTTGCAATGCCTTTGCTTTGTGGATTATTCTAAATGACCAAAAACTTTGCTTTAGTTGCATGAGCGTTCTTTAAAAGCTTTACGTGTTAAACAAACTCTATGAACCCACTCAACCATTGTGCTGACACTTTTAGCATGTTTTATCTCAGGTATCTAAGGCATTCACTTCATGGCATGCATGTGGACTTATCATAGAGTCGCGGTGTCGACGCGTCTCATATATATTTTTTTATGCACTTAACTATCGTTTGATTGTAACAAACTCATTTTGGTATATTGGAAATATTTTGGGACCTATGTTTTGTAAACTCTGATTATTTTACTTAATCAAACGATACTTTCAAAACGACACTTTAGGTCGTTCGATATAACTGTAACTTTGATGCTATGACAGTCATCCCCCAGGAATTCCATTCCGCTGCAAAACATGTAATTTGGGGGTGTGACAATGGAGATGATGATATAGAAAAGTCTAAGAAAAGAAAGTTAAAGGAGTTAAGGAAACAAATGGGTAAGAATGCAGTTGGTGGGAGTAACCAAACATATTTCTTTGTAGGGCAGAGTATTGGAACTGCAAAAGAGGCTAAGGAGATGATTAAGCTCCATTCAGTTGAAACAATGAGGGAAATTGAGTTGAAAAAGAATGATAAGGTA
Organism: Chrysanthemum seticuspe; assembly: GCA_019973895.1. Taxonomy (NCBI): domain Eukaryota; kingdom Viridiplantae; phylum Streptophyta; class Magnoliopsida; order Asterales; family Asteraceae; genus Chrysanthemum; species Chrysanthemum seticuspe. Next base: position 53,334,592 of record BPTQ01000008.1, read on the forward strand.
AGAATTAGAGCAGAATGTTTTGGTACCATTCCAACACTTGGATCTGATGATGCTGGTGATTCAGTTGGGCCAAGTAAAAATGTTGGATCTATTGTGTAAGGTTGTTCAGTTGGGCGTTGTGGTAAGGTTGGCCCAAATCAAGTGAGATGGACAAAGTCAAAGATTAGGTCAGAATCTCCCATAAAGGAAAAAATGACAAAATCTAAGATAAGGGCAGCTACTTCTCCAATAAAGGGAAAAGGGCATTTATGGTGGTAAAGCTAACAAGATACCTGACAATAAATGTCCATGGGTTTTACAAATATCAAAATGCAAAGATGAAACATGGTCTGTGAGAACATACAAACCTGAACATAGGTGTTTGCAAATCAGAAGAGTCAAAGCTTGTACAGCTAATTTCTTAGCAAAATATATCCTGCGTCAAATTGAATCAAACCCAGGTATACCTATTAAAGTTGTTCAAGCCCAAAGTCAGCAGAAGTTTAAACTTGAAGTCTCTAGGATGAAAGCATTTAGAGCCAAGGCAAAAGCTGCTAACCAATTAAGAGGAGACCACACTCAACAATATGCTAATTTGAGGAATTATGTATTGGAGTTGAAGGCTAATAATCCCAACACCACTGTCAAAATTGGAGTTGAAAGAGAACCAAATCCAGAAGTAAACACAAGGGTTTTTCAGAGAATTTACGTATTTCTGGGTGCAACAAAAGAAGGATTCAAGGCTGGCATGAGGGACTTATTAGGCTTGGATGGTGCCTTTATGAAAGGACCATTTCCTGGTCAGTTGTTGACTACTGTAAGTGTGGATTCAAACAATGGGATATACCCATTGGCATATGGTATTGTTGAAACTGAAAACTCAGAGTCTTGGACTTGGTTTCTAGAACAGTTGGCTGAAGATTTAAATCTGGTAGCCAATTCAAATTTCACTTTCATTAGTGCTAGGCAGAAGGTATTATACTAATGATATGTCTTAATCCTTTATATTGTTAACACTAATTTCTATTATACTAATGAACTGTCTTGTAACACAGGGGATAATTCCAGCAATTGCCAAATTATTTCCAGCAGCTGAGCACAGGTTTTGTCTAAAACACATACATGAGAATATGAAGCTGAAATGGAGTGGTAAAGCATTCAAAGACCTTCTATGGAAGTGTGATACTGCTACCACAGTACCACATTTTACTCATGCTATGGATGAACTGAAAGCATTCAATAAGGAGGCTTATGAATGGCTGTGCAAGATTCCTCCACATCATTGGAGCAGAAGTTATTTTTCAGGTATATATATTGCTTAACAAGTACTATTATTTGACTTAAATATTGAAACAAAATAGTAATATATAATTACATGCTCAATTTAACAGGAAGGGCTAAATCAGATGTGTTATTGAATAATATGTGTGAGGTCTTCAATGGTAAACTTGTAGAAGGAAGGGATATGCCTATCATTAGTGCTTTAGAGTATGTTAGGGAGTATTTAATGAGGAGAATTAAGACTGTGAATAGAATCATAGATAACAATGAAGGACCTCTAACCCCCACTTCTACTAAAATCCTTAAGGGTATATCTGATGAAGCTGCTGATTATATTGCTTCTTGGAATGGAGCTGATAAGTACCAAGTTAGTGGACCATGGTTTGATCAGTGTGTAGTGAATGTGACCCAGAGAACATGCACTTGTAGGTATTGGGAATTAACTGGCATACCTTGCAAGCATGCAGTAGCAGTTAATTGGGACATGGCACAGAACAATATGAATCCTCGTCTAATAGAAGAGTGGGTGCACCCTTGTTACAGACTTGACACATGGAGGAAAATGTACTCACACACCATTGGTCCAATTAATGGTCCAACAATGTGGCCTAAGTGTCAAATCCAGACAACTATTCCTCCACCAACATATCATCCACAACCAGGCAGACCAAACAAGAAAAGAAAGAAATCTACTACAGAAAAGATGGATATGGTTAAGGATGGTAAGCTATCAAAAGGCATGAAGACTGTTACTTGTGATTTGTGCAAGCAGACAGGACACAACAAAAGAACCTGCAAAGGAAACAAAAAAAGTGCTGTTGCTAGTCAAAGTGCTACTCCAACTGAAAGTCAAGCTCCAAGTCAAAGTCAAACTCAAGGTACTGCAACTCAAGCTCCAAGTCAAACTCAAGATACTGCAACTCAAGCTTCTGGGAAGGGTAAAAAGACTGCAAGTGAACATACTATTAAGGGTAAGAAGAAGTCTTTAAAAAGGAAATTTGTATGAAGAAGGCTGCAAGTAAAAAAAAACTCTTGTTTTGGTCCAAAAAAACACTTGTCAATGTGTTATCTAGTATGTTGGTGCTACAAACACTTAATTTCATTTTGGTATGTTGGTTAGAATTGTTATGTAATATGTTATGTATGGCCAGTGGCCAGTACTTGTTATGTTGGTGCTACAATTGTTATGTAATATGTTATGTTGGTTAGAATTGTACTTGGCATTATGGCATTCAGTGCATTGTGGATATTTTGGTCTATTTTGACATTTTTTTATTACTTTTGACTGCTAAAAATGGATCAGTTTTTTGGTTGTGCTTTTGACTTTTAAATGGGCCAGTTTTTTGACCATAACAACACAAGCACAAGTAAAACCAAACTTAACCAATGCATAACATTTTTTGGTTGCTTTTGATTCCAAAATGGGTCACTTTTGACCTTTTTGATTGCTTTTGATTGACTTTGAATGTTTCACTTTCAATGGGTAAAACCAAAATCACACACTAACAATATATAGCAAACGTACATATATCCATAACATAGTGTTCCATTCCATACTGAAATCCATAACATAGTTTTTCAATTACAAAACACAATATTGACTACAAAAGTCAATATATCCATTACATGATACCAAAACCCTAAAAACTTATGTTAACAGTTTGAACCAACCAAACAGTAGAACAGATAACCATCTATTTAGATTAATCTAATGGTGGGGATTAAACTAAAATTTAATAGATAAACCTAAGTCCATGTTTTTTTTCTTGTTTTTTTGTCTTTCTTTTTTATTCATTTTTTTTGTCTTTTTCTTTTAATTAACATTTTTTTTAAATTAACGTTTTTTTTTTGTTTTTTTTTTTTCACGTTATTCACGTTTTTTTTAATTCGCGTTTTTTTCGCTTTCATACGTTTTCGTCTGTTTTCATACGTTTTCGTCCGTTTTCATACGTTTTCGCCCGTTTTCATACTTGTTTTTACGCTTTCATACGTTTTCGTCCATTTTCATACATATTCATCCATTTTCTTACGTTTTCGTCCGTTTCATACGTTTTTGCCTGTTTTCTTACGTTTTTGTTCATTATTCATACGTTTTCGTCAATTTTCGTCCGTTTTCATACGTTTTCGTCCGTTTTCATACGTTTTCGTCCGTTTTCATACTCGTTTTTACGCTTTCATACGTTTTCATCTGTTTTCATACATATTCGTCCATTTTCTTACGTTTTCGTCTATTTTTTAATGTTTTCAGACGTTTTCATACGTTTATTAATATCACAAGTGATATTATGTGATATTCTGTGATATTCAGATGATCACAAGTGATATTCTGTGATATTCAGAACAAGTGATTTTCAACTAATGTTTTGTAATATCAAAATCACAATTGATATTCAGAATATCACAAAGTGATATCCAGAAAATCACAAGTGATATTCATAATATCACAAAGTGATATTCAGAATATCACAAAGATATATCCAGAAAATCACAAGTGATATTCAGAATATCACAAATATATAATTTGAATAGCAACTACATAGTTTGGGGGTAATTGTTAAATCTTATTTTATTTGCTTATGAGCTTATGTGATTTCGGTTTATGTTTCACAAGCTTAATTTGCTTATTTTGAAACTTATAAAAATATGTAAGTTTATATTTACCATGTATAAAGATAAAATGGTCAAATTTTGGTTTAGACTTCATACATATTCGTCCGTTTTCATACGTTTTCGTCGGTTTTTAAATGTTTTTGGCCGTTTTCATATGTCTCTGAATATCACAAGTGACATTCTGTGATATCACAAGTGATATTCTGAGTATCACAAATAATATTCTGAATATCACAAGTGATATTTTGTGATATCCAGATGATCAACAAGTGATATTCTGTGATTTTCTGAATATTACAAGTGATTTTCAACTAATGTTTTGTAACATGAAAATCACAAGTGATTATCAAAATACCACAAAGTGATATCCAGAAAATCACAAGTGATATTCATAATATCACAAAGTGATATTCAGAAAATCACAAGTGTAAAAACACGTTGAAAATGGAAAACGTAAGAAAACGGACGAAAACGGACGAAAACGTAAGAAAATGGACGAATACATATGAAAACGGACGAAAACGTATGAAAGCGTAAAAACACGTTTGAAAATGGATGAAAACGTATGAAAAATTGACGAAAACGAAAGAAAACTGATGAAAACGTATGAAAACGGATGAAAATGTATGAAAACGGACAAAAACGTATGAAAATGGACGAAAACGTATGAAAATAGACGAAAACGATGAAAAAAACGCGAATGAAAAAAAAACGCGAATTAATAAAAAAAAACGTGAATTAAAAAAAAAGTGAATTAAATAAATAAAAAAACGTTAATTTAAAAAAAAGACAAAAAAATATGTGAATAAAAAAAGAAAGACAAAAAGACAAGAAAAAAACACATGGACTTAGGTTTACCTTTTAAATCTTAGGTTAATCTCCACCATTAGATCAAATTAGATGAATGGTGAGAATTTGTCCCTTGATAAGCATGAATTTATGAGTAAGCAAAATAAAGTGCCTCATCATGAGTGTTGTTGTTATGTTTCTTAAATGTAAAATTAATCCCACATCGGACAAAGAAGCAACTAAATGTCTAAACTTAACCACGTGATTGCACCAAAAACTTGAATTTTTAACACAAACTAGAATTTATCGTTTGAGCCAAAGGCTTTAATAAAAAAAACTTTAATAAATAATAAGTATAAAATCTGATGTTGTACATTGGGTAATAAAGTACTCCGTATAAAACAGGTGGAAAGGCGCCCGCTGCGTTGCAACGGGAATTTTCGGAATTTTTTTGTAATAATCATTTACGAACAATGTTTGGGTGAGGTTTCTCGTTGTGAGATAGTGGTATGTTTTTTGCCGACACGTGTTGTCTTTGTTTTGAATAAATGTTGTGTCAAGCTATATTTGTAGTTGTCAGTGTGTTGCAGCGGCCCTAATTTTGGCCCTTATATGTTTTAAAAAATTGAGGATAATTTTTAAAGTTATTTAATAGGTTAAGGGTGCATTTTGAAAGTTTTTTTCATTTAAAAATTATATATATATTAAACTTCAACATTTTTTATAAAACCGTACGTACGTCAAAAGCATATTAATATTGGACTTGTTTTGTTTATTTATTGAGAGGTCTTTTTTCCAGTATTTTTTTTTATTCAAGAAACCGCTAGGTATCTGTTAGAAATTTGACAAATAAAATTTGTTATATAAAAAAGTCGTAAATATTAAAAAGTTCAGGATGTGTTTTCTAAGTTTTCCTTTTTTTCTTTTTTTTTTTTTTAACTTGTTTAATCTCCTGCGTTGAAATAGCGTTTGGTAAAGGGGCCTTACTAAATTGTGATCGGACTAAAAATAAGCCCAGTAACTTTATTAATGTTTTATGGCACTGTGCTCAAGGGTGTGCCCCATAATATATATAGAGAATACGCTTCTCAAACAAGCATTGGAAAATTAACATTGAAAATTAGTTAAAATTTACCGTTCTTTTGCCAAACGACCACTAAAATTAAAAATATTCATTACACACCGCCTTAAAAACCTTCACACCTCTCCGCGCCAAACATACCCATAAGAGATTGAGAGACGTACTTTATTAAAAGCAGGTGTTAAATTTATGAGATATGTACAAATGTTCATCAACAAGCTTTACGAAAAGATGAAGGCAACTTTGATGTTTCATGTATTATAAAGTGAAGCTGACCATGTAGTCGCTCAACCTTTTCAAAGTTATGGTTGACCTGCTAACCGAAATTTGTATTCTTTTTTGTGTGTATAATTTTTTTATTAGTTTTTGTGGATATGTTTTTTTGTTGTAGTTGTGGCCGCCTTATTAGCAAATTATGATTAGGTATAGTATTAGAGAGAGAAAGATGAGTTGACGCTAATATAACAGAGAATGACCACAATAATATGATTATCATTATCATCAACCTAATAATTTAAAATTTACATTTATAGTAATATATGTTGCCTTTTTAAATTAAAGTCATTCTTTTTTAAAGATTGTTTTTTCCTATCATCATAGTGAAACAATTTTGTTACCTAAAGACCTTTTCCTTCATAACATCCAATGGAAATGTTTATTATGTCTATTGGTGTTTTATTTATTGGATTTAAAATTAATCCCACATTGAACAAAAATGCAACTCAATACCTAAATATAATCTTGGGATTGGACCAACATCTTAAGTGGTGGTATTCTATATTGGTTGCTTAGAGCTAATATTCGAGCTAAAACAACCAACAAATAGAATCACTACTTTTTTGTTTACCAATTTATTACTCTCTATGTCTCAAAATAATGATTTATATTTTCTTTTTAGTATATCTCAAATTAATTGTTCACTTTTGATTTTAAGTTACAAAAATAGAATTTAATTGTGAAATATTCTATTCATGTGATTGAAAATTATAATGGTTTAACTTTTATTAGATTGTGTGATTTTTATCTTTTAACAAATATGTTAAGGCAAAAAACACTAACAAACAAAAAACTTTTTTATTTAAGATATGGTTATCACTTTATTGAAAAACATAACAAATATGTTAAGGGTTTTGCTAACGTATGACTACTTGGCACGTATTAACATGTAAATAAAAGAAATGTTTTAATTCATTTAAGTGAAAATTATGTTTAAATATAGTAATTTATCAGTTTATTAAAGTGTATTTGATGCATTATTTTTTAAATTAGAAAGGAATGTACAACAATACTCCCTAGTTACAATTTTGCGGTTTATAATTTTGTTTTTCAAAGTTAATGTTTGTCTAACCTTATTTGATGACATAACAAACTTATTGTAAAAAATTTAAGCTCGTAAGCTTAAGTTTGTGGGCTTAGAAGTTTATTTATTTGATCTTATGAATTTTACGAGCCCATTTAAAATTAGCTTATCAAATAAACTTGCACAAACATCGGCTTATAAGCCGAAATCATATAAATCTAAACAACCAGCTTTATTATTTTGGTTTTCAACTTTTCATAACATATTAATATACAAAATGTAATAATTCTAATTTGTTTTTTGTAACTGGTGATATTTTAATGTGAAAACAACTTATGCCGTTTAGAATGTACATCTTGGTTGGACTTAACAGTGTGCTTGCGAACAAAACATGGTTATTATGGAATTTCAGTGAATACAGGCTACGAAACGACGTATCTCATAGGTTTAGGTTGAATTCGTTGCTATCTAATTTTAGATTGGTTAAGTCTTTTATTAGACTAAAGCATTTTATTGTGTATGATAAGGTGAAATTGAAGTCTACATTTAGACTAACTAGTTGGATACCCGCGCACAGCGCGGCGATAAATATAGTTATATAATAAATATAGTAAATGAATTGCTAACCCAACTCTCCTCGTAATTCCCTACCCGCTTAGTGAATTCATTTCACAACACTTCAAATGTATATATATACGTGTTAGTTGTAAATGTTTGTTTGGGTTTTCCGTAGAGGTGGCAAAATGTGCCCAGAAGCAAACAGATGGGCTAAATGGGCACATTTTTAAAATATTTGGGCACATTTAGCTCCCTTCTTTTTTTGAAATGGGCATATATAGCCCATTGAAAACTTAAATGGGCACAAACGGGCACTTTTTTTTTCTCTCAATTGTTGAACATTAACGATCGTTTTAAAGATTTTTTTTATATAATATATTTATTTTTGTTAATATAAATAAGATATTACGTTTAAGGAATTTATTTAGTCGTTTTAGGTCTTTTATTAAGCGATTTGTATAACATGTGCCCGTTTGGCCCGTGCCCGTTTAGCCCGTGCCTGTTTAAGCCCGTGCCCCTTCTAGCCCGTGCCCGTGCCCGCCCGGCCCGCCCGTTTTGCCACCTCTAGTTTTCCGTATCTTTCCCGTGACATCATTATTCCCGCATATAAAAAGACATTCACAATCTCTTTACTGTCAAACACTTTACCAAAAGTAAATGATTTTGATAAATAAAGTTTGTATTGATTGAAATAAATGTTAAAGTTATAAAAAGTTGAATCAAAATAAAATAAACCTACTAAAAATGTAAAAACTAAAAACTTATAAAAATATATCAAAATGGATGTTGAATTAAAGAGCACAAAATTTTAGAAAATATGGTGAAATTAGATCATAAAAAAAAAAAAGTAAACGAATTAAAAGATATTTAAATTTAAAAATAAAGATGATTAATTAGTTAGGAAGTGACATGTGTCACCCTATTATTGGAGCTCTTTATTTTAGTTTATTAGAGCAACTCATTTTTTGTTATTTTTTAGTTAGAGAAGTGACACATGTCACTCAATGATTGGAGCTCCTTATCTTAATTTTTTGTAGAGCCCACAACTTAAATGATTTATATAGTAATATAGATATATTTTGTCTTTCTAAATTAAGTCATTCTTTTTTCCTATCATCACAGTGAAACAATTTTGTTAAGTCAAGACCTTTTTCTTCATAACATCCAATGAAAACTCTATTATGTTTATTGGCGTTTTGTCTATTGGATATAAAACTAATCCCACATAGGACTAAGATGCAACTGAATACCTAAATATAATTTTGGGGTTGGACCAACATCTCAAATGGTTGGACTGGTATCCGTTGCTTATAGCTAATATTTGAGCCAAAGCAACTGTATCATCTACCATTTTTTTATCATACAATGTTTGACTTAATTAGTAAATGTGTAAAGCTATTAGCTTTGATCAAAAAACAAGATGACACGAATTTATAATCAAAATTAAACTAGTAACATTTGCTTCTATTTTTCATAGATAAACTTATTTTGTTATAGAAAATTCACAAGCTTTCATAAGTCACGAGCTTTTGTGACTCCCTCATTAATTATGTTGTAAGCGTAAGCCGCTCCTCAATCTTGGGGGAGCCTGTACACAATTTATATCATTTTCCTCATTATAAATAAGAAGAGCACTCTTTTAACTAGACAACAAATATAGTTTTCGACATGGGTGGTTCACAAACCAAGGGTCACGCCAACGGTCGAGAGGTAAGAAGACAAAGCTTCTTTAACAGAATCTTGACGAGATTTTTTTAGAACGTCAATTTTTTCATACTCTATATCACCTATCTCACAAAATACTTCCAGTGAGGCTTAAACCCACAACCTCTAAATTGGTGGGAAACTCGCATACCACTAGACCAAATGCCTTAGGTAGAAACTCGACGAGATGATGTGTCTTAGAGAGACGGAGAGCCAAGTGCATGATCAAGAAGTCATGGTTCATGCACTTAAAGATTCTGAGTGCCATATGAAATGTAAAATTAATCCCACATCGAATAAAAGAACAACTAAATGTCTAATCATAAGCATGTGATCGCACCAAACAACCAGAGAATTACTACGGACTAGACTCTTTGAGGCTTGTTTGAGCAGATAGCTAAAGTCTGTGGTGACAAAGTATTTTTTATCTAACATATGATATGGGTATCACCTTATTGAAATTATATATTAATTAAGTATAAAATATGATGTTGTACATTTGGATAAAAAAATAAAAAATATAGTATTATTTATTTCGAGATATGCATTTTGGTTTTGTTATAGCAAGTTGTTGATATTCCATGTACAAAATGTACGTGAACAAGCTTACTAAAAGATTAAGGATATGTTTACCTAAATAAGCGGCTTATAAAGATTGTAGGGTTATACATAGGGTCCACGTCTATTTCTTCCTCTTATTAGGGAAGAGATGAAATTTTATGCCTTTAGCTAAGGGAATTTAGTAGGCCCCATATGAAAAAAGAAATATTAAATTATGTTTTTTTGGGTCCACACATGTTAGCTAAGGGATGATTAAGTGTCAAATAAACAGCCCCTAAGTCAGTTTGATGTTGTAGCATTCTAAAAAACACTTTTAATTATCTTTTTATAAGTATGTGACTTTTTTTTTTATTGAAAAAAATTGTCCGCTTTCTTACAGTCGAATCTAAAACAAGCATGTGACGATAGAAAGAAGTTTAAGGGGGTGTTTGAATTCAACTTTATTGATTTAATATGAAAAAACTTAATTTATTAAGTCATGTGAAAAATTATTTGTTTTTCACTTAATCAAAAGAAATGACTTAAAATAAAAAATGACAAAAGTGAAAGTCTTTACATTAAGTTATTTCTTAATTAACATGACTTAATGAAAAAATTAAACAAACATGGCCTAAGAATATTTCTGAGAGGCTAAATAATTTCTTATTATAATTATGTATCGGATTAGAGAAACGATGTCAGAAGAGTGACGTTGCTCTAATGGTTGGATGTTACATTTTTGCTCAACTGAGTATCTTCGAACCTAGCAAGTAGTGTGTCCTTGTTTTCTCCAAAGAAACAATGACATATACTTAATGGGAAGCGTACGTTCGATACTAACAAGTAAAAACCACATTCATCACTACTTTTTTTTATCCACAAATGCATTGAGCTTCTAATTGTAACCCATGTTTCATTATTGGCCCAATAGACAACTTATACATGTTAGTTGTTACGGAATATAAGGGATGCCAGGCTACGAAACGGCTAATCTGATAGGTTTAGGTTGAATTCGTTGCTCTGAGATAGTGTTTTATTAGACTTAGCATTTTGCTACGATATAAGGCTAATGCTATTGGTTACTTTTTCTCGCCAACCGACCGAGTAACCTAACCGGTTTTCCTACTAGCTCAACAGACGGTGACCGCGTCGTCCCTCAACTTTTTCAAAGTTATGGTTGGCCTGCCAACCGGAATTACCATTCTCTTTTGTATGTGTAGTTTTTTTTTTTTATTAATTTTTGTGGGTACAACTATAATAGTTTATGGTAATATAATTTGTTTTTTTTAAGTTAAGTCATTATTTTTTAAAGATTGTTTTTCCTATCATCATAGTGAAACAATTTAGTTAACCAAAGAAATTTTCCTTCATAACATCCAATGGAAATGTCTATTAGGTCTATTGATGATTTGTTTATTGGATTTAAAATGAATCCCACATTGAACAAAGATGCAACAGAATACCTAAATATAATCTTGGGGTTGAACCAACATCTTAAATTGTGGTATTCTATATTGGTTGCTTAGAGCTAATATTCAAGCTAAAACAACCAACAAATGAACCACTACTTTTTTGTTTACCAATTTATTACTCCTTCCGTTTCAATTTCAAAATATTGGTCTATATTCTTTTTTTGTATGTCTCAAATTAATTGTCCACTTTTCATTTTAAGTAATAAAAAGAGAATTTAGTGGTGAAATATTTTATTCGAGTGGTTGAAAATTGTAGTAGTCCCACTTTTATTAAATTGTGTGATTTTTGTCTCCCGACAAATATGTTAAGGCAAAAAAACACTAACAACCAGACAACTTTTTTATTTAAGATATGGTTATCACTTTATTGAAAAACATAACAAATATGTTAATGGTTTTGCTAACGTATGCCCACTGGATACATATTAACATGTAAATAAAAGGAATGTTTTGATTTATTTAGTTGAAAATTATATTTAAATATAGTAATTTATCAGTTTATTAATGTGTATTTAATGCATTTTTGTTTAAATTAGAAAGTAATATACAACAATACTCCCTAATTACAATCTTGTGGTTTTCATAATTTTGTTTTCCAAGGTAATGTTTGTCTAAGCTTATTTGATGACATAACAAACTTAATGTAAAATTGTTAAGCTCCTAGAAGTTTATTTATTTGATCTTATGAATTTTACAAGCCCATTTAAAATGAGCTTATCAAATAAACTTGCACAAACACCGGCTTATAAGCCAAAATCATATAAATCTAAACAACTAGCTTTATTATTTTGGTTTTCAACTTTTCATCGCGTATTAATATACAAAAGGTAATAATTTTAATTTGTTTTCGTAACTGGTGAAACAACTTATGCCGTTTAGAATGTACATCTTGGTTGGACGTAGCAATGTGCTTGCGAACAAAACATAGTCGTTACAAAATATCAGTAAATTCAGGCTATGGAATGACGTATCCGATAAGTTTTGGTTGAATTCGTTGCTACCAAATTTTAGATTGGTTAAGGTTTTTGTTAGACTTAGCATTTTGAAATGAATTGTAAGTTGAAATTGAAGTCTACATTACAGTAATGTATTATGTCCTTCTAAGTTAAAGTCATTCTTTTTTAAAGATTGTTTTTTCCTATCATCATAATGAAACAATTTTGATAAGTCAAGACACTTTTCTTCATAACATCCAATGGAAAGTGTATTATGTATATTGGACGTAAAACTAATCCCACATCGGACAAAGATGCAACTGAATACTTAAATATAATCCTGAGATTGGACCAACAAGTCAAATGGTTGTAGGGTGTATTGGTTGCTTATAGCTAATAATTAAGCAAAAGCACAATAGACATTACAATTATTTTTATTTTTTATTTTTTTCTAACACATATTAAAGCAAAAGAAAAACAAATAAAAGTAAGCTATAAAAGACAAGTTATTTGGTTCAAATTTGGTCCATCTCTGAAAATATAATGTTCGACTTGATTAGTAAAAGCTTTGATCAAACTAGCATTTAACATTTGAGTATTAAAGTTTTGTTTGGCAATGAACATTTAGCTTTTTTGTTTTGTTTAAATGCTACCTTTCAAAATATTAGTAAGAAATAAGTAATTAAGGTAACATTTGCTTCTATTTTTTGATAGATACTTATTTTGTTATAGAAAATTCATCTGTGTGTTTGAAACCCGATTTCAAGGTTGCTGCATGTCACAAGTTTTCATAAGTCACGAGCATTTGTGACTTCCTCATTAATTATGTTGTAAGCCGCTCCTCAATCTTGGGGGAGCCTCTGGACACAATTTATATCATTTTCCTCACTATAAGTAAGAAGATCACTCTTCTAACTAGACAACAAGTAAAGTTTACGACATGGGTGGTTCGCAAACCAAGGGTCACGCCAACGGTCGAGAGGTAAGAATCTTGAGAGAGAAGACGAAGCTTCTTCAACAGAAGCTCGACGAGATGATGTGTCTCAGAGAGACGGAGAACGAAGTGCATGATCAAGAAGTCATGGTTCATGCGCTTAAAGAGTCTGAGTGGAAACGAGAGCGGAAATGGCTGCAGAAGGAAGTCAAGAGGCAGAAGAAGGTTTTGGAGGAAAGAGAGCAGAGAAACCGGAGAAAAGAGATTATGGTATTGGAGAAAACGAGTGAGAAAGTGGTGTTGCATGAATTGGAGCAGATGAGGGAGGATCGAGCACAACGAGATGAGGCTGTCGAGAAGTGGAAAAGGTTGTATTTAGCTATCAAGGTCGAGCTCGACAATCTGATTAATAAGACCCATCAAGGTAAATGTATATCATACATGGTATTACAGACGTATAGAAACTGTAGTCGTAATAATTAAAAATATGAGTTACTGCAGGGGAAACAGGATGTTGGAGAGAAGAGGGAGAGTACCTGATCGATGAGCTACGGAGAGAGGTGAGAGCCAAGGAAGAGACTATTGAGCTCTTACAGGCGCATATAGCTTCAATTGAGCAACAAGAATCAAGAAGGCAGCGTGAGGTGGATATATTGAGGCAGAGCTTGCGTATCATGAGCCACAAAAAGAAGCCAAAACATATCTCCAACCGGTCTTCAATAAAGGTGCAGCACTAGAATCAAACTCATGGTTTGATTCATTTGTGCTTCATGTGCTAGTGATAATATTCCGAGCATGCGTTATAAGGAATTTTGACATTTGCTTGAGAATGAGAATCATATATGTACATGTAACCGCAAACAAATGATTTGACTTGTACACACTTGTTGAACTATACAATCTACAAGCATTTTGCCATGTATTTCATAATGAAGACCATAAAAATTTGGAGAGTAAACCTCGGAGATATCATCACGTTTATTATGCTTCCTTAAATGATGAGCTACCTCCATCAATAGATTTTGGTTTTCCAATAGTTCGGTAATTTGATCGGACGTGCTGAAAAAGAAGATTAAATGAATTAGGGTTCATAATCCACAATCATCCAATGCAATTTCTTATAAGTATTAGTACCGTTACAGAAAAGAAATAGACGGGTTTGACTTTTCAAAGTCAAACCTCAAACTAAAAGTCAAACCTCAAACTCTTCACATACTTAACTGGTCAGGCATTTGTTATCCATCGCATAGTACTTATGGAGTTTTTATGTGATTATGAATTTGTTAAGAAAATTTAATATTCCAAAAGCAATATGAGCTTGACTAGTAAACAATTGTGTGAAAAAGTCAAACACGACTCAGTCCTTCGCAACCATGAAGTAATAATATAAGTCTAGAATATTAATCGAGCAGAAAGAATACCTCAAGCAGAGAAACATAATAAAAATCTTCCATATGCTGCATAAGAGCAGTCCCATCTCTGATTGCACGGAAGATGTTTATTTCCGTGTTCAGGATTTTCTCGATGAGTTCCTTCTCACCTTTCATCTGTGCATATATTCACAGAAATGAGTAATAACAGAATATACTGAGAGTTATAGTGCAGGACAATTAACACGTTTATGGATAACGCAACACGAAGTTAACTGTAAGCTGCATAGACTTACAAATTCATTGACAAGATCATCGGGGGTGGATTCCCCAATAACATCCCCTTCGTACCCATCTCCCAGAAGCTCTATGTTTTCCTGCAACATGATTTACTAGATTGAGACAAAAGAAGCATTAACGGTAGCATCTAACTTATGTGTTACCACCTATCAAATTATGCTTCAGCAAATGCAATGAAAAAACGAAGAACAAATACGAGGATTTAATTATCAGATTACCCACCAAGGCATTTTCTACATCTCCAGCTGCTAGATATATAGGTTGAGCTACATGGCAATAACCCATCAAACGAGGGACGGAAGGAATAATATCTCTGTGATTTACAACTCTCCAGCTGTCTTTAACTTTCTGCAAGTCGAGCCCAAATTGATAGAATTGAATGATTTACGACATGGACTAAATATCTCATCATGTGAAATAAGGCATACCAGTAGCGGTAACAGTAGGACAATACCTCGTTATAAACTTGAGCAAATAATTTGTTGCCAACTCTTGGAGACCCAAAGTTGTACATGGTTACAGAAATAGCCCCACGCCTACAGAGGTAAAATACAAAATATTTATAAGTAGAACATTAAAATGGAGATCGTAACCTACACAAAACTCACTTTGCTAGTTGACTGGAGGATAGTTCAAGAGCAAGCAAGGTTGCCAGTGCGCCGCCTAAACTATGACCAGTCACAAAAACATGCCATTTGGACACCGGATCAGCATCACCGTCTCTGCCATGGAAATAGGTTTGTCATTTAATTAAATTTAAACATACACATGTATATAATAACCTTGATCATCCAGTATCATGTACTTACTGAGATGCGGTAGCTGTTTTAATGAGAGAAAGTAACCTTGTCCTGACCGAGTCATACGCACTTAAAAACCCTGAATGAACCTGAGAACAGCAAACATCACGTGATAAGGATATTTGATGTTGTACTGTCGTCAAAAGAAAAATAACATGTCATACGTTGATACCTGAATTTCTTCCTTAAAATCGCCACCAATTCTCTCCGGGTTTAGCCTGCATAAGTCCAGCGAGAAATTTTAAAAAGAAAAAAAGTCATACACGTCAACTTTTAGGTGGCAATGTACAATTACCCGGTAGGAGCAAGCATTAAATCAGTTCTCAAGTCCTTCCATCTAACCTAAATCAGCCACAAAATCATGATTTAACCAATAGATTACCATTCTAAAATTTCAGATAAATTGACCGGAATTAACCTACTTGTTCTGTTCCCCTGAAGGCGACAACTAATCTTTTACGAAATGAATCACGCCAGATTGCCACCTGTGTATCAGTCACTGGGTTATCCAAGAAACATATCTTTTCAAACTCTGATTTTATGAAACTCGGGTGGCCCAATGAAGTGGCTAACATCGCCCAAGCCTCCATTGCACTCTCAGCTGTTGAAAACAGTGTTCTCATCTCCTCGGCTTTTTTCTCATCCAATACTGTTTTGCTTATTGAGCTTTCGGAATCATTGTCTTCCTTAACATCCGCCTTGGTATCATCACCCTTCACTATAATGCTACCATCTTTTGCCAACTCAGTAACTGTAGCATTCAAAACCATCAAAGCTCCAAAAATAGAATCCGTTTGTTTCAGCAAATCTTGTATGGCTTTCTTAATATCAGGTAATGACGATTGAATTGTGCTTATAGC
The DNA here is from genome assembly GCA_019973895.1 of Chrysanthemum seticuspe. Lineage (NCBI taxonomy): Eukaryota > Viridiplantae > Streptophyta > Magnoliopsida > Asterales > Asteraceae > Chrysanthemum > Chrysanthemum seticuspe. Next base: position 53,351,105 of record BPTQ01000008.1, read on the forward strand.
TGAAGTGTCTGTTGTTTCTTTATCTTTAACAGCATCCTGACCGCTTGGAGTTGCAAGCCCAGATTCTATATAACCTGCTTCTGCAATCGTTTGTGATTGAAGTCCTATTGTGCTTAATAAATCAAATCCTTCCCACTTAATATTTTCAGGAGCAGGAAGACCGAGTCGCTTGACAATATTCTGATTAACGGTATCACCAAAATTCTTCCAAAAATCTTTGTCGGATTGTGAGCTGACGTCTTTTTGGTTACTTTCAGATTCTAGAGAATCTTCTGGAGAACTGTCAGTCTGTACCGTGTCTGACTGAGACTCGGAATTCATAGATATTTTGGAATCTTCTGAATCGCGATCGTCCCCATTTGAAGATCCATCTTTCTGGATGTATGCGTCATTTATTGACTTTAACTGGCCGAAAGCATACTCAACAAACTGACGTGCTTGAACAGGTTGTGACCCAACAAGTTTTCTTAAAGTAGACTCAAAATCATTGTTTCGCAGAAATTCTCCTATAAAGGGTAACCTCCACCAGTTCTTCTCTTCCTCAATTGTTTCAAAGCTCTTATATCTAACCTGAACCACAATTTAGAATATCCGTTATGTTACTGAGAAACAAACATATATACCTCCCCCTATCACAGGAACATACCTCTAGCTGTACCTTTCCACCACCTCCCATTCCCTCTAATTCAACTAGCACCTCATGTGAATTTCCTGGTGAACATGATTCTATCGTTTAGAGACGCTAAAAGCAGATTTCTGATGCACAGTTTAGTGGCAAAAAGTATCCAGAAAGTCAAGATATACAGAAGAAACTTACCATCACAAATGGGCTCCAAACTAACACTGGAATTTCCCATACGTTTATGGGGGGTCACAAGATTTGCATCCCAAGCTGCAATCTGAAGTGCAGCAGTCATGTCACAACACGAAGCCAATTAGTATCCCAATTAAAACCTCCTTCTTTGGTTTGCAAAATTAGTTATCAAGATCCCAAACTACACGATTAAGCTGTTAGAATTGAAGTTTCTTAATTTTAACTTAAAGTTACAAGTGACACAACCTCAATAACATACGCTGAAAAAACTGGAGTTTAATTTGATAAGAATTTGACCGAAAGAAAGAAGAGTGCAATAGCTATCTACGAATAAGACTTAGAGTGGCACTATAACTATCTACTAAAAATGCATTAAATTAACGACCTGAAGATCATTGGTTGGTGGAAGCTTGATGTACAACGTGAGTTCCTCTTTCCAAGTTGGTTCCTTTGTCCTGACAGAACTCAAATACTCCATTAGCTTATAAAGCAAAAGATTACTTAACTGATTAAGTTATAACTAGTTAAGTGATTAACTTCCTTCTACAACCCCATTTCATTATCACCCACTTTCCGATAAGTTATGTTGCTATTTCTGAAGTTTTCGATGTCTAGTGAAACATATAAAACTTTATCGTATTACTATAGAAGCCAGTTACAAGGACAATGAAAGTATTTTATAGACTCACCCCCATTTAATGTTGCTTTTAACAATCTGACTATCCAATTGCAACACAACATAAGGATCACTGGTTCCCTGAAAGCAGAAAGGCGAATGTCAGACGGGAAGACTGGTTTCCCGATCCCAAAAAGCTAACTGACTTATCAACGGAAAATATATTTTAAAGAGAGGTAATTACCCATGGATCCATGGCTGGAAAATCATAGCCCTTGTTGACCTTTACAAACAGCTGTCCGTCATAAATCTCACGAAGAAATGACCTGAAAAGATTAAACCAAACTTCAACAGTCTCGACAGCAATTTTGTAAAACTCAGATTACAAGGTGATTACTCGCTACAATGTCACTGGCCGAGGTGAGATTGAGCCTAATCGGCCAAAAAAATGGGTTTGGTCAAACTCGGTTTGATGTATTTGAACAATTGTGCCATGTTTCTAAACATATGACTAGGGTCATTTGAACAATTCTATGATCCTATGAACATGTCATACAAATAATTTCGAAATTTATATATATAAAGTCGAGTGCTACATTTATGGGGTCATATGAACAATTTTACTTGCTACAAGTAAGCCGACCACTAGAGTACCATCTAGCGAGTTTTACAACCATGCTCGACAAAGAAATCTCTCATTCAGAACCAGGATTCATTATAAAACTTATGACTGAATATTCATATACCAAAACGTAAAAAAACGCATACTCTGAAAGAATGACAGTCTGACAACCAGCAGCATCCACCTCTGTCTTTCCAACATTCTTCTAATTAATAAACAACAAACACACGCGTATCAGATAATTTATTTTCTAGAGGTCACGGGCGTGTTTGGCGAAACTAGGGATACGGAGCCGGAGCTTATATTGTAAGTTGGAAGTTCGATCTTTTTTTCTTTCTACAAGGTGTTTGGGAGCCGGAGGTCTTTAATGTAAAATGGCATGAAAAGTCAAATATATTTCAAGCTTTTGCGTGTTCATCCATAATACATTAAAGGGTATTCAAGTAATTTGACTAACTATAAGCTCTACTAGTTTCTAAAAGCTCTAATAAACTTGTTGCTAAACACACCCGTTAACATATGGAAGCTTCTATTAGCTCAAGCTAACTGAAATGAGCTTATAGTTAGTCAAATTACTTATTAAAATATTATGGATGAACACGTAAAATGTATGTAAATATAATTTGATGTTTTTTTTAATGTCATTTTAAGGTCTACCTAACTAATTGAGGCTCCGTATCTAGCTTGAGCTAATTTCGCCAAACATATCCTAATTAATATCGAAACCGAATAGATAAATGAGTGTAATAATAGTAATAAAAGGGTTAGTACTAACAGTAGGAGTAGTGTAAGCTTCAAATGCAAAACCAGCAAGAATGACAGCACGGTTAATATCGAAAGGAGGCCGTTCGATGTCCTCATTCAGCGAAACTTTTTCGATATCGGAAGATGAGCTAGTAGCATAACAAATTGGGCAAAATTGGTTTCGGTTTCTCGTATTCGAAAGGGTGAATTTAAAACAATTAGGGTTTTGAAAAAGGGGGGATTTTGGTTTATAAAGGAATTGGTGGAGATTCAGAGCCATAATTGATAATTGTATTGGATAACAAAATAAACACACACTGATAGTGTGTGTGTGTGTTTTAAGGAAAGTTGGAAGAGGGTACTGGAATGTAGTGGATGGTAAATGTTGGCGCCAACTAGTTTAACGGTTTTAATAATTAACACTTTGATTAGACCCCAAATGTTATTGGGGATTTTAATAGTACCCGCTGGTTGGTTTTAAACTGTTATGATACAGGGGATAAAATTTGAGAAATTTTTACAAATCAACCGTTTATGGTATTACTTTACGTATTTGAACTTCGCACATAATTTTTATTTAAATAAACTTTTAAATATTATACGTTAGATCGATTAGTAAATTAGTTTTTAACCATACCCGTATATACAAAGAGTGTCGGGCGAGTGTTGGGTGAGTCTTGAGCCGGGGCGAGGGTTGGGCGAGCCTTAAAGCTAGGTGAGGGCTAGGAGAGGATGGGCAAGGATGAGCGAGCTATACGTTCTATAAGTAAAACGCTGGCCTAGCAAAGCTGGCCGAAGGGAGTGTTGGGCGAATAGGTTAAACGTTGGGCAAGCAAGGTGAGCGAGGGGCGAGTGGGTTAAGGTTTGGGCAAGCAAGGTTGGGGGCGAGTGCTATGACATTTTAGTTAGACATGAGCGAGCAAGCAAGATGTCTGGGTGAATGACCAACAGAGTCTAATGACTAATATTTTTGTTAAAGGGTTGTGATGTGATATCTATTGTGTGTGTTGTTTTTAAAATGAAGATGGGAGATGATATATATTTTAAAGATAAAGAAAAAAAAAATGTGACTAAAGCCATCCATAATGGGTCAGGTGGCACACGTATAATTGAGCTTTTTGAACATTCAATTCATTGTAAGACTGCCATGTCATGGGTAAGTTAAAATCTCGTTCTTTACTAAATATACGCCTATTATACACTAACAAAGAAATATATTTGAATTATTTAATGTAGAGAGCCAACTATTTTTGTATTTTTGATGTTATGATGCATTAAAAGTTGTGCATTTATTCCATTATTATTATAAGTAAATTAAATCTAAGTTACACAGAAACCACCCATTAAACTTTGTAAGTGTTAAATGCATTACGGGCATTGGTGCATAAAGAGTGTAATGGGGACGTGGCGATGATATGATAGTGTATTGAAACCTTTATTCCATCTCGCATTGGAGATGCTCTAATAAAAGGAGGAGGAGGAAAAAAAGAGGTCATTTGAGTAGAAGTGAGAAGTGCAAGTGTAGAGCGTAGATCATAAGGCACATTAAACGAGGGTCCTTTTTGGTAAAGTGTTGAAAATTGGTTTGTATTTGTAAATGGGATATGATAAGAATTTTCTTTGGTAATTTACTTATAAAACTATGTGTAATAAGGAACTCAAGTAATTAACTATTTTTGTATTGTAATATTATCAGACTTTTGTTTTTCTAAAACTACTTCATGATCAATTTATTGTAACAAAAGTCTGATATTACAAAAAACATACCTCACAAAAATACATTTAAATAAACATCAATCACGCACAAACAAACATACATGAAGGAATAGCCGACCCACTTCTCCATTTTGGTTAGACAACCTAGTGTAATAAGCCCAACCGACTGGGACTAGTCCTAGAGTGGCTACCGACCGACTATATTTGTCTTATTACAACCAGCCTAACATTATATCAGAAAAAGGCCGGTGTGTTTGATAGTAAAGGTCAACGGTATTAAAAAGGCAGGATCGTGACTATATAGTTGAAGGAGAAGCCCATGGTAGTTCGGGTTTTAGGGGAGGATTGTTATTGTGCAAACCCAATCTCACATCGATTGAACTAGAATTTCTAAAGTTAACATATAAGCTTAGCGGGTTACTCCTTCTATTACTAATTGGTTTTAGAATGGAATCTCAGTTAGGCTATGTTTGACTCGAGCTCTCGTTTTATGTTCTAACGTTTTAACCGGCTAAACTAGTTCTCCGTTTAAGAGTCGGGTCGACCCGATTTAAAACAAAGTTATAATCATGACGTTCGCACAAATGATAAAATGGACTAGCGGTAAAACATTTATACTCCTTATTAGAATTTCTGGAGTTCATATCTTACTACTACATACATAATTTGAGAATGGAAAAAAAAAAAAAAAGAGTTGAAAATTGTTACAAGAATATTTCTATTAAGCCGTGTACATCTCAATCAAATACTAAATACTAATATTTATCGAGTAACATAAACAAAAAAGATATCATTCATTTTACCAAGACAGCCAAAAAGAATAACTAGTTACATGTTTAACATGGATCGATGTTTGGCTTACCTGAATTTGAGAAAGTTATTAAATTTAGTTTTTGTCTTAAGAGTTTATCAAAACGAGTTTCATGACCTCCAACTTAACATTTGTCGATATAACTCAACATATGGTCAAGTTTGAAAAATAGCTAAAATGATTGATGAAGATATGTTGGGACCAGACTTGTCACATTATAGAGATCACATAAAAGGACCAAGGCTATAGATTGCCACGAAGATTAATAAGGACCAACCAGCTCGCAAGAGCTTTTTCATCGATTAAGTCACTTTTGTCCAGTACCACAAACAAGTATCACAGAAATGGTCAAAACAAAAAACGAGTAGTTTAGAAGCAAACCCTTTTACGACACGTCCAGTTGAGGACAATCCAGAACTTGCTTGCTTCAAGACACGATAAAAAGTTGCTTACACACTACGTGTTAAACGTTGCTTATTCAACGATCATAAGCAATCAAAAGAGATACATTCTTCGTAACCATGATCACAGCGAAAAATGGACCCTTTGCATCCTGGTTAAGACCAGCGACCCAAAAGTGCTGAATTGGGAAAACACAGATTTTACAACAAAGTGTATATGGCATTTATAAAAATCCACCATTTATTACAGTTGCGAATACCTGTCTAATTACAACTGCTCTACTACTAATACCCTACCTAAAATACCGAGTATAGATAGTAGAGACCAAATCTTTAATCGTCGAATAACTAGTTATTAATGCATAAGAGCACCTGCAGCTTCCTGCACCAATGGCTCTGTAATGTGCACAAAATGCTCAGCCTCCCTCTCGACTTGCTCCCAGCACTTGTGCACGTCTTTCCCTTCTTTCATTTTCTTCACAAACCCCACAAACTTCCTCCAGTTATCCGGCTGGAACAACTCGGGGTTCATCCTGAGATATGTAAACGCACACATTTCATCGTTATCAGATAAAGAAGCTGCCTTCAAAATCTGCTCATGTGCATAATCATCATATCTAGGTAAAGCGTTTTCTCCAGCTAGTGCTACTTGTGCTTCTTGGGTTGCTGCTGTCACTTGTTGCACTAACTTCTCTGGTGCACATTGAGCATCCTGAGGCTGCTCGTGATCACGCATCTCAATACAAGTGAAATTGAATACAGCACCATGACGGGCCAGCATTCTAGCTATCGGGAGGTACCCATCTCGGAAACGGGTGTTGTAGTATCCTGCAGTGAGCTCAGGAGCGTGGGATCGTGTCCCGTAATGCCAGTGGATACCCGCAACCTTGACTGATATCTTGACACCTCGGTTTTCAAAGATAGAAGTGGCAGATGACAGTATCCTTTCTCCATGATCTAACAGCATTTGTGAGTACCATGTGAGGAAGAAATCGCCATACTCACTGTTCCAGCCACCACTTTCTTTCTTGAAGAAGTTGGTGTCTTCAGGCCAGTTGTTGTACTCGCCAGCATCTGTAGGACCCGTGCTACCCCATTCTGGCTTGCCATAGCTCTCAGCTGCAGCTTGTAGGCTACTCAGCATATACTACAATACATGCATTTACCATGTAAACATTGACGCCACAACATACATACAACTAAATCATATATAAGAACATATGCAATATCTAAATCTACCTTATCGTAACATTGGAAGGCTCCAATCCCCGGGAATCTCCACACTCCGTCTTTCTCAGGGTAAGATGGATATCTAAGCTCTCCAGCTGGTCCCATTCCTACTTGAATTTCCTACAAACATTCCACACATGACCACATTAACATTATACTTGATCTTAATTCATTTCAAATGTAAATCAGATAACGTTGCAAGTATATATGGAAAGATAGAGATTAACTCATACCACAATGGTATCGCCGAGAAGATGACTAAACTTGTCTCTAAACGCACGCATGTAGTCCGAGTAACACTGAATAGGAGTCCTCCCTTTGAGACACGGAATAGTATCACAACCAAGCGAAAGATACTCGTTATTCCTTCTTCCCCATTGATCCGTATATGCCAAATCAGGATCATTGTTTATCTCCTCCAACACCCATTTTGGCAAAGGTATCCTACATCAGAAAACAAATTTCTATCAACATTTAAGCAGTGTTTAGCATTGCGAATTAAACCTAATCATCTAATTATCGCACTTTTCAAGTTATAAAAGCTATGTTTGGTAAAGAGGTATATGAGCTTTTTGGAGCATTTAACTTTACTCGCTCTTAAGATTCTATACTCTTTTTTTGTTATATATGTTTTTCGACTTTTTGTCTAACTAATCCATGAGCTTGAACTTCAGGGTTGTTTTCATTTGCACAAAGGGGTATTCAAACTAACAACTCAAAACCTACCAAAGTTAAGTAACATTAATCACTTGGGCCACCCTAAGCTTGTTCATATAACTCCTAATGAAACGCTAATCCAGTAATCTCCTATTACTTCCCATATCAATTCATACTTTCGGGGTGCTTGTTGGCTTATAGTTATTTGGTTTTCGGCTTATGTTTCATAAGCTCACATTTTGTGGGTTATTTTAAAACTTTCAGCTTATATAAGCTTATTATGACATGATAAGCTTATAAAACCCCGTATTTCCCAAAATAAGCCAGAAAGTTTGGGTTTATAAAACATAAGTCAAAAACCAAATAAGCAATAAGCCCGCTATACAAGCTTATTTTGGCCACCCAAACTTTTTCGCTTATTTTGGGAAATATTCATAATAAGCTTGTATAAGCTAAAAAGTTTTAAAATAAGCCACAAAAGTGAGCTTATGAGACATAAGCCGAAAACCAAATAAGCTATAAGCCCGCTATATAAGCTTAAACAAACACCCCCTTTAAACCTACACCCGCGACATCATAGCTAAAAACACTATAAAACAAACAACAAACAGCTACACCTAACGGCAACATAACTAAAAACACATTCATAAAACAAACAGCTACCGCAAACAGCAAACTTACGTGCAAGAGTCACCAACATTCCCGCCACACTGATGAAAAGACATAACAGCCTGAACTTTCAACCCGTTCTTTTTCGCCATTTCAAGCAACTCACTATACCCACCCCAATTATACTCCCCGGGCGCCTCTCTCTCAACCAACCCCCACCACACATCCATCATGATCCCCTCAACTCCCGCGCTCTTCAACGCCTTCAAACTCGCATTCATCGCCTTTCGCCTGTTCACTCCATTGCTCATTGTCACACTGTCCAATGGCATCATCACATACACAGGTACACCTTTACTGTTTTCATGACTGTTTAACAACCTGTGTTCGGTTTCTGTTACTGCCACGTCATCGAATGCTTGAGCTGCTATACTGACCGGAGAAGACGGTGGTGACGGTGAGAGACGGTGGTCCATTTCGGTTCCGGATTTTACGGACACGCGGAGGTTGGACGGTGGTGATCGCCATACTGCGGTGACGGCGGTGGTGGTGGTTGTTGGGTCGGTGGTGGTGGTGATGCCGGAGTCTGGGGTGACCGGTGTGCCGGAAAATGATCCGATCTGGTTTAGACTCATCGCCATTAAACGGGTAAACGGATAAGGTTTTTTATTAAACGATAAACGGACGAAGTTTTTTAATAAATAAAATTTATAAAAAGATTAAACAGATAAACGGACGAGGTTTTTTTTTGTTAATCTATTAGAAATAAATAGAGAACGAGGTTTTTTTTTTGTTAAGCTATTAGAAATAAATAGAGAAGGTTTTTCGTAGGTAAAATATAAGGGAAGGCTGATTAAACAGATAAACGAGGTTTTTTATGTTTAGGTTTTCGTAAGTAAAATATAAAGGAAGACGTTCGGTTTTCGTAGGTAAAATATAAGGGAAGATTGATTAAACGGATCACGAGGTTTTTTCTGTTCAGGTTATCGAATACCGAATGAGTTTTGGAAAATAATGTGTGAGTTAAGTGAAGGGATTTTTGAAATGAGATTTAATGAAATGAAAATGTGAAGGTGAATGAAATATGGGTATATATAGAGGACTTTTTTTGTTTTTTTTTTAATTGAAAAAAGTTTACGTGAATATGCAAAATTTGATTTTTTATTTTATAAAAATGAAATGTGAAAAGAAGAGATAAAAGGATGAGGAGCCGTTAAGTAAGTGACACGTGGAGAGATATGGGCCAAAGGCGTAGGCGACGGTTGAGATTGGAGTCACGTGAAGTGGACGGTGTGATTTTCGTGACGCGTGAAGGTTACTACTTTGTGTTGAGAAGAAGCATGTGAGTTTGTGTTATCCATTGGATGGGTGACACGTGGTTAGATGAGTGGTCCATAAGAGACTTTCTATGAAATACTAGTACTAAAATTGTACAAATTCAAATTTTTTTAAAAAGTTTTATATAAGGAAAAATCTAACATTGCATATCTCTTTTGAATAGACTTGGCAATAAACTTAATTTTTCTTTTAAAGTTTTTATAATATTTACAGATAAAATTTCTCTAAAAGTGAAGAATGGTGGGACTATTTTGATCCCATGTATTTTAAGAATGCCAATTGGACCTTCTTTCGATGACTTAGCCCCGACAATGAACCCTGATCATTTACCCAAGATCATTTCTTCAATAAGCTCTCGTTGACTAGTCAATATGAACATTTGCGATGAGGGATGGTACCATTGAGAACTTTAGGACAAGGGTGTGACTCGAACCCGGGTGGCCGGGTGTATTGACTCGTGCACGAGAACTCCACTCATTGGACTAAAGCTCCAATCCTAATTACTTATAAATATTTTGATTGGTTGAAATTAGAAGTGTATATTAATTTTTGGACAACTAAAAATATCAAAATGGACTTATACTTTAAGACGGAAGAAGTAAAAAATAAAATATGACCTTTCACATCTATTTCGAATCTACTTGTCAATATATACGGGGCATGATATTTGGACCCTCTTATAGGGAGGGTTTCCAATCATTAGATGTAACAAAGGGTTGTACGGTGTGCATCGCGGTGATGTATTGTCTGCATCACGGATTGTACGGTTGACCCATAAGGAGAGTCCCTATAACACATCCCAATATATACTTAGGGGTCTGAATTGGTTTATATAAAAAAGTAGTAACTTGTACGTTAATGTTAGTCTTAACACCTTATTAGTCTATTTTGCTTACTTTCAAAGTCGTCTCTTTCCCCTTTGCCATGTTACGCGGCATGGATTCGCCGATTGACGAATCAGATCTTCAAAAGTCCTTTCTCCTTTCTTTTCCGAAACTCAAATAGAAAACTCTCCCGCTGACGAAGTATGTTGAGTCCACCGAGTTTTTTAGACTAACCTCAACTACAAAGTTTTCACTTTTCTACATAAACTTATTTAAACCCGTGAGGTCTAGAATGTCTGGTCTACATTTGAATACGAACAAGCTTCTCACAAGAAATTGGTCCCATAAAATAAGAACATGTTATGGTGACTTTTAGTCATTAGTTGAGATTAAACGCATAATTTAACTTCACAAAGCTTTCATTGATCTAGTCATCTTTGCTAGTTGCAAGTTTGCAACATGTCAACAAACAAGATTGTAAATTTTATGGATTATCCTGTACTCCAATCCAACTGGTATTGACAGCCCAACAAATGTCCACGACTATGATTAACTCAAGTACTCAACTGTCCTTGTTTTTTTTTTTTTTTCACATGTTTCTATCACACATAATATTGCCCTTGTTATTTATTTATTTTTTTATTTGTAATTTGGATTAGTAATTGGCGGTCACTAAAGATCCTGCTAAGAAAGACAATCTTGACATGTTTTATCTTCTTTGTCATTTGTGTAGAAGTTAATCAAAGGTACCTTCACATGTTGGGGGTTAAATCGCTTGACGAAACTACATGATCCGACCATACAATTGTAATGCATATCAGTGTGACGCTTGTCATGTCGTATTTTGTTCTTGATGTTAATGTGGTCCAAATAGAGGATTCATATTATTTGAGAAATTATGCGTGTCCCAAAAGCATCCGTTTACCTTCTTATCAATCTTTTTTAGCGTCAAGTATTGTATATCACGTTATCTATTGATAAACGAGTCATAAACCCTTGCTTGTACCAACATCCCAAGCGAGTGAGCGTGAGGAGGTATCAATCAATATAGTTACGAAATGTATATCGCATTTTACAAGTTGCACAAGTAATACATCCAATTGTATTCTCGCCAAATAACTGCATTCAAGTGAGCCATCAATTTCATCGTAGCTTCAAGAAAGAAGCAATGTATAAAAGAATATGTGTCTCATGGGAGACTCTTTTGAAGACTTTAGTTAGAAGTATTTAGTCCCACATCAACTAAAGAAAACAACTCTTTCTTGTTTATATATTTCGGTCTACATTGGTTACGTTAGTCTATGATTTGCATTATGTGTGTCCTAGTCTCCTAGATGATGTTGTTTGCTAGTATATGCAAATTCATAAATTTACAAACTAGCCAACCTCATCACCGCGGGCAAATTTATACAAATTGTTGAGTTTTTTGGTAAACATAGTATGGGCTTTAGTTATTTAACTTACCTCTTAATTTTTATATTTGGTTATACTTTTGGTGTTTTCATTAGATTCTCTCCCGGCTAAATATGAGTTTAAGCAACATATGTGTTTGCCTCTAAAAGCATATATTACAAGTTATTTTGGTTTATGTATTATCTACTTACTGCATGTATTTTAACTAAGATGTTGGGTTGCTTTTATAAGCATGAACCAAGTAAAATTATATATGTTCAAAGAATATCTAATTTATACTAAAATTACAAAGATCAATTTCCAAATTCTGATTTTTGCGGGTTCACAAGATCCATCTTCATATTGAACTTATGTGTTGCTAACTTGCTATAAATATGTAGAGTTAGTTCAATTTTTTTAATAAAAAAATTGGCATGTCATGAAAAACTGATGTTAAAAAATTGGCATGCATTTTTTTACTACTAAGTTGAATAAATATTTATATATGATTTTTCTTTAAGAAAAAAATTATGTTAAAACACCGTTTGTACACGAGCCTTATAAACAGTTATATACTAATAGACATACGTTGAGTTACATAGGTAAATGAACATTTTTATTCATACATCACAATACGTTTGTAAGTCATCACAATAGTTTTTTTTTTTTTTTTTTTTTTGGTAAAGAGTTTATACCTAATGAATATATTAAAAAATAAAAAAGTTTGGTACAAAAAGGATGGTAATGAGCCACCCTAAACTCAAAACAATATATTTTGCACATACTCAAAATATAACAACCAACAACTAAAAAACGAAATAGAGGCTATAAAAGAATATAAAAAGGTGACCGCCCAATCTCTACTTAAAAAAAATTACGTATTAGCAACAAATGAACCTATAATTAAAATTTTATTTAATAATTTAATAATTTAAATAAAAGTAAGTATTAATATTCTAATATTCCTAACCATTAAGGCATCTTGCCTCATTTATTTATAAGAAGTCTCCTAAACGTTGACGGATTGGGCGATGTGGGACAACAATCCTTTTTTGTTTGTTTTTGTTTTTGTTTTTGTTTTTGTTATGCATATCGATTCCATTCCTATTTTATACCCCCGCTTTTCATTTGTATACTCTTTGCTTTTTAAAATAGAAAAGATGATATTTTTTGGTTCTCATATACAGTTCCTCATAATTTACAGTTAAGTTGTAGTGTTTTCACGTCATATGAAACTTAGTTTATCGGAAAACATGTAAACCGAAACTACTTAGGAGGCATCTGTGTCATTTTTGTTACATAGAGATATCATATGATCAATAAAGGGACACACACGTATCTAATATTCATAACGGAGCCTATGCTTGTTGTCGCTCAACTCATCTATTATCAGATGTGTCGGGAAAATTGGGAGTGGAACGATAAAGAAGTATAAAATTAAGTTGTAGCATGAACGCATATAAAATTGTAATACAAATATAATATGGTTGTATGAAAGGGTAAACGATATTCATTCAGATCAATTTGATAAAAGCATCACTCATATAAGAAGTAGGTAGTAAGAGCATAAACAACGGTAACGCTATAACGGGCGTTAGGGAGCATTTAACGCCGTTAACGGGCGTTATACCCTTGGAGGACCGACGTTAATGAGGCGTTAAGGGACGGCCGTTAAGTGGGCAACGGACGTTAAGGGTTTAAACTTTAAACCAAAAAAAAAAAAAATAATAAAAAAAAAAAAAATTTACACTTTGACCCCCTCATCGGCTAGTGACCATTATTATTTTTAAAAAATTACAAAAAACCCCCTAATGGCTAGTTTTAATTTAAGAAAAAAAAAAAAAAAAAAAAAAAAAAAAACAAAATCAAAAACATTTTTTTACCACTATAAATCCCCAACTAAAACACCATTTTTTTCACACTTCCACTACTCAATCCTCTCAATCTTCAATCTTTCATTCACTGAAAAAAAAAATGTCGGGAGGCAACGATGATACATTCTTGAATCTTCTCGGTGGTGGGTGGAATACCTCAAACCCGGGTTCATCATCTAACCCGAATGCGGGTTCATCTTCAAACCCCAACATGTCTCTTCCCAACCCACTAGGCTTCTCGAGCCAAGAAATGTGGCAACAACATCAAACATATCTGTATTGGCAACAACAAAGCCAACAAAGCACCTTAAACTCCAACTTTCAAAATCTACAATTCTCACAACACTCACAACATTCACAAACTGAAACACATGATGTTCCTGAGACACCCACGTCTCCTCCAAAAAAATCCAAAGGTCGTGTTAAACGAAAGTCAAAAAAATCCAAAGACCCCGAGCCCGAACCAATCAATGATGATGAAGAGGAAGAATTCGCTACTGGGCGTTGGACTCCAGTAGAGGAAGAATTACTTGCAAGGTGTTACATAGATGTTACGGAGGATCCGAAAGTTGGGCGTGCACAACCCAAAGATACGTTTTGGTATCGGGTCACAAATGAGTTCAATAGACTCAACTTTCAACGGCGCAACAAGGATATCATGTCAAGCAAGTGGAAAACGTTGAACGCCTGTTGAACAAAGTTCAACTCTTTTTACAAACGTGCGCAACGGGAACAACGAAGCGGGGAAAGTGAGATGGATGTGATGAAACGGGCAAAGCAATGGTATCGTGAGGAAACCAAAGCAGCACCGTTTGTTCTCGATGACGCTTGGGAGGTTTTGCGTCATTTTAAGAAATGGGACGCTCCTGAACCGGTTGATTTAACCGGTGATGCCCCAAGCCAAACAAACGAGGCTTTGTTTAGTAATGATGAACAACCACGCCCCATGGGAAAGAAACGTGCTACCAAGAAAGCAAGATCCGAGAGCACGACAAGTACTGGGGGAGCAAGCACTGGAGGAACGAGCTCGTCAACTTATTTCACCGAAACTATGGCAAACGAGTATCGTATCAAACGTGAAACAGCCGCAGCAGCGTATCGGGGCCCAGTAGGAAAAAGATGAAACAATAACAAGGTTGGAGGAGATGAAGTTTTTGATGGTTGATACTAAAGGGAAAGATCCAAATGTCGTGGCTTGGATCAATGACGAAAAAGACCGAATCATCAAAAAATATAACTTGCAACCTCGTTAGTAGATTGTATTCTCATCATTTCCTTTATGTTGTAACGTTTAATTTTCAGTGCATTTTTTAATTTCGTTGTAGCTTTTTTTTTATTTCGTATTGTAATATATTTTCAAATTTAATGATATGTTTAGTTTAATAAATGAAGTGTTTGTTTTAGTTTAGGGGTTGAAATTGAAAATATGAAATGTTAAAGTTTAACTTGAGATGTTATTGATGTGGGTGTTTTTTGGGGATGTTAAGGTGAAATGTTAAAGCTGATGTGGCGCTGACGTGGACGATGTTAAACTTTAACCCAAGTTATTGATGTAAATGCTCTAAGTAGCAATAGCATAATAAGTTCTTTTTATAAGGATAAAGCAAGTAATAGTGAATCTAGAGTAGATCAGAATCAAAAGAGTTGCAGAACTTGAGATCCGGGAGCAGCTTTCCGTCATCATCAGTTCGTTGACGTTGATACTTTCTACAACAATCAAAGGGTAAAGGCACATGACTCTGGTTAGTAAATTGTGGTCAGCAAGGTCATGTAAGAAATACAAATCATGGTCAGCAAGGTCAAGGTCATGCATTGAATTACTATACGTTTAGTTTTCTTGACATCTTCACTTGTCAAAGATCGAGTCATTTCATTCCATCTTCAAAAAAGTGTTTTTTCAAAAATCTATCAAAATATAGTTTTAATTTTAAGGGAAAATTCTAAAAATGCATTTTTCGCTCAAGGTGTCATCACTTTTTAGAAAAAAAGTTTGGGTATTTCCAAAATAGACTTTGAGACTTGCGACTTTATCCTTCCAATGTAATAGTGACACGTGTCCTGACAGTTTTCAGAGTCCAATCATTTTCGTACCTATGAATTTTAGTCGACTAATATCCGGCGACCTTTTAAGATTCGCGCGATTTTTTTTTTGATATTTTCGAGAAAAAAGTCAAACTTTAAAAAGTAATATTTTATTCCTTTTGCTCATTCCCAATGTCGAGCGACTTAAGCGAATTAATTTTAGCGGTTTTTGGCCAAATAGTATTTTTGTACTTTTTCCCAATTTTTACACCACGGTAAAAATACTTTTTACTTATCACATATCTTTCCTAACCAATGAATTAGAATAACACATACATTACACCCCCATTACAAAATTACTCCTACAAGTCAAGAACATCGTCTTCTCGACTCTTCTGCTACAAGAACTGAACATCCTCATTAAAACATTACCCCCACATTACATACACAATAAGATTAAGTAACCAATCCTTTCTATACACTATTCATTTTTCATAAAAATGGCACCACATTTTTAACCCTTTTTCATGTTTTTATGATAAACCGGTTTTTGGCGATTTTAATTAAGCGAATTCAGCGAGCTGTAACCCTTACTCGTTTTCCTTATTTTATAATGAAAAATTTCAAACTGAAAAAAGAGCTTTTATAGTTTTTTTTTTAGCGCGCTTAGAATTTTCCAGCGGCCTATAATCAGCTGATTTTAAGTATCCATGCTTTTACTAACCTGAGACTTTTGACAGTCCTGTGCACAGTGATAATGTAACCTTCCTATTTCAGCGTTCAGAGTTTCAGATAAAACCTTTATGGGTTTGAAAAAAAGATTTTTCACTACT